>JARHVA010000301.1:4310000-4792500 GCA_037957365.1 Torreya grandis | reverse complement strand
TTTCCACATTTCATGCTCTACCTCCATAATTTTCCTAATACACACCTATAGGGCCATTTACTGATGTCATACTAAGGTATGAGAAGGTTGATGTGTGTCACAAATTCTTAGTTTTTATTGATGTGAATTACGAGGTTTGTTAAAATCATATGAGTTTTAATTCACTCATGTTTTCTAATTATTCATGCCCAGCCCATTATCTGAACATTAAAACAATCATCTACAGGTGGTTGAGTAGGAGATTCAAGTATTGTATGGATTTTTTTATTCAAAGTGACACTTAATTAAAACCTTACTATAGTAGGAAAGCCTCTATATACCCATAAAAAAAATTTATATGTAAAATAATATGTTAAATCAACATGAAAAAATGAAGGACTGAGTTGTAGGATCAAATCCCTAAAAGGGCATAACAGAGCTCCAAGGAGTTTTTGTGAATCTCCTAAAACATGCTTACAAGTGTTCCAAGATACCTAGATGGATAAACCTCATTGCCTCTAGCATGGAAAAGAAACATGCCAAGTTTTAAGGAGAATGGACTAGTGTAACATGGTGTTTTAAAGCCTCAAAGTTACCTTAAAAGCACTAAAATCTTGTAGTAATATCTATAAGCTTGAAGAGGTAAATGGCCTTTGGTCATCCTAAGAATCATATCTGAATAGATTCTCATGATGATTAGGTTTCAACTGATTTAATGTCATAAAAATGGCTTAGGGATAGAAGGAGAAGATGGAAACATGGTCTTGTAGACTCTAAAACAACCTACAGTTGTCCTTTGTATAGATAATGTGCACCTATAGGTAGAAATAAGCATGTCTCTCAATCATGGGTCAAGAAGATCAATTTTTGAACCAAAAAAGAGAGATGAAGTGAGAAAAAGGTATGATAAGATTCAAATTGTATCTTATTCTCATATTCCAGTGTGAGGATCATTCTAACTCTATAACCAAGCCTCACTAGAGCACATGAAATCTACAGGCAAGTTAGAAAACATGGTTATCTCAGTCAACATCTTAAGAAGGCCTAGTTTGAAGGCCAAGTACATAGGTAGGATGGGGAAGAGTAACATGAAAAACATATCATATAAATACCTTCTCCATGAATCCTATGAGCTTCATAGGCTCAAGGGCAAGATAAACAAACCCACAAGTAGAGGTAAAATAGGGGTGTCTCAGTCCTACAGTAGGGTATGAGATAATGACCCCAATCTAAATGACTTATTGATGCTTTAACATAAATAAAATATGAATGAAATACACCAATGTAATATATGACTAGTATTTACTTAATTTATATTTCCAAACACCATAATCAATTTCTCATGATGTTGTTTTAACCTATAGGTAGGGTCTAATAGGTAGTTTCTCAGTCTAGGAAAGGAAAGCCTAGTCTTTAGGCCCAAGGAGCATAAAAGAAAAATCTAAGGTATGAAAGGTTATAAATTTATCCTCTTGTTTATAGGATAATATTTAAATAATATGAAATACCTCAATTGTAAAAGTGATTGTATTTCAAACCTAAGAGCACCTATAGGAATCAAAAAACATGTTTCTCACTCAAAATAGGGAAGAGATTCAATCTTGTTACCAAAGTCCTTGAAAATATTTTAAGGGGAGGTTGGAATCATTTATAATGCCTAAATAATATTAAAAAGTACCATTATGGTCTTCATAAGTCACTGTTCATAAAGGATAAGCTTACACAGGGTCCCAAGACCCTGCACATAGCCATAGTAGGGTCCAAGCAAGTGAATAGCCCAAGTGAGACATGGATTGTCTAGGGAAGTGGGAAAGGATTAACATAAATTTAGGATGTTCATAATAGGATAATATTTGTATTTACTTTTAAAAAAAATTCTAATATGATCATCTGCTTTCCCACTTGGCTAAATAACAATAGTCCATACAAAGGGCTAGGAAGCCTCTTTGCTTAAGAGGCAAATATGAGAAATCCAAGAAATGGGAATGTTTTTGGATGAATATAAAGATAAATAATAATAAATTTAATTTTTTTAAAAAATTTAATCATCATAAAATCTTGGTTTTGTCTTGGGGAGGTCATCCATAGGAGGTTTTGAAAAAAAGGCAAGAAAACATGGATTTTGAGGCATTTTTTCGACATTTTGAGATCGTTGAACACCCAAACCATGGAATAAGACAAAATAATATAGTATAAATCATAATAATTACTATTAAAAAATACAAAAATATCCAATTTTAGTTGGTTATGAGAGATATACCTCTGTATTTTGTCTCAGAGTTTAGCTAGTCTATGAAAATTAGACTTTGGTAAAATGAGCTTTTGAGGTCAAAATGAGAAAAGGACTCAATAAGGAGATTTATAAAATTAATTTAAACATATTATGAGGTTTATATAATGAAATTAAGGGATAATAATTAATGATCAAGCCTATACTCCTTAAAATTCCCATTTTCCCTTTGTACACAGTCCAAAGAGGTAGATTTCCACTAGGCCTAATTGGCAAGTAAGAAAAGAGAATAAAGTAAGGTGCTTGGAGGGATATGTGGTGGAATGGTAAGATCAAATAAAGTGATAATATTAATAATATACCAACCTACCTACATTATATCATTCCTAGAAATCAAACCTAGTAGGGTGCCTAGTAGACCAATTAGGCTTTGGAAGGCCTAGTGCCAAATGGTAGTGCATCTTCACTCCTACCCTTTTTTGAACTATATGTATAGTTAATTCAGGTTCATAATGTGTATATACACATGATGTAACTCATAAAATGTAAATAAAAACATTGATAATCCATTTATATCCTAAAAAGGGCTCAAACATGAAGAAGAAGCAAGACCAAGCTCAAAGAGGTGTGTTCAAGTACTTAGATCTCTTCTAGAGTTTTTCATGGGAATCAAATAAATTATGAGAATTTATTGAGGCCCCTTAGAAATTAATTTATGGAATTTTGTGTCATTTTCAACATCCAATCTTTATGAATAAATCTTAAGACCAAAACTGATCAAAACCCTTACAAACCCTTGACAGAGACCCGATGGGGAAAAGGAGCCTAGAAAGCTACCAAAATGGAATATTTTGGAAATTAAATATATTTTAACATGTAAAATACTCCCTCAGGCTCTCCCCCATGTAAATGAGTTGCATGCAATTGTATGGATAGCATGCAAATTAGGGTTTTTCCCACCATTTCTTGTGTTTTATAGGCTACAAGAGGAGTTTGAAATTGAAATCATGTTTGGGTAGAATATTAAGACTTATAATAACTCCATATGTTCATTTTATTCCATAAAAAATCTTGTAAGTATTTAAACAATTACCTTAATTTTAGCCAATCAAAACTGGCATAATGAACACAAAGGTGAGAAGGGTGAAAACCCCAAGTGTGAGCCTTTTTAAGGTGTAATTAAGTATTAAAAGAACATTTATATCCTTACCAAGTGTCATTCACTCCCTCCCACTTATCTTTGTGTAAAAATAAAGGCATTTGTGAGGCCAAGTATGAGGGGTGACTAAAAATGGAGTTTTTTTAGACTGTAGACATTGATTGCTTCCTTTCAAGAGTTTATAAATGAGTAGGACTGACACCAATTTATGGAATTCCATGATTGAAGAACTTCCTTCTTAATCCAATCACCATACCTATCCCTAGTCAGTAGTGGGACTTTAAAATAGCTCCAAATAATGAAGGTGATTTTCTGAGCCAAGATAAGGTACCTCATCTTCCAAGTATCTTTTTTGTTAGGATCTACTGCCCACTAAGAGCACACATGATTAACTTTGTATAAGAAACTAAACATAGAATTTGACCAAAATGATAAGTAACTATAAATATTAAACAACATAGAATATGAGAGACAATACCCAATTGTATTAATACTCATTCAGAAGAAAAATACAATAAAGAAGATGCCACACTTCTTCTTCCCACACCTCTAGAGCTCCCACACTTCTAGGGCTCACCAGTAATTCTCCTTCAATAGTTCACTCTCTCAATTATGGTCACAATAATCAACTCAAACACAGAGTTGTTCACCTCCACCAGTCAGTAACAATGCTGCCAGTACCCCAAGTACACAATTGTACTCTAAGTAGATCTCCCTACTCTTGCATCAACCTACAAATCACCAGACCTTACTTACCATGTAGATATCTCTACAACCTAAAGAACCCTTGTCCTTGCCTCACCAAGTCCTTATGATTCTTCAACTAGTACCCTAGTGGATCTTCTACCAGAACTTGCACAACCTGCAACTCTACCTGATCATACACACTCAGCACCCCTTTGGAACTAGGAGGAGCTACTCTTGCTCTCTCTACAAGCACAATGGCTATCTAGCACACTTTACAATATAGCCCATGATTCTATTATATAGATCTCATGCATATAATAATTAGACCCTAATTACAATAATTAGACATGCAACTCAAGACCAAAAATAGTCTTTTACATGCAAACAACCAGTTTGTTAAACTAACAGTTCATCAACTCATAGTTTTGGAACCGCACAGGTGACCAATGTCAGTCCCTGTCTATCTGGAGGTGACTGACATCAACCGATCTCTGATCGATGTCAGTAGCTTCCTGTCCACTCCTGACCGATGTTGATTGTCCTAATCGACACTGGTTACTGAGACACTTCAGTAACCCCTCTTGTTCGCATCCTGGTGAAGCTTTTAGCTCCACAACCTAACAATCTCCACCTTGGAGATAAATAGTGGCACCTATACATGTACCTGTACCTTCATCTAATTCATTTTCTAGCTTGTATACCTCTTCAAGTTCAATTTTGAAGACCAACCACCACACAGCTTGTGGTGCACCTCCTGTCATCTAAGTAACCTGCCACATTTAAACCTACAACTCCATGTAGTGAAGACCTTGACCCTGCATAACATGTTAACCTGCTATTATTCCCTCTTAGATACTTGAGAATCGACCTTCCTTGAATTGGCTCCAAACTCTCTAACAACTCCCACTGCTTGGGAAAACTCAGGTCTACACCAAACCTCATGTGATTTTAAACACTGTTCTAAGCTCAGCTTGAACTGTCCAGCCCTTGGTGTGCTTACCGATTTTTCATCTTGTGTATTGAACCCTACCAACACCTTCTTCACATCAGCTCCCACTAGAGACAAAATCAACCTGTGATCTTCCATGTCTCTTATGCCAAAGAATTTTGCTGCTCCCAAATTTTTCATGACATACCTCTGAACTAACTTTACCTTTAGCTCAGAAACTCCTTGCATGTGTGACCCCACTACATACAGTAACAAGATAATGTAGCAACCATTATCCAACCTGATAAATAAAACATAATGGTTACACTGACATTAACTAAAGCCATGTTTTGTCATACACCTGTTAAACCTGTACCACTATCCTGTAGCTTGCTCAAGGCCATATACCCTGGCCTTCCGTCTCACGTGTCCATTCACTCTCTTCTTTAACCTGTGACTCCATTCACCTTTCAATGCCTTCATCCCAGCCAAAAACTCTACCAAATCTCCCACTTTGTTCTCTTCTAAAGAATTCATGCCATGCTCCCCTTGTTTCCTGGATTCTACCTACATTGCCTCTTCACATCTTCTTGGTTCTTGACCATCGATGAGCAACAAGTAGTATAAAGAAGGTGAACAATGAATATGAAGCTTAGTTACCCTTTCAGTCCTCCACATGGGCATTTGAGACTCCTTGATAGCTTGTTGTCTACCCAACATCCATTTCAGTGACCGATCTCGGCCATCTCCCAATCTGTAATCGACCGACATCGGTTCCCTACAACTGACCCTGACTGTCGACATCAGTTTCCCCTAACCGACATCAGTCTAAACCTACTTGACACCACTGACTCTACTGGTCTGCACATGACTGACGTTGGTACCTATTTGTTTGATGTTAGTTTTTCCTGACTGATGTCGATAATTGTGTTCTCCTGTGAGTGATGACATTTTACCCGCAAGCTCACCTTGGATCAAAACCCTGTCCAAATTAACATAGCCCTATTCAGAATAATTCAATTCCCTCAGTTGATCTCTATTTTTCATCTCCTCCATGAACACCAAGGCTTTCCACTTCTTAAGTTTGTCACAGATATCTATCTTCCACTTAAGAACATGCATTCCCTTCTTACATATGTGACCAAGCCTACAAAGCCACATCTCTGCAATAAAAGGTGATTTAGTAATATAAGTAGATAGATAAAGGATACCTACTTTCTTACCACTGTCTAATTCAAGTGCATCTAATGTGAGAGTTACTGTGCATCTCTCATCACTCAACTTTCTTTAAGAAATTAGACTCATCTCCAAGACTGGTACCTGCATGACCTCATTCAACACCCATGTGTTACATGTCTGCAATTTCAGCTTCACTTCCCCTTTGCCAACCATGTGACAAGGCTCACCAACACCTAAATAAATCTCTCCAAAGTCTCCCTGGACATCATCATGAAAAGATACTCTATTTCAGGCTACATGGAAAGAGGCAACAAAATCTATAAACCAAGATTCTACTTCATCCAGAGCATCCTATGCAACAACACTTGCAACATCTGCTTCTTCATTCTCTTCATGTTGATCTTCTACCAACCAACAATCTTTCTTTACCTACTCTTTCTTTCCATCAATCTGTAATTGACCATTCGTGCTATTCAGTTTCTCCATTCGTAGCTTACTATCTTTTGTGCTTGCTATACTCCCACTCAATCTGAAACCCCTGAGAGTGACCTGTAATCAAAAAACACTTAACACTCTCTGACCACTTGTTAGTGTACTTAACCACCCTCTGATACCAACTTGTCAAGATTGGTACCAACCTGGTCAACCTAGCTCTGATACCACTTGTCAAGATCTACTGCCCACTAAGAGCACACATGATTACCTTTGTATAAGCAACTAAACATGGAATTTAACTAGAATGATAATTAACTAGAAATATGAAACAACATAGAATATGAGAGACAATACCCAATTATATTAATACTCATTCAGAAGAAAAATACAATAAAGAAGATGCCACACTTCTTCTTCCCACACCTCTAGAGATCCCACACTTCTAGGGCTCACCATTAATTCTCCTTCAACAGTTCACTCTCTCAATTACGGTCACAACAATCAACTCAAACACAGAGTTGTTGTTCACCTCCACCAGTCAGTAATAATGCTGCTAGTACACCAAGTACACAATCATACTCCAAGTAGATCTCCTTGCTCTTGCATCAACCTACAAATCTCTAGACCTTACTTACCATGTAGATATCTCTACAACCTGAAGAACCCTTATCCTTGCCTCACCAAGTCCTTATGATTCTTTAACCAGTACCCTGATGGATCTTTTACCAAAACTTGCACAACCTGCAGCTCTCCCTGATCATACACACTCAGCACCCCTTTGGAACTAGGAGGAGCTACTCTTGCTCTCTCTACAAGCACAATGGCTATCTAGCACACTTTACAATACAACCCATGAGTCTATTATATAGATCTCATGCATACAATAATTAGACCCTAATTATAATAATTAGACATGCAACTCAAGACCAAAAATAGTTTTTTACATGTAAACAATCAGTTTGTTAAACTAAAAATTCATCAACTCACAGTTCTGGAACTGCACAGGGAACTGACATCGGTCCCTATCTGTCTGGAGGTGACCGACGTTGGCTGATCCCTAACCAATGTTGGAAGCTTTCTGTCCACTCCTGACTGATGTCGATTGTCCTAACCAATGCCGATTACTGTGACACTTTAGCAACTCCTCCTGTTCACATCTTGGTGAAGCTTTTAGCTCCATAACCTAACAATCTCCCACTTGGAGATAAATAGCAGCACCTGTACCTATACCTATACCTTCATCTAATTCATTTCCTAGCTTGTATCCCTCTTCAAGTTTAATCTTGAAGACCAACCACCACATAGCTTGTGGTGCACCTCCTATCATCTAGGTAACCTGCCACATTCGAAACTACAACTCCATGTAGTGAAGACCTTGACCCTACATAACATGTTAACCTGTTGCTAGTCCCTCTCAAATACTGAGAATCCACCTTCCCTGAATTAGCTCCAAACTCTTTGACAACTCCCACTGCTTGGGAAAACTCAAGTCTACACCAAACCTCATGTAATTTCGAACACTGTTCTAAGCTCAGCTTGAACTATCTAGCCCTTGGTGTGCTTACCAGTTCTGCATCCTACATATTAAACTCCACCAACACCTTCTTCACATCAGCTCGCAGTTGAGACAAAATCAACCTGTGATCTTCCATGTCTCTCATGCCAAAAAATTTTGTTGCTCCCAAATTCTTCATGACATACCTCTGAACTAACTTTACCTTTAGCTCAAAAAATCTTTGCATGTGTGACCCCACCACATATAGTAACAAGATAATGTAGTGACCATTATCCAACTTGGTAAAGAATACACAATGGTTACACTAACATTGACTAAACCCATACATTGTCTACACCTGTCAAACCTTTAACACTATCCTACAGCTTGCTCAAGACCATATACCCTAGCCTTTCATCTCACGTGTCCATTCACTCTCTTCTTTAACTTGGGAATCCATTCATCTTTTAGTGCTTTCATCTCAGTTGGCAACTCTACCAAATCTCTCACTTGGTTCTCTTCTAAAGAATTCATGCCATGCTCCCACTGTTTCCTAGATTCTACCTGCAATGCCTCTTCACGTCTTCCTGGTTTTTGACCATCAGTGAGCAACAAGTAGTATAAAAAAGGTGAACAATGAATATGAGGCTTAATTACCCTTTCAATCCTCCACATGGGCATTTGAGACTCCTTGACAGCTTGCTGTCTACCCAACATCTATTCCAGTGACTGATCTCGGCCATCTCCCAATTTGCAACCAACTGACGTCAGTTCCCTGCAACTGACCCTGACTGCCAATGTTAGTTTCCCCTGACCGACATTGGTCTGAACCTACCTGACACCACTGACTCTATTAGTCTACACATGACTGATGTCAGTACCTATCTATTCGATGTCAATTTCTCCTGACTGATGCTGGTAACTGTGTTCTCTTGTGAGTGATGACTTTTTACTCGTGAGCTCACCTTGGATCAAAACCCTATCCAAATTAACACAACCATGCTCAGAATAATTCAGTCCCCTTAGTTGATCTCTATCCATCATCTCCTCCATGAACACCAAGGCTTTCCAGTTCTTAAGTTTGTCAAAGATATATGTCTTCCACTTAAGAACATGCATTCCCTTCTTACATATGTGACCAAGCCTACAAAGCCACATCTCTGTAATAGAAGGTGAATCAATAATATAAGTAGATAGATAAAGGATACCTACTTTCTTACCACCATCTAATTCAAGTACATCCACTGTGAGAGTTACTATGCATCTCTCATCATCCAACTTTCTTGAAGAAATTAGACTCATCTCTAAGACTGGTACCTGCATGACCTCATTCAACACCTGTGTGTTACCTATCTACAATTTTAGCTTCACTTTCCCTTTGCCAACCATGTGACAAGGCTCACCAACCCCTAAATAAATCTCTCCAAAGTCTCCCTGGACATCATCATGAAAAGATCCTCTATTTTAGGCTGCATGGAAAGAGGCAATAAAATCTATAAACCAAGATTCTACTTAATCCAGAGCATCTTATGCAACAACATCTGCTTCTTCATTCTCTTCATGCTGATCTTTTACCAACCAACAATATTTTTTTACCTACTCTTTCTTTCCATCAATCTCTAATTGACCATTCGTGCTATTCAATTTCTCCATTCGTAGCTTACTATCTTTTGTGCTTGCTATACTCCCACTCAATCTAAAACCCCTGAGAGTGACCTGTAATCAAAAAAACACTTAACACGCTCTGACCACCTGTTAGTGTACTTAACCACCCTCTGATACCAACTTGTCAAGATTGGTATCAACCTGGTCAACCTAGCTCTGATACCACTTGTCAAGATCTACTGCCCACTAAGAGCACACAATCTGATATTTTTGTGCCATCAATCATTTGGGGAATCCAAATAATGTGAGTACTAGTGTATCTTTGAGCACTAGGTCTAATAAGAGGGATGTTGAAGAGACACAAGGGGCTAATCAAGGACATGTTTTGACTCCTACAACATCTCCAATTGTGGGTTGGTTTAATCCATCTCCTAAATATAAATATAATTATAATTTTTATAATGTAATGTCTATTCCTACACATCCACCTCCACAAGCTACACCATAAAGTACTAGTGCTTCCAATGAGCCTTCCAAGGTGAGCAATCCTTATATCAATGTTGTAGACCAGATTAATAAGTTTCATATGAATATTTGAATATGGGATTCATTAAAAATACCTCAAAAAAATACATGCTTCAAAAATAATTACAAGGACTTGGTAAGCAAGTTGGATCAGCTAGGAATGAGAACATTTTCTTGGTGAATGGGACTCAGCCCATTGATGGATAAGTAAAGAAGATTGATAAAACTCATCCTTTATACCTATCTATAATAATTAGTGATTTATTATTCCATAATTTCATCATATATAATGGGTATAGTACTCCAGTTATGCCCAAATATATAGCAAATAAACTAGGCCTCAAACATGAGCTAATAGCTAAAGGGATTTTATAATTAGATGGATCACTAGAAAAGACCTTAGGAATAGTCAAGGATTTGAATTTGATTTCACATGATTTTCCCACCTTTTTAATTTCTAATTATGTGGTTGTGGTCACTTTACCTCCATACTTTTCCCTTTGCTTTTCAAGAGAGTTTACAACTAGCATAGGTGGATACTTGGCAGCCAATTGGTCCTATATGGTTTGTAGGATAAAGTATGGTACTAAGGTGAAGATTGAATTAGAGCCTATCCATAAAAACCACCTAGACACTTACTTTCCTAAAGTGGAAAATTTCAATTATTCCATTATTGATGAGGTGTAACTTCACATAGATCAATCTCCAACATGTTCTCTTCAAGGATTTTCTAATTTATACTTAGATGAATGGGCAGATGAACATTATGAGCATGATCCTTACAAATTCATGGAGTAAGATTGTCTTAGAGTGTATTTTATGAATGAGGAGGACTCTTTCATGTCAAATTTTTTGAAGCCAAGTGAAGACATGGATGGTTTATTGTGGCTTTTCATTGATGGATCAAGAAGCAAGATAGGGGTAGGTGGTGAAGCTATGTTAGTTTCTTCTTCTAAGGAAACATATTATTGCACTTTTTGGTTTCATTTATCTTGTATTTGTAATGTGTTATAATATTAGGCCATCATTAATGGTCTTGAGTGAGATAGGAAAAGATGTGTGAAGGAGTTACAAGTGTATGGTGATAGTGAGTTGATTGTAAACCAAGTAAGAGGCCAAAATATGACTAAGAATTCTTTGCTCAAGTCCTATAAGCATAGAGTGTGTGGTATTACAGAGTATTTAAGAGATTTAAACATCACATATATATAAATAGAAGACAATAAAAATGTTTCTAAGTTGGCATATGGGGTATATATGTCTAATTGGAGCTCAATTTGATATTCCAAAGGGGATAGGAGAGGATAAGAACCAACCATATCTCAAGGTGACTGTAAGGCCCTCCATACTAGATAATGTCACTAATTGGCAAGTTTTTAATAGTGACCAACAAATTTCACTTTTTCTACAATATGAGGTTGAATTTTATTTCAAGAATCAATACAAACTACAATAGTAATATGGAGGGCAAACTGTGTGATTGAAGTCAAACAAGCTCTCTAAAGGCCTAGTCACACTTGAGAGTATTTTCAATGATGATGACTAGTTGAAGAAAGAAAAGGTAAGAATGTATATTAAGAAATAAAACTATGAGAAATAAAAAATCTTAAAGGATAAGTTTATTTCACTTGGGAAGGTATGTACTAGTGAAGAGAAACATGCTTTCATTGAATTATGCAAAGAGTTTTCTGATGTCTTTGCATGGGAATATAGTGATTTGATGGGATTTTATCCAAACTTATCTCAAAATATCATATAGATATATGAGAATGCTAAGCACATCAATAAAATACAAAGTCCAATCAATCCTAAGATTGAGCCTCTTATGAAGAAAGAGCTTACTAAGTGTATTGAGTCCAAAATCATATTTCCTATTAATCATTCATCTTGGTTGGAAAACTTAGTCCCTGTTAAGAAGAAGAATGGAAAAATCAAGTTGTGTGTTGATTTTAGGGACTTGAGTAGAGTTTCTTTGAAGGACCATTATCCTCTTCCCTACATGGAATAAATTTTTCAATTTGTGGTAAGTAGTGAAACGTTTTCTCTCCTTGATGGGTGTTTGGGGTATAATTAGATTTTGATGAAGGAAAGTGACCAATATAAGATAGCCTTTACTACTAAATGGGGTATATATGTTTATATAAAAATTCATTTTATATTATCTAATTCTAGAGATACATTTCAATGGACAATTGATATGGATTTTCAAGGACTAATAAATGACATTATGTTGGTATATCTTGATTATGTCATAGTTTTCTCTAAGGATGAAAGGGATCACTTGAATCACCTCAAGAAAAATTTTGAGAGATGTCGAGAGATTATAATCTCTCTTAACCCTAATAATTGTGTGTTTTTTACATAAAGGCAAAATTTTAGGACACATTATCTCCAATAAGGGCTTATCCATAGATCCTAAAAGGGTGATTTCAATCTTGGCATTGGCTTTGCCCAAACAAAAAAAAAGGTTTGCAAACTTTATTTAGGAAAAATAGTTTTATAAGGATGTTCATCCTTGATTTTTATAATTTAATCAAGCCTCTAACCTATATTCTTAGGAAGGATGAAGTGTTCACTTGGACTAGATGAAATAAGGAAAGTTTTAAAGAGATTAAACAAGTCATTGCCCAAGCTCTAACTCTTGTAAGTCCTAATTTTTCAAAAGATTTCAACTTGTATACCTTTGGAAATGAGGAGGTAATATTTTCCATGCTCACTAAATCAAATGAAGAGAACTTGGAGCAGCCTATTTCCATCTTTAGTCAAGGTTTGGAGGGTTATGAGGTAAGATACACCTATGTTGATAAGCAAGTACTTTCAGTTGTTAAAAGACTAAATAAGTTTAGGCATATGTTATCTAACAACAAGATTCACATATTGGTACCTCATCCTAGTCTCAAAGACTTCCTTTTGAGTAAATATTTAAATGAGAAAAGGGTTTGTTGGATCATAAAAGTACTGGAATATGGTGTAAAAATCAAGACAACCAAGCTAGTGAAAGGGAAGTGGTTATGTGATCATCTTGATTTAGATTTGAATGAACAAAAGGAGGTTGTTTTATAACTTCATGATGACCTTATGATAGCTACATCTTCATTAATGATGATTTGGACACAAGATATGATCCATTTTATCTAAACTGATGAGTGTCCACAACACCTTAATAGTGTTAGAAGAATGTACTTTATATTGTAATCCATTCCTTAGGTACTTATTGATGGAGTGTTGATTAGAAATGAATTCTCAAGTTTGTTATTAAGGTGTGTTGAATCAAATTAGATTGAGAAAAAAAATTAGTGTTTCATGATGGACCAGTTGGTGGTCACTTTGCTCCAAAAACCATAGCTAATAATATTATGAGGGTTGCTTAATTTTGGCCTAGCTTGTTCAAAACCACCCATGATTGGGTAAGGAAGTGTCAAAAATGTGCTCTTTTTGATGGTAAACAAAAGCTTGTTGCCTTACCTCTTTATCCAATTCAAGTTGATCAACCCTTTATGCAATGGGGTTTGGATTTCATAGGCCTAATCCATTCACCTTCTAGTGCTGGTCACAAGTGGGTATTGACTAATATAAATTACTTTACAAGGTTGGTAGAGTCTATTTCTCTCAAAGAAGCAATTGAAAGTTCAGTTTTAGACTTCTATGAAGCCATAGTGATAAGGTTTAGATCTCCTTCAATAATAATTTTAGATAATGCATTATCTTTTCTTGGGATGAAGATAAGTGAATGGGCCTTGAAACATGGAATATATCCTAGTGCCTCCTCCAAATATTATCCACTTGAGTTACTAGCCTTGGATCTCACTTATCAGCTACAAATGATGGAAAATGAAAGCATGGAATTTTGGTTGTGTGAGTTGATAGAGCTTAAGGAGACAATATATTAATCTATAAAAACTATGAGATCTCACCAAGATAAATAAAAAGGCATACTTTGATAAAAGTGCCATGCCAAGGAGTTTCAAAGAGGGAGACATTGTCCTAAAGTGGGATAAAGATAGATCTAAGCCTAGTAGACACACAAAGTTTGATGCTTTGTGGAGTGGCCCTTATATTATCACCTAATATAAGTAACACAGTGCCTTCAACCTCTCAAATTTGGATGGAGAGGAGCTTCATATCCCAGTCAATGGGATATATCTCAAACATTGTTACTTGGTTTCTCCTCTCTCCTTGTACATATTTTGGTTTTTTCCTTGTGTTCCCTAACTGCTTATGCACATGTGTGACTTGGTTTTGTGTCTTGATCTATATTTTGTTTACTTGGTTTGGAATGTTTATTTTTGTGTGTTTAGGAAATTCTTTGCTAGTTTTATTCAAGAATCCATTGACTCCATTGGACCTTGATAGTATAAGGCTACTAATCATTAGTATAGCTAGCATACTACCCTTATGAGTCACCATTTTGTTGACCAAGTTTGAATTTTAGGTCAAACTTAGACCCCTATAGGTTAAAAAATGTTTTTTTAAATGATATAGGGATCTAAATATATTTTCATCCAGAGTATTATATGTCATTTCATGTTATTCAATGTAGTTTTAGCATTGGTCTTGGTTATTTTAGTTAATTTATTAATATGGGGTTAGTTTATATGGTTTTAAGGGTCATTAATGCAAGTGACATGGTTACCAAGGTGCCTAGGAATCATATTTTCATTGAAAAAGTTAAATATGTCAGATTTTGTGTCATTTATGTCAAAAACATTAGAATATGGTAGGTTCCCTAACTAAAATTGTAGAAATTACTAAAAAAAGAGCAAATTGAACTTGTGCAACCTTCTTGGGAAGTGTGATATATGTTAAAATATATTGGGAGGCCTCTTAATCTTCCCTATACTCATATTAATTCTTAAATTTATTTGGAATTTCCATTTTATATCAAAAACTATTCTGTTCATTTTTAGGTTTCTTAGACACACAAAAGTGACCTTCAAGTTTTTTCTTGATACAGATAGCACAAATAGTTTTAGGGAAAATTATTTTGGGAGTTTATTTTTCAATCCAATACCTTAATTTAAATATAATTAAATTTATAAATTATAAACTATTATTTATGAACCATTGCTAACAAGTTGAGTGTGCTCTTTTAATAGTTGTTTCATTCATCCTATAGGATTTACTCCATTTATAAAAACTTCATATAAACCAATTAGTGATGTTGGATATAGAGGATTTTTTATTCCTTATTAAATGGTATCCATTATTGGTTTCATGATTCATGAGGTTTGGATGAATAAATTGGTCTAAAATGCAAGAAGGTGTCACCAGGTACAATTTTAATTAGAGTGCTTATATTTGTGAAGTGTCTCTCTCCTATAGGTGTCTCAATTAATTAGGAAAGAGTGTTACATAAGCCTATAGGTCATGTTACCATCTCCTTTCATGTTTGGGTTTCACCATGTTACCTCTTTGTTTACTCCCAAGCTTATTTCCCTCCATTGTCAACTCTTTGCACATTTTCAATTATAGTCCCATGCATAAGCTTGTCTATCCTTTCTATGAAGTGGTAATAGAGGTGTATTGTCTCATACAAGACTTTATGAGTTTAATTAAGTTATTTTTTATGATTTATTAGGTGTAGGTTTGACCATATACTCATATGTCATGCCAAACAGTCACTTGATGCTTCTATCTCCTCTTTTTCACATGTATGTAAGTGTTTTCAGGTTGGGAAAGGTGTTTTGAAGTTGTTTCCAAGATTTTAATTGATGAAGGTCATATTATTTAAGATTTATAATTGTATTTGAGTAGTCTTGAAGATATTTCCATTATATTTTACCACATTTCATGCTCTACCTCTATAATTTGACTAATGCACACCCACAGGGTCATTTGTTGACATCATACTGAGGTATGAGAAGTTTGATGTGTGTGAAAAATTATTGGTTTTACTTGATGTGCATTATGAGTTTTTTCAAAATAATATTATTTTCATTTGTATTCATGGTTTCTAGTTGTTCATGCCCAGTACATTGTTTGAACATCAAAACAATCATCTACAAGTGGCTAAGAAGGAGATTCAAGTATTATACAAATTATTTGATTCAAAGTGACACTTAATTGAGACATTAATATATCAATAAATCCTTGATATACCCATATAAGATGTTTAGAGGGAAAAAAAATGTTAAATCAATCTAAAGAAACAAAGGATTGAGTTTTGGGATCAAATCCCTAAGATGCCATAATAGAGCTCCAAGGAGTTTTTGTCAATCTCCTACAACATGCTTACAAGTGTTCCAAGATAGGTAGATGGGAAAAAATCATTTTCTCTATCATGGACAAGAAACATTCCAAGTTTTAAGGAGAAAAGAGTAGTGAAAAATGGTGTTTGAAAGCCTCAAAGTTGCCTTAAAATCACTAAAATCTTGTAGTAATATCTATAGGCCTAAAGAGACAAATGGCCTTTGGTCATCTTAAGAAGCATTTTTGAATAGATTCTCATGATTATTAGGTTTAAACTGATTAAACGGCAAACAAATGGCCTAGTGATAGTAGGATAACATGGAAACATGGTCTTGTAGACTCTAATACCACCTACAGTTGTCCTCTATATGGATAATATGCACCTATAGGTAGAAAGAAGCATGTGTCTCAATCATGGGCCAAGAAGCTTGCTTTTTGAGCCTAAAGAGAGAGATGAAGTGATCAAAAGGTCTAACAATATTCAAAGTGTATCTTATTCTCATAGTTCAATGTGAGGATCATTATAACACTATAACCAAGCCTCATTGGAGCCCATGAAACCTATAGGGAAGTTAGAAAATGTGGTTATCTCAGTCAGCATCTTGAGAAGGCCCAATTTGAATTCCAAGTACATACGTAAGATTGGGAAGAGTAAAATGACAAAAATAACATATAAATACCTTTTCCATGAATTAAATGAGCTTCATAAGCTATACGCAAGATTAAAAAACCCATAAGTAGAAGTAAAACAAGGGTGTCTCAGCCCTATAGCAAGGTATGAGATAGTGACCCCAATCTAAATGTCTTCTTGATGTCTTAACATTATTAAAATATTAATGCAATACACACATGAAATATATGACTAGTATATACTCAATTTATATTTCCAAACACCATGATCAAGATCTCATGATGTTGTTTTAACCTACAAGCAGGGTCTAATAGGCAGTTTCTCAGTCTAGGAAAGGAAAGCCCAGTCTTTAGGCCCAAGGAGCATATAAGAAAAATATAAGGTATGATAGGTTATAATTGGATCCTCATGTTTTAGGGAGAATATTTACATACTATGAAAACCTCAATTTCAAATGTGACTATCTTTCAAACATAGGAGCACCTATACGAATCCAAAAATATGTTTATCACTTAGAATAGGGCAAAGATTAAATCTTGTTACCAAAGTGTTTGTAAAGAGTTTAAGGGGAGGTTGGACATGATCTATAATGCATAAATAATATTAAAAATTACCATTATCTTCTTTATAATTCTTTTGTAATAAAGGATAAGCTTACACAAGGTCCCAAGACCCTGTACATAGCAACAATAGGGTCCAAGCAAGTGAATAGGCTAAGTGAAACATGGTTTATCTAGGGAAGTGGGAAAGTATTACCATCAATGTAGGATGTTCATAATAGGCTGGGATGTGTTTTTACGTGGAAAATTTTTTTATAATATAATCATCTATTTTTCCCACTTGGCTAAAGAACAACAGTCCATACGAAGGGATAGGAAGCCTCTTTGCTTAAGAGACAAATATGAGAAATCCAAGAAAGGGGAATGTTTATGGATGAATACATAGATCCATAAGCACAAAATCAATGTGGGTAACATGGTTAATCATCCTAACATATTGGTGTCATCTTGGAGAGGTCATCCATAGGAGGTTTTAAAAGAAATGTAGGAAAACATGGTTTTTGAGGCATTTTTAAGAATTTTAAGATGGTTGAATACACAAACCATGGAATCAGAGAAAATAATCTATTAAAAATCATCATCATTACTAGTAACATATCCATAAATATCCAATTTTCCTTGGGTATGAAGGATATACCTCTCTATTTTATCTTAGAGGTCAGCCAGTCTATGAAAATTAGACTTCGAAAAAATGAGCTTTTGAGGTCAAAATGAGAAAAGGACTCAAGAAAGAGATTTATAAACTTCATGGAAACATATTATGATTTGTATATAAATAAATTAATGTATTATAAGTAATAGACCAAGCTCAAAATCCTCAAAATTCCCATTTTCCCTTCACACACAATCTAAAGAGGCAGATTTCCACTAGGCCTAATTGGCAAGTAAGAAAAGAGAATTAAGGTGTTTGGAGGGATATGTGGTGGGATTGTAAGCTCAAATTATGGGTGAATATTAATAATATACCAACCTTCCTACATGATGTCAGTCCTAGCAATCAAACCTAGTAGGATGACTATTAGACTTACCAGGCTTTGGGAAGGCCTATTGCCAAATGGTAGTGCATCTTCACTCTTACCCCTTGGTAAACTATCCAAATGGTTAAGTTAGGTCAGGAGTGTGTATAAACACATGATTTAACTCATAAAATACATATAAACACACTAATAATCCATTTATATCCCAAAAGGGGGTTAGATATGAAGAAAAAACAAAACCAAGCTCGAAGAGGTGTGTTTAAGTGCCTAGATATTTTATAGAGTTTTGCATGGGAACAAAAGAAATTAGGAAATATATTGATGCCCCTTTTCATTTAATTTATGGAATTTTTTATCATTTTCAACACCAAGCTTAAGACCAAAATAGATCAAAACCCTTGCAGACCCTTGACAGAGACCCGATGGGGAAAAATAGATTGGAAAGCTAACCAAATGGAAAATTTTGGAAATTAAATATATTTTAACATATAAAATACTCCCTTAGGCTCTCCCCCATGCAAATTAGTTATATGGAATTATATGGACAGCATGTAAAATAGGGTTTTTCTCACCATTTTTGTGTTTTATAGGCAATAGGAGGAGTTTTAAAATGAGATAATGTTTGTGTGTAATATTAGGACTTATAATAACTCCATATTTCCATTTTATTCCATAAAAAAGCTTCCAAGAGTTCAAATAATTACCTTCCTTTTAGCTAATCAAAACTGCCATAGTGAACACAAGGGTGAAAAGGGTAAAAACAATAAGTGTGAGACTTTTAAAGGTATAATTTAGTTTTTAAATACCATGTGTAACCTTAACAAGTGTCATTCACTCCCTCCCATGGATCTATACGTAAAACTAAAGTCATTTGTGAGGCCAAGTGTGAGGGGTGACTAAAAATGGAGTTTTTTAAGACTATCAACAGTGATTGCTTCCTTCCAAGAGTTTCCAAATGAGTAAGACTACCAAAAATGTATGTAATTGCATGATTTAATACTTTCCTTTTTATCCCAATCATCATACATATTCCTAGTTACTAGTGGGACATTAAAATAGCTCCAAATAATGAAGGTAGTTTTTTGAGCCAGGAAAAGGAATTTTGTGACACTTTTCATAGGTTTCATGACTTTCATGGACAATTGGACCTCCTAAAATTTCATAGTTCATCCCATTAATATTTATCATGCAAATTAAAACCCCTTTTTTAATATTTACAATTGTCCAAATGACTTTTGGACTTCCCTTACCTTGCTCTTCTCTCAAAGGCTATAAATATTGACTTTTTTGGCTCTTTTTAGAAGCCTTTGTTGGTTAATGGTGAAACCCCAGAAAAATTTATACTTTAATGAATATTTAAGAAATAAAAAATTGTTTTTACCTACTCACATGCTATTTAATTTAGTATTGATGCAGTCTTGTTGGTCTTGTCTAGTAGAAGATTATCTTTTCTAGCATGTTATCCTTGACTGTTCAAAAAATGTGTAGAAGAACAATAATTAAAGGTCTTTGTTAGTGTTATTATATAAGTGTATATGTGTCTTAAAAAAATTTCATGACTTTATCCTACAAATAAATCCTTCATTACCCTCTTAAGCATCAAAATGTCTTTTGGACCTAGCTTATGAAACATTGATGGGACAATGCAATTTGAATTATGAGTTTTGTGTAAAAGAAGTCTTGTTTGACTCTAAGCGATAAAATTTTATTCAATGGGATGAAATATTCTATTTTTCAATCACCTTTTTTGTATTTTTTAGTTATTTTTCTTAACCCTTTTCATCTAAGGTTTATGAGCAAGAAAGTGCTTCAAATATTGCTTCAAGAGAACTAACCCTTCTAGAGATCCATCTCAATAATATTGTCACCCATAGCAAGAAATATGTTTCCATTATTCCACTTGGCTGAATAGAGATATGAATCTCCTCAAGGAGTGAAAATCCAAGTGACAATAGTTTTTGGCACTCCCAATAGGACTCTAAGTCCTGAAAGATTGTCTAAGGTGGTGTTAGTCTTGGAATAGTTGCAACTAAAAGAACATCTACATTTATTACCTAGAAACTCCAATAAATTTTTAAAATCTTTAGTTGTTTATCATTCCCTAATTTCCATGCCAAAGGTTACCACTAGGTCTGTTGCTAAAGGTATACCCTTTGAGTTTTTGCAACTACCTCTATATTATGTCAAAAGGTTTAGGTTTGTGAATACCCAACCTTATTCAAGAGAGTTAGTGTTTAATAAGTCTACGTTCCTATTTATTTCAATCCCTAATACTCATATTTCACATTCCAAGATTTCTAGGAACCAAAATTTTGTAGCCTTCTCCAAATCATTTCCTTTGAACCTTACCCAATATGACCAAATTTCAAGAGCATCCCTTAAGAGTGTTCCATCTTTTATTGGAAAGGGTCCTATTTATGACATTTAACACATTAGAAACATAAAAAAATTATGTAATATCCATAATATCATTCAATATAATGTTTCCATTAGTTTTTTGGCATTGTCTTTCAAAGCAAAAAACTTAGATTGGTATGGTACTCTACCTAAAAATTCTATTGGTTCATGGGATGAACTAGGAGATATATTGACTAAGAGGTGTAGACAGAAGAGTGATCATCTATCTCTATATGATAAATTAACCACTATCAAAAGGGAACCACAAAATTTTATTCAATATTTTAACACTAGATTTCAAAAAACATGGGATAGGATCTCAGCCTTTGTGAGACCTAATCTAAACTATGTCTTCTTGTACTATCTAAAGGCATTGAATAGTGATGTAGCCATGATGATCCAATCCATAGGTGGGAATATTCTACCTAATACCTTTGAGATAGCCATAAATGTAATGTATTTTATTTTTCAAGTAGGTAAGAGTGCCCCTAGGCCACCAATGCCATTGTTCCCTGATTTTTAGCCTCTTAGTCAAGTTACATTTCTTACCTTAGCTCTTTTGCCTAGTCATGAAAAGTCTACCATTCTCCCAAATAATGAGATCCATGAAGTCAAGATTTTTCTCCAAAGTGTTACCAATGAATTGGTTTCTCTTTAAAGGAAGAAAACTCTAAGTTATAGGCCGTACTAGTCCTACAATTAGTTTGGGTAAACTAACAGGCCTCCTTTCCAAGTTAATGCTCAAGGATAATGTCAAATCACCTAAGCTAGACCTTACCAAAGTTAAAATTATAATTCTATCTCATTTTCCAAGGCTCTTGTTCCCACTAAAAACAACCTTGTTTAAGAACAACTAGATTATCCCTCCTATGACCAAATTCAAGACCAAGTTACTTATACCAATCAGATGCATAATCAAGCCATGACTATGCAAGGTAATCAAACATCTCGAGTTTAAAATTTTAAAGGGCCAATGCAAGGTGGAATGAAATTTATAATTTAAAATGGGTAGACACAATCTGATTCTATAATCATAAATCATTTAGAGGGAGATTTTTGTGTCACTAATCATTTAGGGAATTCAAGAACTGTGAATGCTAGTGTATCTTCTGACACTGGGTCTAAGAAGAGGGATGTTGAAGAGACACAAGGGTATAATAAAGGACCTATTTTCACTCCCACAACATCTCTAATTGTGGGTGGGTTTAATCCAAATCCTAAATTTCAAGAGAATTAGAAGTTTTAAAATGTAAGGCCTGCTCCTACACATCCACCTCCACAAGCTACATTATAATGTACTAGTTTCCAATGAGCCTTCCTAGGTGAGAAATACTTCTATCAATTTTTTAGACCAGATTAATAAATTTCATATGAATAATTAACTATGGGAGTCACTAAAAATGCCTCAAAAAAAGGACATGCTTTGAAAATAATTGTAAGGACTTGGTAATCAAGTTGGATCAACTATGAATGAGAACATTTTCTTGGTAAATTGGACTCAACCCATTTATGGACAAGTAAATAAGATTGATAAAACTCCTCCTTTATACCTATCTATAATCATTGGTGATTTCTTATTTCATAATTTATTCATATATAATGGGTCTAGTACTCTAGTTATGCCTGAATGTATAGCAGATAAACTAGGCCTTAAACATGAGCTAATAGCTAAAGGAGTTTTATAATAATATGGATCACTAGAAAAGATGTTAGGAGTGATAAAGTATTTTAATTTGATTTCACATTATTGTCCCACATTTTATATTCCTCGTGATGTGGTTGTGGTAGCTTTACCTCCATAATTTTCCCTTTGCTTATCAGGAGAGTTTACAACTAAGATAGGTGGATACTTAGCAGCCAATTATTCCTATATGCTTTTTAGGAAAAAGTATGGTACTATGGTGAAGATTGAATCAGATCCTATCCATAACAATCACCTAGATCCTTACATTCCTATAGTGGTAAATGTCAATTATGCCATTATTGATGAGGAGGAACTTCACATATATCAATCTCCAACATCTTCTCTTGAAGGATTTTCTAATTTATACTTAGATGACTGGGGAGATGAACATTATGAGAATGATCATTACAAATTCATGGAGGAATATGGTCTTAGAGTGTATTTTATGCATGAGGAGGACTCTTTCATGCCAAATTTGATGAAGCCAAGTGAAGACATGGATGGTTTATAGCAATTTTTCTTTAATGGATTATGAAGCAAGATTAGGGTAGATGGTGGAGCTATGTTGGTTTCTTCTTCTAAGGAAACATAATATTTAACTTTTAGGTTTCAATTATCTTTTACTTATAATTTTTTATAATATGAGTCCATAATTCATGGCTTTGAGTGGGATATGAAAAGAGGTGTGAAGGAGTTACAAGTGTATGGTGATAATGACTTGATTGTAAATAAAATAAGAGGCCAAAATTTGACTAAGAAATATTCTCTCAAGTCCTATAATCATAGAGTGTGGGATCATGTGGAGGATTTCCAAGCTTTAAAAATCACATATGTCCCAAGAGAAAACAACAAACATGCTGGTAGGCTAGCAAAAATCGGAGCTCAATTTGATATTCCAAAGGGGATAGGATAGGATAAGAACCAACCACATCTCAAGATGATTGTAAGGCCCTCCATACTAGATAATTTCACTAATTGGAAAGTGTTTTATAGTGACAAACAAATATAAATTTTTATACAAGAGGAGGTTGGTTTTATTTCAAGAATCAATCCAAACTACAACAGCAATATGGAGGGTAGATTTTGTAATTGAAATCAAACAAGCTCCCTAAAGGCCTAGTCACACTTGAGATTATTTTCTATGATGATGACCAATTGAAGAAAGAAAAGGTAAGCATGTATACTAAGAAATAAAATTATGATAAATTACAAATCTTCAAGGATAATTTGCTTGCACTTGGGAAGCTCTGTAGTAGTGTAGAGAAACATGATTTCATTGAGTTATGCAATGATTTTTCTAATGTCTTTATATAGGAATATAGTTATTTGAAGGGATTTGATCCAAACATAGCTCAATGTACCATATATATAGATGATAATTATATAACAATCATGAAAAGACAAATGCCAATCAATCTTAAGATTGAGCCGCTTATTAAGAAATAACTTACTAAGTTGATTGAGTCAAAAATCATCTTTCCTATTAAGCATTCATCTTCGCTGGAAAACTTAGTCCCTATTAGGAAGAAAAATGGATAAATAATGTTGTTTGTTTAATTTTCATGGACTTGAATATAGTTTAATTTAAGTAAAATTATCCTCTTCCCTCCATGAAACAAATTTTTCAAGTTGTGGCAGGTAGTGAAAGGTTTTCTCTCCTTGATGGGTATTCTGGGTATAATAAGATTTTGGTTAAGGAAAGTGACCATTATAAGATAGCATTTAATAATAAATAGAGTAAATATGTTTATATAAAAATTCCTTTGGGATTTTCTATTGTTGGATCTAAATTTCAACATGCAATAGATATGGCTTTTCAAGGACTAATAAATGACATTGTGTTGGTGTATTTTGATGATGTCATAGTTTTTTCTAAGGATGAAAGGGATCACTTGAATCACCTTAGGTAGATTTTTTAGAGATTTAGACATTTTTTAATCTATCTTAACCCAAATAAGTGTTTTTTTTTCTTTCCATAAAGGTAAAATTTTAGGACACATTATCTCCAAGAAGGGTGTATCCATAGATCTTGAAAGGGTGAGTGCAATCCTACATTGGCTTTGCCCAAACAAGAAAAAGGTTTGAAAATTTTCTTTAGAAAAAATTAATTTTATAAGTAGGTTCATCATTAATTTTTATAATTTATTAAATCTTCTAACCTCTATTCTAAATTAGGATGAAATTTTCACTTGGACTAGAAGAAGGGATGAAAGTTTTAAAGAGATTACACAAGCCATTGCCCAAGTTTCAACTCTTGCAAGTCCTAATTTTTCAAAAGATTTAAAATTGTATACCTTTGAAAATGAGGAGGTAATATCTACCATGATCACTCAATAAAATAAAGATAACTTGGAACAGCGTATTGCCTTCTTTAGTCAAGGTTTGGAGGGATATGAGGTAAGATATACCTATGTTGAGAAGTAAGTAATTTTAGTTGTTATAAGTCTAAATAAGTTTAGGAATATGTTATCTAAAAACAAGATTTACATATTTTTACCTCATAATAATCTCAAATACTTCCTTTAAATAGCAAATATTTGAGTGAGAAAAGGGCTGGTTGGATCACAAAAGTGATGGAGTATGATGTAGAAATCAAGACAACCAAGCTAGTGAAAGGGAAGGGGTTATGCGAGCATCTTGCTTCATATTTGAAAGAAAAAAAAGTGGTTGTTTTAGCACCTCATGATGAGCCTATGAAAGCTCCATATTTCATTAATGAGGACTTAGACATAATATATGATCCATTTTCTCCAAATTGGTCAGTGTGCATAAGGCCTTGGTAGAGATAGAAGAAGGTACTTTAGATTAGAATCAATAACTTGTGTACTTATTTATGGATTTTTGTTTATAAAGGAATTATTAGGTGTGTTATTAAGGTTTGTTAAATTAGACTAGATTGGGAAAAAAAATTGAGTTTCATGATGAGCCAGTTGGTGTTCACTTTACTCTAAGAACCACAATAGCTAAGATTATGAGGGCTAGTTACTTTTGGTCTAGCTTGTTGAAAAACACCCATGCTTGGGTAAGGAAGTTTTAAAAATGTGGTATTTTTGATGGTAAAAAAAATTTTGTTACCTTTCCTCTTCATCCTATTCAAGTTGATCAACCCTTTATGAAATGGGGTTTGGATTTCATAGACCTAATCAATCCACCTTCTAGTGCTGGTCACAAGTGGGAGTTGACTGCTATAGATTACTTTACAAGGTGGGTAGAGGTTGTTTCTTTCAAGGAATCAAATGAAAGTTTAGTTTTAGACTTATATGAAGGCATAGTGATAAGGTTTGGAGCTCTTTTAATAATAATTTCAAATAATGCATTAGCTTTCCTTGGGATGAACATAACTAAATGGGCCTTGAAACATGGCATCTATCTTAGTACCTCCTCCAACTATTATCCATAATGGAATGGAATAGTTGATTCCATGAACAAGAATCTAGTCAGGAACATAAAGAGAACAACAGAGGAGAATCAAAGGACTTGGAATTCCAAGTTGAAGATAGCTCTTTGGGCTGATAGGATCACCCTAAAAAGAGCTATTAGAAACTCACCATACACACTTTTTTATGGTAGAGAATCTAGAATACCTATTTCGCTTGAGTTATCAGCCTTGGATCTCACTTATCATCTATAAATGATGGAAAATGAAAGCATCGAAGTTAGGTTGTGTGAGTTGATAGAACTTCAGGAGATAAGAGATCAATATATCCAAACTATAAGAGCTCACCAAGATCAAACAAAGAGATATTTTGAAAAAAGGGCCATGCTAAGGAATTTTAAAGAGAGAAACATTATCCTAAAGTGGGATGAAGATAGGGCTAAGCCTAGAAGATACACAAAGTTTGATGCTTTGTGGAGTAGACCTTATGTTATCACCTAATGCAAGCAACATAATGCTTTTCAACTCTCAAAGTTACATGGAGAGAATATTAATATCCCAATCAATGGGATATATCTCAAACATTGTTACTAGGGTACTCCTCTCTCCTTGTACATAATTTTTTGTTTTTCTTGTGTTCCCTAAGTGCTTATGCACATGTGTGAGCTAGTTTTGTGTCTTATTTTGTCTTATGTTTGCTTGGTGTGGTGTGTTTTCTTTTGTGTGTTTTAGGAAACTCCTTTATAGTTGTCTTCAATAATCCATTGACTCCATTGGCCCTTGATAGGATAAGGCTACTATTCATTAGTCTAACAGGTATACTACCCCTATGAGTCACCATTTTATTGACCAATTTTTACTTTTAGGTCAAGCTTAGACCCCTATAGGTAAAAACATGTTTTATTATATGATATAGGGGTTTAAATATATTGGCATGGGCAGTATTATATGTCATTTTATATTATTCAATGCAATTTTGTCCTTGGTATTAGTTACATTAGTCAATTTGTCAAAATGGGGTCATTTTATGCAGTTTTAAGGGTCATTAATGCAAGTGGCATGGTTCCCAAGTGTTTAGGTGTCATATTTTAATTGAAAAAGTCCAATATACCATATTATATGTAAGTTATGTTAGAAACATCATAACATGGCATGTTCCCTAATTGAAATTTTAGAAATAATTGAAAAAGAGAGCAAATGGCACTTATACATCCTTCATGGAAAGTGTGCCATGTGGGAAAATATCTTGGGAGGAATATTAATCTTTATAAAATTAATATCCACACTTAAATTTATCTATAAGTTCTATTTTATAGCAAAAACTATTCTACTCATTTTTGGGTTTCTTAGACACACTAAAGTGACCTTCAAGTTTTAATTGGTATAGATAGCAAAGGCAGTTTTAGGGAAAATAATTTTGGGAGGTTTTCTTAAAATCTAATATCTTAATTTAAATATAATTAACTTGATAATTTATTAACTATGCTTTATGAATCATCACTAACAAGTTGACTATAATCTTTTACTAGTTATTTTATGCACCCTATAGGTTTGCCCTATTTTTACCAAATTTGTATGAATAAATTGGTGATATTTTCTCTAGAGTATGTTGTATTCCTTATAATATGGTATCCATTCTTGGTTTCATTATTCATGAGGTTTGGATGGACAAATTGGTCTATAATGCAATAAGGTGTCACCATGTGCAGTTTCAGTTGGAGTGCTTCTATTTGCTAAGTGTCCCTCTCATGTAGGTGTCTCAGTAAAATGGGAAAGAGTGTTACATAATATTATACATCATGTGACCACCTCCTTTCATGTTTTGGTTTCACCATGTTACCTCTTCCTTTACTTCCAATCTTGTTTCCCTCCATTGTCAACTCTTTGCAAATTTTCAATTACAGCCCCATGCATAAGCTTGTCCATCCTATGTATGAAGTGGTAATAGAGGTGTATTGGATTATATAAGACTTTATAGTTTAATTAAGTAAATTTGTATGTTTTTGGAGGTGTAGTTTTGACCATATGCTCATATGGCATGCCAAATAGTCACTTGATGCCTCTGTCTCATCTTTTTCACATGTATACAAGTGTTTTCAGGTTGGGAAAGGTGTTTTGAAGTTGTTTAAAATATGTTTATTGATCAAGATCATATGTTTGAAGATTTAAAATGGTATTTGAGTATTTTTGAGGCTAGTTCCATCATATTTTGCCACATTTCATCCTCTACCTCCATAATTTGCCCAATACACACCCCTAGGGCCATTTGTTGACATCATACTGAGGTATGAGAAGGTTGATGTGCATCACAAATTCTTGGTTCTCCTTGAGGTGAATTAGGATGTTTTTAAAAAGTATATGAGTTTTATTTGAACTCATGGTTTCTAGTTTTTCATGCACATTCCACTGTTTCAACATCAAAACAATCATCTACAAGTGGTTGAGTAGGAGATTCAAGTATTATATGGATTGGTTGCCTCAAAGTGACACTTAATTGAGACCTTACTATAATAGGAAAGCCTTAATAAACCCATATAAGTTGTTTAGAGGGAAAATAAGATGTTAAATCAACATGAAGAAACAAAGGAATGAGTTTTGGGATCAAATCCCCAAAAGGGCAAAATAGAGCTCCAAGGAGTTTTTGTGAATCTCTTATAACATGCTTACAAGTGTTCCAAGATACATAGATGGGTAAACTTCATTGCCTCTTACATGGAAAAGTAACATGCAACATTTGAAGGAGAAGAGAATAGTGTAAGATGGTTTTTGAAAGCCTCAAAGTTGCCTAAAAAGCACTAAAATCTTGTAGTAATATCTACAGGGCTGAGGAGGTAAATGGCCTTTAGTCATCCTAAGAAGCATATTTAAACAGATTCTCATGATGATTAGGTTTCAACTAATTTAATGCCACAAAAATGCCTTGGGGCTAGTAGGAGAATATGGAAACGTGGTCTTGTAGACTCTAAGACCACCTACAGTTGCCCTTTGTATGGATAATGTGCACTTACAAGTAGAAAGAAGCATGTGTCTCAACCATGGATCAAGAAGCTCAATTTTTTACCCCAAAGAGAGAGATGAAGTGAGAAAAAGGTCTTAGAAGATGCAAAGTGTATCTTATTCTCATAGTCTAGTGTGAGGATAATTCTAACACTATAACCAAGCCTCATTAGAGCTCATGAAACCTACAAGCAAGTTAGAAAACATGGTTATCTCATTCAGCATCTTGAGAAGGCCTAGTTTGAAATCTAAGTAAATAGGTAGGATGGGGAAGAGTAACATTACAAACATGGAATATAAATACCTTCTCCATGAATTCAATGAGATTTTTAAGCTATAGGTAAGATAAACAAACCCATAGGCAGAGGTAAAACAAGGGTGTCTTAGTCTTATAGCATGGTATGAGACAATGACCCCAATATAAATGCCTTCTTTATTATTTAACATTCTTAAAAGATGAATTCAAGACATCCATGAAACATATTACCAGCATGTACTCAATTTATACTTACAAACACCATAATCAAGGTCTCATGATGTTGTTTTAACCTACAGGCAGTGTCTAATAGGTAGTTTCTCAGTCTAGGAAAGGAAAGCTCAGTCTTTAGGCCCAAGGAGCATATAAGACAAATCTGAGGTATGATAGGTTATAAATTGATCCTCATTTTTTATGGAGAATATCTAAATACTATGAAATACCTCAATTTAAAAAGAGATGGTCTTTCAAACCTAGGAAAACCTATAGGAATCAGAAAACATGTTTCTCACTCATAATAGTTTAGAGATAAAATCTTGTTTCCAAAGTGATTGAAAAGAGTTTAAGGGGAGGTTGACATGATGTATAATTCTTAAATAATCTTAAAAATTACCATGATGTTCTTAATAATCCATTAGTCATAAAGGATAAGCTTACATAAGGTCCCAAGACCCTTGTACATAACCACAGTAGGGTCCAAGCAAGTGAATAGGCCAAGTGAAACATGGCTTGTCTAGGGAAGTGGGAAAGGATTAAAATAAATTTATGATGTTAATAATATTCCAAGATGTGAATTTACATTCCAAATTTTTTGCTAATATGATCATTTTCTTTACCCACTTGGCTAAAGAACAATAATCCGTATAAAGGGTTAGGAAGCCTCTTTGCTCAAGAGGCAAATATGACAAATCCAGGAAAGGGGAATGTTTTTGGATGACGAAAAAGCTCCATAATAAAAAATTTAAGGTGGGTAACATTTTTAATGATCCTAAAATATTTTTTTTGTCTTGGAGAGGTCATCCATATGAGGTTTTGAAAGAATTGTATAAAAATAGGGTTTTTGAGGCCTTATTAGGCATTTTGAGATGGTTGAACACCCAAACCATGGAATAAAACCAGATAATATGGTAAAAATAATCATCGTTATTTTTCACATATCCAAAAATATCCAATTTTTCATGGGTATGAGGGATATACCTATCTATTTTATCTCAGAGGTTAGCTAGTCTAGGAAAATCAGACTTTCGCAAAATTAGCTTATGAGTCATAATGAGAAAATGAATCAATAAGGAGCTTTCAAAACTTTATGGAAACATATAACACGTTTTATATAAGGAAATTATGGGATAATAATCAATTTACCAAGCTCATAATCCTCAAAATGCCCATTTTCCCTTAACTAAGAGTCCAAAGAGGTAGATTTTCACTAGATCTAATTGGCAAGTAAGAAAAGAATATAAATTAGGGTGATTGGAGGTATATGTGTTGGATTTTTAAGATAAAATTAAGAATTAATATTTATAATATACCAACCTACCTACATTATATTAGTCCTAGCAATCAAACCTAGCAGGGTACCTAGTAGACCTATTAGGCTTTGGGAAGGCTTGCTGCAAAATGGTAGTGCATCTTCACTCCTACCCCTTGGTGAACTATCCATATGGTTAATTTAGGTTATTAAGGTGTATATACACATGATGAAACTCATAAAATTCAAATAAATGCAATGAGAATCCATTTCTTGCCCAGAAAGGGCTCAAACATGAAGAAGAAGCAAGACTAAGCTTGAAGAGGTGTGTTCAGGTGCTTAGATATTTTATAGAGTTTTGGATGGGAACCAAAGGAATTATGATAATTTATTTATGCCCAATGGCACCAAATTTATGTAATTTTATGATATTTTCAACTTTCAAGATTTATGAACATAGCTTAAGACCAAAATTGATCAAAACCCTTGCAAACCCTTTGTAGAGACTTGATGGGGAAAAAGAGCCTTTAAATATAACCAAATGGAATATTTTGGAAGTGGAAGATATTTTAACATGTATAATACTCCCTCAATATCCCCATATTCAAATGAGTTATATGAAATTATATGGACAACATGCAAAATAGTGTTTTTCTCACCTTTTTTGTGTTTTGCAGGCTACAAGAGGAGTTTAAAAGTGAGATAAAGTTTGTGTGGAGTATTAGGAAATATTATAACTCCATATGTATATTTTATTCCATAAAAAATCATTTAAGTATTCAAATAATTACCTTCCTTTCAACCATTCAAAACTAGCATAGTGAACACAAGGGAGTGAAAACTCCAAGTGTGAGCCTTTTTAAGGTGTACCCAAGTATTATAAGGCCATGGATATCCTTTACAAGTGTATTTAACTCCCTACCATTTATTTTCATGAAATATAAATTATTTTGTGAGGCCAAGTGTGAAGGGTGACTGAAAATGGAGTTTTTTTAGACTATAGATAGTGATTGCTTCCTTCCAAGAGTTTATAAATGATTAGAACTACCAAAAATGCATTTAATTACATGCCTAAAGACATTACTTCTCATTATAATCATAATCCCTATCCCTAGTTAGTATTTGGATGTTCAAACAACTCTAAATAATGAAGGCAATTTTATGAGCCAGGATAAGAAATTTTATGACACTTTTCATAGGTTTAATGATCTGTATGGAAAATTGAACATCCTAACATTGCATGGTTCATATAATGCCTCTTTATCATGCAAATTTTAACCCATTTTATAATATTCACAAGTTTTCAAGTGACTTTTGGACTTCCCTTGCCTTATTCTTCTCTCAAAGGCTATAAATATTGACTCTTGAATGACTCTTGAATAAATAAGCAAGTGTTTTTGTCTAATCACATGATATTAAATTGAGTTTTAATGGAATATTTTTGGTCTTATCTAGTATAATATTATCTTTTCTAGCATGTTATCCTTGATTATTCACCAAATGTGTAGAATACCAATCATTACAACTCTTTGTTAGTGTTCTTTTCTAAGTGTATCAGTGTCTTAGAAGTGGTTCATGATTTTATCCTATAAATTAATCCTTCATTACCATATTAATCATAAAAATGCCTTTTATACCTAGCTTATGAAACATGGATGTGATAATTCAACTTGAACTGTGAGTTTCATGTAAAAGAAGTCATGTTTGACTTTAAGTGGTAAAATTTTAGTTAATGGGAGGAAATATACTATTGGTGTATCACCTTTTTAATCTTTCTTAGTAATTTTTATTAACCCTTTTAATCTAAGGTTGATAATCAAGAAAGTGCTTCAAATATTATATCAAGGGAACTAGCCCTTCTAGAGATCCATCTCAATAAAATTATCACCCATAGCAAGAGAGATGTTTCTATTGTGCCACTTGGATGAGGAGAGCTAGGAATCAACTCAAGGGGTGAAAATCCAAGTGACAACATAAGTTACATATTATTATTATAGTTAATATGTACAAGTGTATATATAAATATTAAATATATCTATACGAGGACTTGGGTATTCATATAATAATATAATGTATATTGATGTATAGGGTCATGTGCCTATATCTATAGTTTTATTGACTATCAAAAATAAGTCATAAGATTATGAAAGATAGGAAACTATAACTATATGAGTGTACTCCCCTAGAAATATAACAAGTTGTTTAAATGGAAGAATATGTTTTCTTGATATTTATGGCTTTCTTTATTATGACTGGTTATTTGTAATAGACTAGTTGCACATATGAACAATGGACTATGACATTATTGTACTTAATAGAATGTGTTATATTTGATTATACTTATAGAAATTATAAATATGTAGTCTAAATATAGATTATACCTGGTTGGTATGAATTTTACTTGTTATGTTATTTATTTATATGAAAAATAATATAGTGGAGATTCATTCATACATTTGATGGATTAAATGTATGCATTTTGATTATTCTTATGTTTAGCATATTTTATTCATGCTAGTAGGAAGTAAGACAAAATTTCATATGTTAATCAAATCTCATATTATTTTTACTAAGTAGTGAGAAAAAATTCACTAGCTTACTATTGTCACCAATACCAAATGAAGATAATATGATCAAGTGGTGTGTTTGAATTTGACTGATCCTAGAGATCAATAACTATTGAAAACTTTGGCCAAAGTAATGTTTACTTAGATATTGCCTTTCATATTTATGATTTATATGTTTGTGTGATATCATGTTAGAACATATTTTCTTTATGGTAACATATCATGTATTAAAAATCTTACAACACATGGGTACTATCTTGTCTCTATAGATAACCATAACATCACTATCTACTTATCCATGAAAGGAGGGTCATTCTCTAATGGGGGATTGTGCATAGGATCAATGGTCAATGGTTATTATGTAGAATCACTCATATGATACTCTCCCTTTCCATAATAGTAATTCCTTAGAAGTTGACTACACTTGATATTGTTATAGATACTAGATTTCATGAACTCATGCTCTGTGGAGGCTTGTATCTTGTATCTTGTATATTGTATTGAAACATTATCCCTAATTAAATCTAGTTAATTTTTTATTGTACATTGACAAAAATGGTTGTACATATATACCAGTTGTGGTCAAAAAATATGTAATTACTTTCCTTATTTAGTTATGTTTTGTTTTATATGATGTTAGTGATCAGTAACATGTAGATGTTACATGCTTATTTTATAGTTTACGTACTTAGAGTGTTATACTTGGATCACTAATTATATTCTCATGGTGAAATATAAAGAAAGAATACATTTATTAAAATATTAAAAAAAACATGTTATTATAAGTAGATCCTAGTGGGGATGTTACATGTTTTGATTTTGTTTTTTTTATGATTATTGTGATTTGGTAGTGTGTGAAAAAGAGTGTGACTAAATGATAAATTAATCCACTTACTTATACTAAATGTGTTTCTAACACAATAAAATTGAAAAAGATAATTTATTTCAAAAAGGAAAGTTATTTATATAATGTTAATACTTTTAATGAAAAATAAGGAAAATGTTTTACTAAATGAAATAAAACAAACAAAGTAAAAATAGAGAATCAAGAATAGTGAGGCCCAAAAAGTGTCCTACTGAGCATGCCAAAAGGTTTAAAGTATTTTTTATTTATTCTTATATAAAATAAACTACCAAAAATTTAAAGTAAAATACAATATTTTCAGATTACGTGTATCTCAAAAGATCATAAACCATTTATCCAGTGATGTGAGAGTTCCTTTCTGTCTTGGAAGGACTACCTATACGTAATAGAAAAATCAAAAAATATTGATTAATAGGATATATGAGTGGGTTTCCTGGTATTAGACTAGTCCTAAGAAGTGATACACTTCCTAATAAGGATGTCTACCCATTTTTTAAGTATTCAAGTAGATAAAGATAGTAAATGAAATTATAATAAATCATGTAATGATACTGATAAGATAATGAAATGATCAAGATTAATCTACATTTATTTCATAGAAATTAGTAAAGCAAGCATTCTAATAATCTTAAACTAAATCTTATTTAGCTTGTATTACTTCTAGTTGATCAATAGTGTATTCTAAGGTGGGTGTGAATACAATTTCACAAATCCTAAATCAAAAGAAATGTCACTTTGATCAGAGAAGAAAATATGTGGGACTATGGGTAGATCTTGAATAGTAATCACATCATGAATAACTCCTAGTAGAGTCATATACTAATACAACTCATTTCTTTAAGAAGTAAAGATTAAATATTAATTTATGTTTTTAACTAAAAAAGATTCAAGTTACAAATAGAACAAGATTTTAGAAGAGATTAATGTCGGTCTACAGGATTGATGTTGATTTAGAGAATCGACATAGATTTTGACAGTATTGACAAAGTTCTAAGGATAGGGACCTAAAGATGGGTTTTATATGATTTGAGATGGTTTAGGATGGTTTAATATATTCTAATAATGATAAATGAGATAAAACTAGAATTTAAATATAATGGAAAATAGGTAGAGTTGTTTAAAAAAAATCCAAACTTACCTTTATAGTAATTCTAATCTACAACAAACTAAAAAGTTGGTGAGAGGATTCTTGATCTTTGGATGAGTGTTGAGGTTTTAATGAAAGGGTATGGCTTCCATCAGATGATCAGTTGGCTAACTAATATTTTAGATAAAACCCTTTAGCTTTATAGTGTAAATTATGAGCGTATAAATTTAGTCATTTGCCCTAGGGAGACTTGTTGTTAAATCAATATTGATTCAATAAAATCAATATTGATCTTAGGGATAATCAATGATTTATGTCTAAATTTACAAAATCTATTTAAATGGTTTAAATCATGAATTTAAACTAATCCTCAAGTTGTTTAAATGAATTTAATATAATGAGGGAGTTGTTAGTGGTTAAAACAACTTACCTTTATTATCTTTTGGGTTGATTTAGATAGATTTTATAGTAGGTAATTAGTTAAAGTAAATTAAATAAGTTAAATTTTAATTAAAAATTAATTATACATGGTAAGGGTAAAATGGTGATCAGGTTATTACATGGGGTGAAATAGGGATGAACAAGAAAGGAGACCCAAGCACTAGACTAACACAAATATTATTGTGTGAAATCTTAGTGCCTACACCAACATCAACATCAACATCATATTTGTTCATCAAGACTTCATTTTTAAAATCTTACCTTCTCGTAGAAGAAAAATAAATAACAATAATCATGCATGGTTACATAGAGAAATCCTCAGGGATTATTTCAAAAGTGGTAAATATAATATCGTAAGTAAAATCCTTGAAAACATGAACTATAACAGGAAAGGCCTTGGCCTCCATGAACATGGAATTATCAAGACCATCCATGTACGTTCACATAAAGTTTATCATGGAATCATATTCAAACCATCTACAAATCCACATAAATATATTCATGAAACTTTCGTAGTTTTTTATAAAGCATTGTCAAACATTAAAATAAGATTTGTTCATAGTCCCTATGAGGATAGTTATACCACCCATCCTCTCATAAAAACCATCCACCCTTTTCACCATCTTGAAATTCAATATCCAACACCCATTTATTGGGACTAAAAAATCACTTACCTTTATCCTTCTTCTATAGCAATATAATAATGGAAAAATTCAATATTTGGATATAGCTAAAAGAGCATAAAGCTACATCAACATATCACAAGTAATATAAAGTGTTACTCCATAAAAATTAGTATCACAATCTATAAAATGAAAATATGAAATCATCACCCCTATTGAAAACATCCTTGAGGCATTATAGAATAATTTAAATAAAGGACCAACTATAGTAGTAGGATGGGAGATGATGCAAGATGGAATGGATGAAAAGATTTTGGATTGAATATGATGTTGGATGATAAAGGATGATGATGGGGGATGAGGATGAATGGATTATGGATCTCCAAGGACCATGTCACTCAAGAACCAAATGGCTAGCCATCAAAGTGTCATTTAGAGAATTATGCCAAGATGGTTTTAGAATAAGTCTCAATCCTTCTTCAACTTCCTTATCAAGGTCAAAATGGAAAGAAAGGATAGGCATAATAGTATGTATATGAGTATGATACAAGATATTTATTATGGATAAGTATGGTTGAATATGATTTGCAAGGAAGGTGTAGGATTAAGGATTTAGATGGAAATGGGGTTGCCCCCAAGTGTTGATGTACTTGTATACAATATATTACTTATGCATTATACCAAAAAACTATTTTCACCATGGTACTTACCTAAGGTGCCATAAAAATTGTTTTCACCATTGGATAGCTTATTTATATTTTGATTTTGATTTTTTGATTTTTTTGTGTGATTTTTATTACCGTAACATTAAATAATTTAGATGTGTGATCCAATAATGTCATGGTGAACTTCATTGATGTCCAAATTGGCTTCTTCTAAATTGATCAATAGGTCATCATAGCCCCTATGATAGTGGGTACTACTAAGGATGGTAAAGTGGAAGGAATATTAGATGGAGGATGTTTGTTGATTAGGTGAATGATTAGGAGGTGGGATGTGATCATGATGTGAAGGTCGATTGGGACCAAAAAATTTCATGTTCTCTTAGACTTAGAGTAGCTACAAATTGGATCTATTGGTGATTTCCTTTTTCTTAGATAGTTTCCACAACTTGTGATGTGGAATTGTCTTAAAACTATGCTAACGCAGGAGGGATATTTATTTCTCATCCATTGGCACCTTTAAAAGATTTTCACTAACATATTTTTATTGATTTTTTGAACTTTGATTTTTATTTGGGTCTGATAATGCCTAAAAGAGGTTTTTACTGAAGGGTCTTGATTTTTGACTTTTATTCAAATGTATGTACATTGGTATTTATTGGGAGGTCTTTCAACATTCCAAGTTAGGCAAGGGTTGTTAGGCCCTATCTCTCCTAAAAGGAGATTGATGCAAACAAATTTTCCTAAAGTCTTAGTTACTAGGTCTTGGTATGTATGGTAACCTAGTTAGCTCGTTATGACCATGACATATAAGGGGCATGTTTGGAGTACTTCAAACTAACCATATACATTTAAAAAATGAGTAATGTTTAGGGAAATAGAATACATATTAAGTATGAAATATAGTTTATTCAAACATGTTTATTACACACATTGATACAAAAGTGCAAAAATATTAATAAATAAAGATTAAGTAATTAGGATAAGCATTAATAATAGATTAGATTTATTGATTCCTAATATCTAAGTTAAAACAACTATAAAATAAAATTCAAAATAAAGGGAAAGAGAGAGAGAGAGAGAGAGAGAGAGAGAGAGAGAGAGAGAGAGAGAGAGAGAGAGAGAGAAAAATCTTGTTATAGTGAATATGAAGTTGAGTTGTTTGACCATGTGACTCCTATAAAACTAATCCTTAGTTGATCTAGACCTAGCACAACACCAACTATAGGGTGGTGAGAGAGTCTGGGGAGAATTTTTTGAGAATGAAGAGCATAACCACCATATACATGCATAGAATATGAATGCTTGGCTATATAATAATTAAATTATTAAGATATTGTCTTTTGATTAATCAATCCTAATATTTACATTAGTCATTAATTACAACCTTCACTTTCATAGAAGAGAGGAAAAGAATACTTTATAAAATCATAAAAATATATGGCCAACTAACTATGGAGAACTAGATAGTCCGGTTCACTAATATATCACTTAAACTAAAAGGATGTAGACCTTAGAAAGGTTGGTGAAAGATAATATATACATGAGGGTGTTAGTCCCTCCCTTAATTTCCACCTTGGCCCACTACCAGAGTAGTTATAAATATTCATTTTTAATTAAAAAAGCCTATCAGACAAGGCATGATTTTTTATAGAGATGGGGCATGCCAATGCCTCAATTAAGGCTCATGCTAAAAAATTTTGATTCGCCCTGAATTTTCTTGGGGATCTATCATTCCATCTAATAATTTCCATTTGTCACCCTTTCATTAATTCTAAGTTTCCTTATATATCCCCTTATTTATTACACAAGGACTTTCCCCAACCTCCCTTTTATATCATACTTCATCATTCTCTAACTATGGGCTTAGACTTCCTAATAATGACATGTGTCAAACTCAATGATTCAGACTGATAGATTGACCCTATTGTGTAAGCCTAAAATGGGGATATAGAGATGGTGTTATCTAGATTTACATTAAATGGGTATATATAAATAAAATGGCACAAGGATGATAATCAGATCTATGGCATGATAATTATATGTTGAACTCAAATATAAGTATGCACTGATTTTATTATGTTGAGATAGTCTAAATATGGAAAGTACCACTATTTTGGATATATAAATGATATAAAAGTGAAGTAATTATCTTATTTTAATGTTAATGTAGTTATAGATCTAGAACATACTAAAATTAAGTGGGAAGTAGATTTTATAACAGCCATTAGCTGTTAGATCTAATGCTTCTAGATTTTTGGATAGTAACATCATCATAGGATAGTTGTGTCAATATTACTATCTAGGTTCAATGCAAGTGTCTTGTATGTATTATTTGATGAAATAGGATATGACCACCTAGATGCTTTTGGGTTCTACTTTTCCTTCACTTTGGTGCATTTAAATATGAGTCATGGACAGTCGTTGCTTGTGAAATTTCAAAACCCTAGCTTTCCATCTTTAATGTGACCTTGGGGAAAAATGGTTTAGTGGGCACATGGTGTCAATCTAACCCTAATGACCCCATTATCAAATTACATTTCCTAAATAGCCAATACTTTGAAGAGGGCCTCAATTTAATGTAGGTATCCCTTATGTGTTGGCTTATGTATGAATCATGTAATGTGTGTAAAGTAAAATAATGACCTAACTTGTAACTTGTAAAATTTGGCTCTTGGGTCTCTCCTTTAGTAATTCAGACCTATAATGTGCACTCCCTATTATTGGTATGCAAATAAGAATAAATAAGGAAGATTTTGATCAATTGAATGCTCTTTTAGTTTGATTGCTAGATATTTGTAGGTTTTTTCGGTGACAAATGAATGAGGTTTGATATCTTATTTATATCAATCCCTTTATAGTAATAAATCATATTAAATCACTTAAGTTGACCATTAAGATACATTTTATTTACAAACTAGATGCTTTTAGGGTACTGGTCACTTGCATTGGAATAGGACAATAATGTTGACACTACTATTTATCCCAAACCTTAGTGTACAAGGAGTAGGAGAATAGGTATAGGTTTAAAACTTGTATATATGGAAGATAAGTACATTTTAAGCATTCTATCCAAGCTAGAAGACTTGGGTCATCAATATAATACTAATCTAACTAAGAGATATAGGTCAAGTGGCATAAAGATAGAGTGAATGTGAGCCTTGTGTAAGCAAGAAAGGTAGAGAATTGAGAGGAATAGCCAAGGTCTATGTTTGATAAGTATACAAGACTGAGGTATTATATAATCATAAAATATAATATACATTTAACCCCCTTAATCTAGTAAAGAAATTACTATTTTAAAGCAAATGAATGTGTATTTGGGTGTATATGCACACCTTATCTTTGTGTTTTCCCAACTTGAGTGTTTTACTAGTGACATACATGCAATAAAGAGCATGTTACAATATAAAATTAGTGCATATAATTTGGGTTAAAAGTAATTGAAATAGATTGAAATGGAAATTTCAAGGTTAAGGAAAACACTTGTGTGTCAATATAACCACCTTGCCAATTGGCAAGTTGTTTTGTAAAAGATGTATCATTGTAAGGCTCTAAAATTGAGATTAGGATAAATATTAAATTGTGTATATCCAAGGAAATATTATATATATATATATATATATATATTGGAAGGCACATGCCCCCAAATTTTGAGTAAGAGTGAGATTCCACATGGTTATAGAGATTAGCTCAATTGTGCAACCCAATAACACTTATAACCTAGTGAGGTTAGATGATCAATTTCAACCTAAAAATTGTAAATATGGATTGATTTGATCACCTTAATCATACTAAAAGGTGAACCAACTACTGTAATAAATTGGCTCAATAAAAGTCTATAAACATTTGTAGGGTATTAGTGTGAAAAAGTCCATGAAATGGTAACAGTCCATAAAAGAGTTTTTTAATATGAAAATGATTTGGATTTTGAAATATTATGCACATATTACATAACATATGCACCTTAGATATGTCTCATGCTAAAACTATGTATAACACTAGTACCAATGTTTAGAATTTTGCCACAACTGTGAATATAAATCATATAACTATGTGCTTTGGCCAATTCAAATAAATGTGTAAGTGTGGACTACATGTTTCTAAAGAATGCCTTCATTATATATGAATAAATTTTAAAACTAATATAAGTACCAATGTGGACAAATTTCCAAAACATGCCCCCACTATAAATTGGAGATGTTGAATAATGAATAGGTGTGGAGAACATGCTTTCAAAGCATGCCTCCACTAAAACTTAGAACTTATATAATTATCATACTAAATGAATGTTGATAAAATACTTTCAAATCATTCCCCCAATAAATCTATAAACTTATATAAGTACCAATGTATATGACATGTTTCCAAAACATGCCCCCATTATAAATTAAATTTGTTGAATATTAAATAGGTGTGGAGAACATGCTTCCAAACCATGCTCCCATTGAATTTGAGAATTGTTATAAATGTGGAGAACATGTCTCTATGGCATTCCCCAACTAATATTCCCCCTTTTGAGGTGAGGTAAAGATAAGAACCAATAATTACCTCACCTGAAAAGGAAAATATAACTATAAATGATGTGAATGTAACCATGTAGCATATAAAAGAAACATGTCAAGGTAAATGTGTCATTGAAGCACATAGAACCAATATGATCACATCTTGGCATAAAATTCATGATAAATATCATGGAAACATCTAGGTAGTAACATTACAATCTCAAAAAGTAAATATTCACACACACAAGAGTACTCAAAAGCAGTCAAAACGTAATGCTCCAAGGAGACTACAAATAAGGGGTATGTTCAAATGACACACAATCAAAGGGATGTGACTTAGTAAAATTTCAATAAAATCAAGAATGACATATTCAAATTTCCATACAACAAACAGTGACATATACAAATGTCAATTAAATCATACATAGGCATGGGAGCCGCAAACAAGGGAGCATATTCAAATTCTTAAACAAATAATAAAATAGTAAGGCAAGGTACTCAAAGAAGAGAATAAACTAAATCATAATAAACCATCATAAACATGTCATAATATCCCATGGATCTAATGTTTTAGGAAAATTATGTCAAGTGTATAGGATATCAAGTACCCTGTGTAAGATATAATCATGGATAATAGCATGTGTAAGATTACATAATATATTTATGTAAGTGCATAATGTTCATTGGTATTTTTAAAGGATTTCCTTCAAGTGTATTGAGGTGGTATGCACCTTTTCCTAACCTTTTTATAACTATAAATGGTCCCAACCAATTTGGTTTGAACTTTCCTCTTTTGTTCTTTTTTGTATTGGTACTATTTTTATTTTCTTTTAGTACTAGGTCACCCACATTAAAGTCACATGGCCAAAATAATTTTTTATATGCTTGTTTTACATGATCTTGAAAAACACATAGGTTCTTAGTAGCCTATGTGCATTTTTCACTCAACTATTCTAACTAATGAAATCACTTTTCATGACATTCATTATCTTTTATGATGTCTTTTAGAGAAACACATAATGAAGGTATATCAAGTTTAATTGTTAATATGGAATCTATAGCATAGATAAAATATTAAGGTGTTGCTTGAGTAGATATGCATACACTAGTTTAGTATGCCCATAGATCATATACCATATGTTGGTGCCAATTAGTGATATATCATTTAAATGTTTTACCAAGTATGTTGACAATTATTTTATTGGTTGCCTCTACTTAGACATTACCCTATGGGTATTAAGGTGTATAAAAAGTATGATTAATCTTGTATTTGATGAAAAATCATCTTACCATATTATTTTTAAATGATATTCCATTATCATAAATTATGGCAAAAGGTATTCCAAAATGGGAGATGATATTGGTCATCAAAAACCTACATATGTCATCTCCTCTGGTAAATTTAAGTGGAATGGCTTCCACCCATTTTGAGAAATAGTTTAATAGTTGTAATGATAAATTTGTGTCTACCAGTAGATATTGGATTTACTTTTCCTGTTAAATTGAATCCCTGTAAGGAAAAAGGTCAAAGAGAAATAATAGGTTGTAACTCAAGTAATGGTGCATGATTCAAATTTTTATATTTTTAACATTGTAAACACAATTTTACATGTTCTACACATTCTTATTCCATTTTAGGCTAGTAATAACCTTGGTTCAATAGTTTTTGAGACATAACACATCTAGCCCACAACACTCATTGTCATGCATTTCCAAAATTGGTGTGTGAACCTCATCTTTGCTTAAGCATCAAAATAATTATCCATCAAAACCTTGTTTAAACAAATCATTTCCAATAATAACATAACTAAAAGCTTCACATTATAAATTTTGTTTATCATTTCATGAAAAATGGTTTGGTATATAGTCTCCATAAATAAAATTATAAATATAAATGTACCATTTTATGTTTATAATACTACGAGTAATCGAAATAAATGGAAGGATTTTGTAGATATCATATTTTAGAGTTTATATGATCATCATCAAAAGTCATCAAGGATTTTACATTTGCCATAGCATTTGCATGTAGTTATCTTTACATGGAATATTGTTGATGGAAAACGTGTCAATATTTGTGTGAGTTTATCTACCATTTATTTATATGTAAAAGGATATTCTTCCTTAGTTTGGTATTGATTAGTAACTATGTTAACAACCAACTTAGAATCACCAAAAACTTGGATGTCCCTTATTTCAAGCTTATGTGTTATGGATAAAGTAATGATCAAGGCCTCATATTTGACTATATTTTTGGTGCAAGAGAAAGCTAATTTATAAGAAAAAAGCATGTATTCACCTTCGAGGGTGAAAAATATAATGCAAGCACCTATTCTTATTATACATTTGTATCCATCAAAGAACATTATCCATAGAGTGGAAGATGTGTTATATGCTTGAACTCATTGTGGAAAGCCTTGGTGAGTGGAAAATAATATGGTAGAGGAGTTGCATCTAATTGGTTAATTATAATTTGACCAGTTAGGTGATTTTTATTGATTTTTGAGCTACAAATTTTAAATCAAACTTTGTCAGTTACATCACACATTTGGCTACATGACCAGTTAGGTGTTTTTGTTCATGAGGAACCTTAATAGATATTATCTAATTATAATATGGACCTAATTCTTAAACAAATAATGTTGTAATTTATGGGTAAAGAAAATCTAAATATATTTTTTCCATGGCTATATATTTATAGTTATAATCAATGAGTTAGAGACTGATATAATAGATTACCCTTTCTTTTTGGTTATCATCAAATTATTCTAGTAGGGCCCTTAAGGCCTTATGAGTAGTTGATATGTAAATAAGTAATGGTCTATCTGGAAGAGGAGGAATAAGTATTTGTGGATTGGCTAAATAAGTTTTTATCTTATCAAAGAGGTGTTGACATATCTCATCTAATATGAATTATGTATCATTTTTTAGCAAACATGTGAAAGGGATTGTCTTTTCAACCAATTGGGAAATGAAACATCGTATAGCTTGAATTTGGACTTACAAACATTGTAATTAATTTAGATTGATTGGTGGTAGAATTTATATGATAGATTTTACCTTTTTTGGATCAACCTCAATGCTTCACTGAGAAATAATGTATTCGAGAAGTTTTCTCGAAGATACCCGAAAAACACATTTTTTGGATTTAATCAAACATTGAACTTGCATAGGTATTCGAATATTTTTCATAACTAAGTAACATGATCTTGATGATGTTTTGATTTTAAAAGTAAATCATCAGCATAATCCTCAATTGTTTTGTATATGGAATCATGAAATATATGTGCCATGTTCCTTTGATATGCAACTCCTGCATTTTTTAATCCAGAAGGCATGACTGTGTAATAAAATTTCACCCAATGAGTGGTAAATGTGGTCTTTTCTTGGTCTTTCAGGTCAATTTTGATTTGGTTATATCCTATGAAACCATCCATAAATATAAATCTTTCATATATCACTGTGGAGTACATAATCATGTCACTATTAGATAAAGGTAAGTCATCTTTAGGGCAAACCTTGTTTAAATCATGGTAATCAAAGCAACATCAAATTTCACCATTTGGTTTTTTAATAGGGACAATGTTAGATACCCAGTCAAAATGTGCAATAGATATTAAAAATACAATATTTAAAAGTTTTTAAATTTTGTCTTTTACTAATAATGCCACTTTAGTATGCATTTTACATATGTGTTGTTTTAATGGTTTTGCATCCAGGTATAATAATATATTATGCATTTCCTCCAATGGATCGATCCGAGACATATCTAAATAATACCAAGTAAAAATTTTAGTGAAATCATGGACTTATCGATATGTTTTTCCTTCATCCTCTTGTATCATTGTAGCAAGTAAAACTAGTCTAGGATTTGTATTCATTCCAAAGTTATATTTGATTGTCTATTTATTTTAAAAATTAGATTTATCTATGATAAATGGTGTGGTAGGAATAGTTTTTTATGCATCATGTTAGATATTTGTGTTATCATTCTAACCAAATTAAGTATGAGCAGAGGTAACATGAGAAAACCTATTCTTTTGATAGAAGGAAGGGAGATCCTTATATTCCCCAAAATACTCTAGTAAGGAGTCATCATTAGAGAACTAATCCATTGTTAGAATGTCTAGGGAGGCAATTTCATTGATTAAATGATGGTTGACCACTTGGAGTTTGATTATGGAGATATTTATACATTTCATTTTGACCTTTTGGAAAAAAAAATATACTTCAAGGGATATGTTTGTGTTTAGTAGATTTATTTAAAAATCTTAATCATTATTGGTTTATATTAATTATAGGAGAATTATGGTGTGTTATTCCTTGCTCATTTTTTACCTAATACTTATCCCTTGTACCCATATTTGAGTAAATATTGAAAACTAAAATCATATTTATAGGCTTGTGGTGTAGTGTACATGGGTGGATAAACCATTACACACTGTTTGAAAGGATTAGTATCCATTGGGAATGTGTAAATGAATATTGATGACTAAATTATAAATATGTATGTAACATGGAGGGAACTATGTACATCTCATGTATCGAAGGTCATCCCAAAATAATTTTATTGTTCAAATCATTTGGCATAACTTGGCACAAAGTGGGTAATGTATAGGGACCTGCTTTAACATCCAATGTTATATGTCCAAATACTTGCCATGACATATTATAAAATCCCTTGATAGTCATATTTTATGGTTCCAAATTGGATGGTCCAATGCCCATTATAAAGATAAATAATATGTTACAAAATTTGAGTCCAGAACCATTGTCCACAAGAAGTCATTTTACCATTTTATTGTAAACACATACCTAGATGTAAAGTGGCAAACAACTATTTATAAGGTGGTTGGGTGTTAAATCCTCTTTTTCAAAGGATATATAATGCTCAGTCTATTTTATGGAGCTTAAGATAGAGGCCACATATGGATCAATATTATAAGGGAGTAAGGTCATATGTAATGCATATAAAAGAGCATACTTGTAATGTGAAGATTTGTGTAATAAGTCAAATAACAAGGTTTTAGAAGTAGTGTGTTTGGATTGTGAAAAAACATGCCCTAGGGAACTCTGGGACTTTGTAGTGATAGGTAATATCTCATTGTAAACATTAAAACAAGAAAGATTATGTAGGAAAACAAGTTTTGGGTCTCTTATAGATCAAAATAAGTTAATTAGGGATGAGATTTAATAATTATCAACCATTGTAAGGTATTGGACCATGAAATAATTAAGAGATATATCCATGGAAAACATGAATGGAAAGGATATAGTAATTTAGGGATCATGACCAAAGAAAACTAGAAAACCCTAAGTGACCTAAGGTTTGATGTTCAAAGATCGGGATCACCAAATGTTTGACCTTAAAATGGGGATCTATATTTGGTGTTATCTATATTTGTATTAAAGGATTATATAGAAATGAAATGGTGTAAGGGTGATAATTAGATCTGTAGTAATCCAATTAGATGTTAAACTTAGATATAAGCATACACTAAATTTATTATGTTGAGATAGTCTAAATATCAAAAGTATGACTTGCTAGATATAAAAATGATAAAGAAGTGAAGTACTTAGCTTTTTTTATGCTAATTCAATTCTAGATCTAGAATAGGTTGAAATTAGATGGGAAGTAGTTTTTGTAATAGTCATCATATTTTGGATCTAACACTTTTAGCTCTCTAGATAGTAATGTTAGTTTGGGATGGTTGCATTGATGCTACTTCTTGGGCTCAATGCTAGTGTCCTATATAGAATATTTTTTAAAATAGGATGTGACCACCTAGATGCTTTTGGGCTATGCTTCTCCTTTACTTTGTTTATTCAAATATGGGTCATGGATAGTTATTTCTTTTGAAATGGTAAAACCTAGCTTTTCATCTTCAATGTGACCTTGGGTAAAATGGGTTAGTGGGCACATGATGTAGAGATGACCCCAATGACCCTATTATCAAAGGATGTTGTTTATATAGCCAATACTTTTGAGAGGGAGTTTGACTAATATAGTTTTCTCGTGCATGTTGGATTGTGTGTGAATCATATAATGTGTGTAAAGTAAGTATAATAGTGACCTAACTTGTAACTTGGAAAATTCAGCTCTTGGGTTGCTCCTTTAGTACTTTAGACCTATAGATGTGTAATCCCTATGACTGGTATGGAAATAGGATTAATTAGAGAAGTTTTTGATCAATGAAATGATCTTTGAATGCTCTTTTGGTCTAATTTATAGGTGTCCAATAGTTTTATAGGTGAAGAATGAATGAGGGTTAATCTTATATTTATATCAATCTCTTTGGAGTAATAACTCACATTAAACAACTTAGGATTACCATTAGGATATGTTTTATTTGTAAATTAGATGACTTTAGGGCACTGGATAATTACATCAAGACAAGATTTATTTAACCTTTCAGGTTTTTTACACAAGTAATTCATATGTTTCATTAAAGGGTTGAGATGTCTAAATTGATTAAATAAATTTCAATAACTAACCTACCAATTTATAAATGATTTTAACCTTGTTTGACTTTCTAGAAATAGAAAAAAATAGGGATAAATAAAGACTTAGCTAAAAATGGTCTATCATAGATAATATAGGTTATGAAATTTGAGATTTGAGTAGTAGTTTGTGTCATCAATAGGATTCTAATATTCATCTATTCACTAGATAGTAGTACCCAGTCTAGATAGTAGCACCATCTATTTGTAGTGTCCTAAATATAGCAGTAATGTCTCCTTTATGGGACTATTCCTATTTTTGGGAAGCACATGCACCTGTGTCTGTATGTTTTGTTTATATATGACCATAACCTATAGTTATGTATTGTACTTGGAAAGCTTGATTTTATATGTAAGCCCTTATTCTCTTTGCAAGTATGATATGATCAAGAATTAAGTGTGTGTTAGTAGGATGGATTAGACAACCTCAACACCCTATTGTGTAGATATTTGCATACATACCAATACTCTAAAGAAGGATCAAGTCCATTATAGTTCTCCCACCTAGTGCTTGATGTATGTGAATGTGATTGCTAGAATGAGAGTGGCCTTAGATGCCTTAAATGTGCTTGAGATTTGAAATGCTTGAAAACTAGACTTAGGGATATTATAGATGGTAGTATGTAGAAATTAGGGTAAAATAGGGATAAAGTAACTTGATTTTGCACAAATTTGTCTTTAGTTTAAATGGATTTTGAATTCATCTTCCATCTAGTCAATAGATGTGGAGTAGACTTGTATTTATAGGGTTCTATTGATTTTATGGATATTAAAATGAACTTAGGCCAACTTTAGGAGGGGTACATATTTCAAAAACTATCAATTGGAAAGAGTTGGGACTAAGGACACTATCACCCAATTGGGGACACTAGCACCATGTGGTTGTAGTGTCCTAAATGTGTGTTAAGGTGTGGAGCCTAAAAGCTTCACCAAGGAGCGCATTACCGAAGTTGCAGGTTTACACAGTCACTGGCATCAGTCAAGAGTGACTAACATCAGTCAAGAGTGACTGACATTGGTTAAGTGCAACTGAAGAGACACCAGCGTCGGTAGGGGATCGGTTGACGTCGGTCATAGGCAAGTAGGCAAGAATCGGCGTTGGTTACCTGTGCATCCAGAAAGCTATTTCCTAAGACAGAATCGAGTGTTTGCATGATGATTTTAAGTCTTAGTCTTAAGTTCACGTCTCTATTATTAGTAAGACTATTTTTAGAGCCCTTATTCAAGAGGCTTAATTGTTGGTTGTAAATGCATGCTCAAGTCTCTTAATTCTATATGTAGAATTAGATCTTCTTAGCTTATTGTAGTTCATTGTAGTGAATGTTGAAGAATAGTATAGAATTGTATACATGAATCAATCCAGGTTGTTAGAGTTGATTATACTTGAGAGAGAGAGCTCTTGAGGGAAAGAGATCTAGAGAGAGATCTTGTACATCTGAGAGAGGTGTGGAAGAAAGAAGTTTCTTCGATTGTATTCCTTTTGTAAAGAGTTCAATATAAGTTTTCAAGGTGGTTTCTTGCATCTCTTGTTCTCTGCTATTTATTATTCTAGTTACTTATTTATTTGATTTAATTCCATGATTTATTGCTTTCATAAGTGTAATCAAATTATTGGTTGATCCCCAACAAGTGGTATCAGAGCCTTGGTTGTAGGTTTAGAGCTTGATATCCACAAGTGGTATTAGAGCTCAGGTTCACTAACAGGTGGTTCAGATCTGTGTAGTGTGTATTGATTACAGGTTACTCACAGGGATTTCTACAGGGATTTATGTTTGAGTGGGAGAAGCAATGGCAGAAGAAAGTAAATTGAGAATGGAGAAGTTCAATGGCAAAAATTATCAACATTGGAGAATGTAGATAGAGGACTATCTGTATCAAAAAGATCTATATTTATCGTTAGGTGGGATTGCAAAGAAGCCCACAGACATGGATGATGAAGAATGGGAAGTTCTTGATAGAAAGGCTCTGGGGTCTATAAGACTGAGTCTAGCATCTACTATGATATCTAATTTATCACAAGCAAAAACAATGATAGAGTTGATGACTACTTTAGCAAATTTGTATGAAAAACCCTCAGCTTCTAATAAGGTATATCTTATGAAGTATTTATTTAATTTGCATATGAATGAAGGTGGATCTGTGTCTACTCATCTGAATGATTTCCATGGAATTGTAAATCAATTAAGTTCAGTCAAAATAGTGTTTAATGATGAAATTAAAGCTCTTTAATATTATGTTCTTTGCCTGAAAGCTGGCATAGCTTAGTAATGGCAGTTAGTAATACTGCATCTACATCAAATATTCTAAAAGTAGAGGATGTTGTTAGTGTTATCTTGAATGAGGAAATTCGCAAGAAAAGCACAGAAGAAACATCAGGAAACGCTTTAAGTTTTGAGAGCAGGGAAAGGTAGAAAGAGAAGAGCAAGAAAGGGAGATCAAGATCTAAGTCTAAGGGGAGAGATAGATCCAAATCTAGAAATGGCAGGAAGCCACAATGCTAGAATTGTGGAAAGATGGGGCACATAAGCAGAGATTGTTGGTCAAAGCCTAAGGAGGACAATCAGCATGAGGAAAAAGAAGAAGCAAAGGTTGCAGGTATTGCACAAGATGCTTTGATATTCTCTTTGCATACTAATATAGAATCTTGAGTTTTAGATTTTGGTGCATCTTTTCATGCTACCCCTAATAGAGAATATTTTAGTGACTATATCCATGGAGATTTTGGAATAGTGTATCTAGGGGATGATGAGCCTTATAAAATTATTGGCAAAGGTAAAGTGCATCTGAAAATGCAGAATGGCAACACATGGGTGTTGAGAGACGTTATGCATATTCCTATCTTGAAGAGGAATTTGATTTCTAAAAAAAAGTTAGGAGATGAGGGTTGTACAGTAACTCTCACAGCAAAATATTGGAAGGTGACCAAGGGTGCACTTGTTATGGCCAGAGGTAAGAGAGTTGGTACTCTCTATTTATATAATTGTGTTACTAACAATTCTCCTTCTATATTATCTACTTCAAATGTGGATGCAAAATTGTGGCACTCAAGGCTTGGCCACATGAGTGGGAAGGGGATGTCAATTCTTAAGTCTAAAGGTAAGCTTTCAGATTTGAAAAGCATAGATCTAGATTTTTGTGAGCACTGTGTTTTTGGGAAATAGAAGAGAGTGGGTTTTTTCAAGACTGGGTCAACAAAGAAGAATCATAAGTTGCAGCTTGTTCACACAGACATGTGGGGACTGACTCAGGTAGCTTCTATTAGAGGATCACAGTAGTATGTTACGTTCATAGATGATGCTACAAGAAAGGTATGGATCTATTGTATTAAGAAGAAATCTGATGTATTTGAGACTTTTAAGATTTGGAAAGCTATGGTTGAGAATGAAATAGGCAAAAGATTGAAGTGCCTGAGATCTGACAATGGTGGTGAGTTTTACAGTTATAAGTTCAACTGGTATTGTTATATGCATGGAATTCATAGGCAAAGGATGGTTCCAAGGACACCTCAGTAGAATAGAATTGCTGAAAGGATGAACAAAACAATCATGGAGAGTGCAAGATGTATGAGATTGCATGTTGGTTTGCCCTTAGAGTTTTGGACAGAAGCTGTTGACACTACAGTGTACCTAATTAATAGAGGACCCTCTACAGCACTAGATGGTGGAATTCTAGAAGAGGCATGGACAGGTAAAAAGGTAGATCTTTCATTCCTCAAAGTTTTTGGTTGTGAAGCCTTTGTGCATGTTGATAAGGAAAATAGAAAGAAGATGGATGCTAAGTCTATGAGGTGCACATTTATTGGTTATGGCTCAGATGATTTTGGTTTTAGATTTTGGAATCTAGGAACTAACAAGGTAATTAGGAGTCATGATGTTGTTTTCAATGAAAAAGTGATGTATAGTGATCAGCTAAAGAAGCTGAATCAATCTGGGCAGAGCAATGGTAAATTAGATGAGGTGATGGTCCAAAATGAGCTCGCGAGAAAAAGAAATAATCACTTGCAAGAAAACACAGAGACCGACGTTGACAAGGTAGGAACCGATGTCGGTAGGATAGATACTGATGTCGGTCATATAGAGACTGATGTCAGCAGGATAGGAATTGACGTCAGTCAGGCAAAACTGACATTGGCCTATTACAGGCCTAAAAGTGATCGAGGTCGGTCACTCTCAGAGAATTTGGGTGGATAGCATGTTGTGAATGAGTCTCAGATGCCCATCAGGAGGTTAGAAAGAGTAAGTAAGCCTCCAATCTGATATTCCCCTTCATTATTCTATTTATTGCTAACTGATGGTGGACAACCAGAGAGTTTTGAAGAAGCAATACAGGTGGAGTCCAAGGATCAGTGGGAGCATGGCATGGTTGAGGAAATGGAGTCCTTAAAAGAGAACCAAATGTGGGAGTTGGTTGAGTTGCCAGCTTGTAAGAGGACACTGAAGAACAGATGGACCTACAGGTTGAAAGAAGGTGAGAATGGATAGATGAGATATAAGGCCAGATTAGTAGTGAAAGAATTTGCATAAAAGCTAGGTATTGATTTTGGTGAGATTTTTTTTCTCTTGTTAAAATGACTTCTATACGGGTTATATTGTCTTTGGTTGCTATTGAGGATTTGCATCTTGAGTAGCTTGATGTTAAGACAGCATTTCTTCATAGAGATTTGGATGAGGAAATATATATGGAATAGCCAGAAATATTTGAGGTCAAAGGTAAGGAGAAGTTAGTGTGTAGATTGAAGAAAAGCTTGTATGGCCTCAAGCAAGCCCCTAGACAGTGGTATTTGAAATTTTATAGGGTTATGACTGAGCATGGCTACAGTAGGTGTCAATCTGACCATTATGTGTATTTTTAGAGATTTGATAATGGTAGATATATTATTCTATTGTTGTATGTAGATGATATGCTAGTCACATGATCACACATGCAGGATATCTATGAGCTTAAGGTGAAATTAACTCAAACATTTGCCATGAAGGATTTGGGAGCAGCAAAGAAGATCCTTGGCATGAGCATTAAGAGAGACAGAAAAAATCACAGGTTGATATTGTCTCAAGAGGATTATGTGAACAAGGTGTTGAAATGGTTCAATATGTAGGATGCTAAACTGGTAAGCACACCTTTGGCTAGACATTTTAAGTTGAGTAAAGAACAATGTCCTAATTCACATGATGAAGTAGAGTACATGAGTAAAGTTCCATATTCTTTCACAGTAGGGAGTTTAATGTATGTAATGGTGTGTACTAGACTGGATATTGCCCAAGTAGTGGGAGTTGTAAGTAAGTATATGGCCAATCCAAGAAAGGAACATTGGAAAACAGTTCAGTGGATCCTTAGATATTTGAGAGGAACCAGCAGTAGGCACTTGTGCTATGGAGGTTCAGATACTTCTCTACATAGTTATGTAGATTCAGATATGGCAGGTGATTTAGATGGCAGGAAGAGCACCACAGGTATGTTTTCACTGTAGGTGGAACAGTGGTTAGCTAGATATCAAAGTTGCAAAAGGTTGTTGCCTTGTTAACTATAGAAGCAGAGTATATTGCAGCCATAGAGGCTAGCAAAGAGATGATATGGATGACACGGTTCATAGAAGATCTCGGAAAGGAGCAAGAGAGTTGCAGATTGTATAGTGACAGTCAGAGTGTAATTCATTTGGCTAATAATTTAGACTCTCATTCAAGAACCAAGCACATACAACTTAGGTACCACTTTATAAGACAGGTATTGGAGGATGGTGAGTTGAAGCTGGAGAAGATCCATACAGATAAGAATCCTGTTGATATGTTAACCAAGCTAGTTACAAATGAGAAGTTGAATCTTCATTCAACTTTTGTTGGTCTTCATGATTGAGTTGAAGATGGAGGAGCTAGAAGATGTTATTGTATAGGTACTGGTGCAGCTATTTATCTCCAAGTGGGAGATTGTTAAGGTGTGGAGCCTAAAAGCTTCACCAAAGAGTGCATTACCAAAGTTGCAAGTTTACACAGTCATCGGCGTCGATCAGGAGTGATCGACGTTGGTTAGGTGCAGTTGAAGAGATGTCGACGTCGGCAGGGGATCGGCCGACGTCAGTCACAGGCAAGCAGGCAGGAATCGACGTCAGTTACTTGTGCATCCAAAAAGCTATTTTCGAGGACAGAACCGAGTGTTTGCATGATGAGTTTAAGTCTTAGTCTTAAGTTCATGTCTCTATTATTAGTAAGACTATTTTTAGAGCCCTTGTTCAAGAGGCTTAACTATTGGTTGTAAATGCATGCTCAAGTCTCCTAATTTTATATGTAGAATTAGATCTTCTTAGCTTATTGTAGTTCATTATAGTGAATGTTGAAAAATAGTACAAAATTGTATAGGTGAATCAATCCAGGTTGTTGGAGTTGATTGTAGTTGACAGAGAGAGAGCTCTTGAGGGAAAGAGATCTAGAGAGAGATCTTATACATCTGAGAGAGGTGTGGAAGAAAAAAGTTTCTTCGATTGTATTCCTTCTGTAAAGAGTTTAATACAAGTTTTCAGGGTGGTTTCTTGTATCTCTTGTTCTTTGCTATTTATTATTCTAGTTACTTATCTATCTAATTTAATTTCGTAGTTTATTGCTTTCATAAGTGTAATAAAATTGTTGGTTGATCCCCAACAATGTGGTGTTAATGTCCACTTGGTATAATGGTGAGAATTTTGGATTGGGATTTGGGATGATAGCTCTAAAACTATGTTTTGATTGGTTATAGGTGATTGAAGTCTATTAAATGATTGGAAATGTAAGTCTAAGTCTGTAGAATAAGTCTATGGCTAGCTTAGTGATAGGTTGACTCAAGCAACACTCTTAGCATCTAATTATCACTTTCAAGTGATTACAAAGATAATAACATCAACACTACTATATGTCCTAGATGTTAGTGTTCAAGGAGTAAGAGAATAGGTACATGTTCAAAACTTGTAGAGATGGAAGATAAGTATAATCTAAGCATTCTAGGAAAAATAAAAGACCTAGGTCATCAATATAAGATTGGTCTAACTAAAATATATAATATAAGTGGCATAAAGATAGAGTGAATATGAGACTTGAATAAGTAGAAAAGGTAGAGAATTGAGAGGAATACCCAAGGTCTAAGTTTGCCAAGTGTACAAGATTGAGGTGATATATAATAACAAAATATCATCTACATAAGCAAGTTAAATGTAAAAATCATTCATAAATCCCCTTTTAAATAAATGATAAGGTAGAAACATTATACGAGTGGAACACTCATAAAAAATCAATAGCCAATTTAGACTAAAATGCAAAAAACAACAAAAGATTTTACCATTAAGATGTAGGCATTCTCATTTGTCACTATTGTATTCAAACATTTATCCTTACATACATGCATAGATCCTTTAAATATCTTAGACTAAGAATTTTAAAATGAGATAATGTCCCTAAGAATCCCATTAAGAAAAAAAAAACCATTATTGAATTGACCAACACCTTCCGCAATCTTTTGACTATTTTGACATTTGGGATTACCATAAAAACTAATCTCATTGAGATCCATGTAGCACATTCTTATTAGTATAGAGGCTCAAGTTTTATATTCTAATGATAGGTGGTTGCCCATCAAATTTAGGCTCAAGGGAAAGCTAACATCATCAATGTGGTACATGGTAGCCCCTCATCAAACTAGGTCTTTGGATTGAGGGCACAGAGTGATGTCATGTGGCATCATATCGACAAGATGAGACTTTGGATTTATTGTCTTAATTAGGTTTACCATTCTAGGCCCCAATCTCCTATGAAGTCAACCCATGACATGATATTAAGGGCTCAAGGCCTTGATCCATTAGACTATTAGGACTTCTTGAAGTCTTTAATCATTATGAGGTCATGTGTCCTTGAGAGGTCACCACATGAAGGATTATTGGAACCCTAGGAGCTCAAAGCTACTAAACTATTAAACTCATTGGTTAATCCCTCTATAGTTTTAGGCTCCTAGGTTTATACCACATGACATGATCTTGAGGCCCAGATTCTTTAGAAAGACTTAGAAAATAATTTATAAATTACTTCAAGACTTAAAATAATTTAAGAGTGATACATGGTAGATATCAATAAATCAACAGACTAATGGCTTGAAATAAAATCAATAAAATGGCTAAGGCATGAACTTAGATTTTAAAAACATGGCCAACTTGACTCAACTCAATTTAAACAAATTGAAAGAGCTTAGATTGAACAACTCAGCCCCAATGAACCTTAGATCGAGGGAAAAAAGGCTCATCTAAATTGATCTCAGCACAACTTTATGTGAAAATGTCTACCTCAAAATGCAAAGATAGATGAGCCACTTAGATGGTAAAGTAAACCAAGACCTATTTCATGAATATTGATGAAAAATCCCTCCCTTATACAAAATTTTAGACCTAAAATGTCCCTCAAGACCAGATGTGGCAATACTCATATCAATAAAGAAAAAGAGGGTCCTCATTTTAGTATGAAAATGGGGTGTGTTATGAAATCAAAAATAAATGGCGATTATTGCTGGTATATACTCATGAGTATTTAAAGAATCTATAATCTTGGTTCTTGCATCCAAATAATAAGAGCTAGCTATAAATGATAACTTGAGGCAAAATTAGAAACACAAAAGCATTAAATTATACCTCAATGTGTGGTATACTTAGTTTGAAACTTACTAAATACCATTTGTGTGTGCTTTGAGTGATCAATCTATTTAAACTTTGCATGCATATATAATAATTCATATTTTCCTAAATGATCATAATTTTTGAAAAGGATAGAATTAGTTAATTTGCTTAGGGGGGAATGGCATGGGCATTTCTCTACTACCAACCCATTCTCTATATCCCTAGAAGATATGCCTTTGGTCCCTTCCTAAGGCCTTGTTCCACTACCAACTAGGTCAAAATGCTTCTGATGGAGGTTACCAAGACCACCCTCTGAAGGAAAATGTTAGATTTTGAATTTGAACTTAGCTCAATTTATTTGAAAGGAGATTTTACTTTTTATATATGTGGAGGGTTGGGGACCAATCCATGGGTTCAATGTAAATCAAAAATTTAATGATTGGTTAAGTTAAACCCAAAAAGGATAATGTTTCATTTTCTCCAATTGTTTCAATTAAGTGTATAAATGGCTTTAGGCAAGAAAATAAGTATTTCTAAATCCACAAATTTTGTTTCAAATCATTGGCATTTACAAATATGAAAATGCACATGAGAATCATAGTAATTCATGCAAGTGTTCAATCAATTTTTTCACTCATGTTCTTTAGTGTCATTGATGCTACTTATGTATCATGCCTTTCATTTCATTTATTTGGATAATAGGGGAACCTTGAGGAAAAAATAAGTGGACCAGACAAACAAAAAAAGGAAAAAGAAAGAAAACCTAAACTAAAACCCACATAAATAGAAATGGGAAGAGAGAGGTATTTACAAAAAAAAAATTAGGAAAATGCATGCCTAGAACTATTTAGACACCTGTGAATAAGATTTTAAAGTTGGAAGGGAATATACTTACAAAATTGTTGCCTTTTCTACTCATGAATACTATCCTAAAGAGATTGATTTATATGGTTTACATACACCTTGTAATCACCTAAAAGTGACCCTTGAGTGATAAGAGTGCTACTTGAGACTACTTATCCTTAGCTTAGATCTAGACCTATCCTAAAGCCTATTTCCACACTTATTCAACATTCATATAGGCCACAGACATCCCTAATCATCCCTAAAACAATCCTAGACCCCCATTATTGCTTCATATCCTTATTTTATTTAGGTTATATCAACTACAAACTATCTCTATAAAAGGTATAATATCACCATGTGGCACTAGCATCCCAATATTAGCACTACTATCCATTCCCTCTTTTTTCTACAAATAGATATATTTTCAAATATTAAACCTCCTAGGGTCGGGCTAGACCTATTTTAACACCCACAAAAGCACCAAAATAGTATATATACATGAATTTTAACCCTCTAACCACTTGATATAAATCAAATTTAAATCACATTTCAAAAATTGGAATAAGCTGTGCACAATTAAGGTTATCAATCCCTATTTTGCCCTACTTTTGTATACTACCATCTATAAAATTCCTAAGCTCAGATTACTTAGATTTATAGACTCAATCACATTCAAAGCACTCAATTAAAACGTCATACTAACTTCATTTTTGCTTCCATTAACTATTATGTGGGTATAAATACATCAAGCTTAATCCCTCTTCATAGTATTGGTATGTAGGCAACTCTCATCATAGTGAGGTGTTTAGAATGTCTAGCTTACCCAATTAACAAACACACTTTTTTACTTGTATAAACTAGATGCCTTAGAAATATGGAGGGTTAGGTTTTGCTCATAAAACCAATAAAACATATCATATATAGGGTTTTATAACTCATCCACATAGGAATAGAACTTACATATCCAAACACATGTTCACCTAGAAGCTTAGAACAATCTTGCATAGATGACACTTGCCAAAATAGGGACACTAGCACCACATGGTGTTGTTATCCAATTAGGGTGTTACTATCCAAGAGGGGTTTTTACACTTGGATCCTATTTATGACACTTATACAAGCCTCTACCTTAGGTTTTAATCCTCTTGATCATCTATCTCAATCATTTTCTAGCTAAGGTTCTTGTTTGCATTATTTATTGTTATTTTTAGAAAAGTAAAATTAGGTCAATTTTATAACAAATTAGTGGTTGTATTTATTACATATTTATAACCTAATTTACTATACTAATATATTTAACAACATAGGATTTATATTAATTTAATTCCTAAAAGGTTAAAACATTTGGTGAACCTGACTTACTTCAAACATATTATTTTAAAACCCTAGCTGATCATTATGGTTTCCATTCTTATTTTCAGCATCTACTATGGTTTTATCTTATAGCCTATCATCATGATTATAATGATGGATGACATTTTATAATTTTTGGTACAAAGTCTTTTGGTATTTTAGCATGCTTATTACCTACCATTTATGTAAAACATCACATGTATGTCACTTCTCTCATGGATCTTGTCAGATCTTAGCTTATTTTACACATTGGTCCTCCCTCTTGTGAGTCCCATTCTTATGAGGATCATTACTACATGGCTCACTTTAAGTTAACTCTAATTAATACTTGACAACAAAAGGTTTAGAGGAATCCTTTTGCTGTACCTCCACCTAGACTAGTTGATTATCTTTACTTCCATCCCACCTCTACTACTCAGCCTTGGCAAATAGTAGATATCATGGCTTGAGTTGTTACTATATGAAATAGGTTGCCTCCTCAAACTATATAGAAACAACATAATCCCACCATCCTTCCTCATCCCTAACATACTATAAAGGGACCTAGAGATCAGCATAGAACATTTGATATTGTGGATCAATTGAGAAACACACCAGCTAAGATATTCATATTGGAATTACTTCAATAGGCAAATACTTTTTGTACACCAATTTGGGTATTCTTGAAATACTATCAAAATGAAAATACAAACACAAAATTAATAAAACCAATAGGAATAGATAGAAAAGGTAAATTAAAATATTTAGATCATTCTTACCATCACTTTTACCTTCACATAGCTCCATTACAAGACTTGAAACTTGTGTGATTGAGCTTGTAGACTTAATTGTTGGATTTCTTATAGTTGTTTGACAATGGCTTCTAAGAGACTATGGATGTGGATGTTAGTATTGTGAGTGCTTGAATGGCTTGATGGGAGTGTTAATGGCTTTCTTTTGATTCACTTTTTAATTTGTTTATTCATTAATTTGTTTATTAGCTTGAGAAAGGGTAGGTGGTTTGGTTTTATAGGTTTATGGAGGAAGATATATAGTCCAAATTTGAATTTAAGCCATCAAGATCTAGGGTGGAGGATTTTCTATGGAATTTTTAATTCCATGGAATCCTCTATAATGGAAAATTTTAGAGGGAGAGGGATAAATTGGAGAGATTTCTAAAATTCTTCAATTCTAGAAATCTCTCCATATGGTTTTATGGGTTTAGGAAAGGCTAGTGTAGGGTGGTGGGTGGGTAGTTAAGATGTTCTTAGATTTCAAATTGGATAGTGGTATTAGGGGATAGGTTAGTATATAATAAGTCTTGTTAGGGGGTTTAATGGTGGGATTAAATGGTCTTAGGCTAGGATAAAGGTTATATGGGATATAGGAATGGGTATGGGAATTAGGCCACAGGTTAGTATAACTAGAAAATAGGATAATTAGGCTAAATTTGTAGGAATTAGTATAATTAGTGGGGTGAGCACATTCTAGTGCATACATTTTTTCCCTTTGTGAAAGGGTATTATGAGTGGATGAAGTGGAGGGAGTAATGGTCTTTGAATGAAAAACCATATCACGGATGCATGTTAGTAGATAATGTTAATAGGATATAATATTGATGTGATACTGATAGGAATGGGTATGGGAATTAGGCCAAGGGTTAGTATAACTAGAAAATGGGCTAATTAGGCTAAATTAGTGAGAATTAGAATAATTAGTAGGGGGAGCATATTTTAGTGCATATATTTTTCCCCTCTTTGAAATGGTGTTGCGAGTGGATGAAGTAGAGGGAGTAATGGTCTTTAAAATAAAAATGATATCACAAATGGATGTTAGTAGATAATAGTAATAGGATATTATGCTAATGTGAAGCCCCCTCAAGGGAGTATGTGGGGAGACAAACTAACCTAGATGGTGACTCGATGAAAAATATTTTGGGGTGGGTTAGATGATTATGTTGATGAGGTATGGGATACCCTTAAGTAGATCACAGAGATGCCCCAATTGTGATAAAAAAAAGTGGCTCAAGTGATGGGTCTAGATAGTGGACAATTTGTCTAGAAGGTGATTTTGGATAAAAGAGGTGATTTGATTAAAGGTTGAGCTTACAATGGGTCTAGTAGTAAGGACACATGCTCTAGGAGGCTCAAAAAGATAGGATAGGGGTTGCAAGTAATAAGGGGTAATAATGAGCCACTTATCATAAAATTTCAAGATTTTAAAATGGAAATCCACTTTTTGGATAGTGATAAGGGATAAAATTATTTTTAAGATGCTGATAGTAGGGGGAGATTGATGTTTCTAGTGATCAAAATGGGATTTAGGCTAGTACGATATGGGATATTGAAAATTTTTAAGGAGCGTAGTTATGGTATGCTCTAGGATGTTAATAGTGGTGTTGGTAGAATGTGGAATTAATAGAATTAGTGGTGAGGGGAATATAGAGGAGGGGTATGAAAGAGGGGGGAAGGGGGGGTCATATATGGTAGGGGGATATTGGGAGGCTCATTTTCAAACATTGTTATTTAGAGATTTAGAGCTTAAACAAGAATAATGGATAGGATTCCTCGAGCTTCACACCATGGTGAGAGAGTTTAGGTACACCAAAGGGAGCTAGAAGTTGGACCATTAGTGAGTAACAATCCCCTTCTCTGTATTTGATGTAGTTTTTGTGTTTTTGGAATGAATTTTAGGCTAGATTTTGGAGAATAAAAATGTGGTTCATTATAGTCTTGTAATCCCATGACTGGGGATTTTGTCCATAGTTATGAGATTATGGAGGTGAATGGTGGTATCACCAAAAAGGTGGTGAGGTTGTATAGGTAAAGGGTGGGATTACAATCCTTCTAGTGGGTAATAGTAGGATTATAATCCCACTAATAGGGAATGGTAGGATTTTAATCATACTAATGGGGAATGGTAGAATTACAATCTCATGGGTAAGGCCTAATGGGATTGTAATCTTATGACTATGAGTTATGGGAGTACAATCTCGCTAATGGGGAGTAGTGGTATTATAACACTGATAATAGAAATTAGAAAGAGTGGGAAGATTATAGTGGAATTGTGAGATGGGTTTAGTTGGCTAAGGCATGGGTCAGGGAATGGAAAAATAGACATGAGGTAGGCTAAGGGAGTGTTAGGGGAGTGGAAAAATAGATATGAGGTAACTAGTTAGTTAGGATTAGCATTCAGAAGGACTTAGGGCTTGGCATAGTTGAATAGGATGATAGGTGAGGTTATGGATTTTAGGATAGTTAGTGGAAAGGCTAGATGATAGGGTAGGCAAGGTTATTTGAAAAGGTGTGGGTAATAATTGTGTAGGTAGATGATGTAGGTGACAATGATGATGATAGGTTATTTGTGTTTATGGTGTAAGAGTATTTGGGGATCTTGGCATCATGGTCATGACACCTTGAGATCTTACATGAGATGTGGTGGGTGACATCAAAAAAGTATGATGTCCTCAAGTTGGTGGGTCTACATATCATGGTGATGATGCCACTAATTTGGATAGATTGAGCTCTAATCATAGAATTTGTAGAGAGATGGCACTTGGAGATGAGTACCTTCCATTTCATGATAGAGGAGGACCATGATCCTAGAGGACATATAAAAGATATTTAACCTATCGATGACTGGTGCAAGGATATAATAGAGATCTCATATATTGATGTGGACATTATAGTAGTTAGGAATTAGTTTACATATTGGGATTCATGATGTATCTATTGATCTAGATTGATGTCAACAAGAGGAAACCTTGGACCATTTGACATTAGTGATGATGAATCTTGTGTCTGGCATCTTATTACTAAAAAAGACTGGGAGATGGTTTCATTTGGCTCTATGGGATGTAGTTACAGATATTTTACTTAATCATAGAGTATTTTCTTAGGGCCTAGTAGTTTTGACACATTTGTACAAAGAGTTGCACTTAAGTGCCTACAGGGGAAAACATAGTTTTGGCCCATCCTTATTACTATAGATATGGAGTTGGGATTACATTGTTATTTAGTGGTTATTGGGTACACTAATGGGTTTGAAACTAGGGGAGCCTATGGGATTAAGGTGTTGAGTGATTTTGGGGGTATCCCTAGGTCATGTTGGTGATGTGATGTATTACAGAGAGGCACTTGACACTTTGCATCCTGATCACATCACGTGGATAACTTATCCAGGGATTATGTATGGATGGGGGGATGAAGCATGTATGAAATTCATGTTGACTCCATGTTATATCACTAGTAGGTGAGATTAAATCATAAAGAGATATAGGCCTGATTAAGTGTAGCATCCATTTAATTTTATTTAGGATGAGTCTCTCCCTAAGCACATATTTGTACGTAGTGAGCATGATAGACCTTATTAGGGAAGGCTTATGATTAGACTAGATGTGATTTTTTATTATGATAGAGTTGCTCCTCGATAGTGGGAATTTTTGATAGTGATATTAGATCTAGGGCTGACTGCAGCATATTCAGCATGGTGGTAAACATGGGTGCCCAAGTGGTTGACTTGACCATGAGTGATGGTTAGAGGGGAAGTATGATGGGTGTTAGTAACATGATCATAGATTCACTAGTGGGCTTGTTAGAGGATATAGGTGTCAGTGTAAGAGGTAGTAGAGAGAGGAGGAAGAGGGGGTGATGATATGGATGTTGATGGGGATGATGGTTAGGAGCAGGGACTGATAATGGCATAGTAGGTTCCTTAGGTGGCTATTTCATAGATACCAATGTAGCTAGTGGTTTTAGGAGCTCCCTAGAGTCTATAGGTTTAGTCAGGAAATGAGCTAGGTCATCACATCCTCTTATATTTAATGAGGATGAGGCTTTGGTGGGAAGCCTACATGTATAGATACAAGCATATATTGGAGAGATCAGGGGTATTACATGTGAGTGATATCAACTCCATGCCTAATTATAGGCTTTAAGGACTTAGGAGGATGGGTTGGTGACCCAGGCATAGGGGTAAATTTTATTTTTACATGCCTAAATTTCTCATAGGGATGGGGAGTTATCCCAGATATAGGTACAAGTGATGACACTTTAAAGTTAGGTGCATCATAGGGATGCCTAGATTGTTATTCTACAGGCTTAAGTTAGGCAGAGGGATACTCAACTTGAGAAAACACAGGTACAAATAGCCACTTTATAGGGCCAAGTTGATGGGATTTTAGGTTAGATGGCTTAGTTATAGACATGAATCTAGGATTTACAGAGCCAGCTAGCTATTGCTAAGAGAGCTTGGGATGTAGCCGATGAGGGTTTATAGGGGTAGGGGATGATGGGCATGATGAGCTAGATCATGCTACTCACTCAAGAGGTCTAATATTACTAGATTCTATATGAGGGTGTCATGCCACTTGAGATATGAGTAGGATATTTCCAAGTAAGCTAATCATTGATGAGATAGCCATCATGGAGTAGATGATTGAGGCTGCCTCCCTCACCATAACCATGATTGCATTTTTAGATATTCTACATATTATGTATAGGGGATTATTTTGTGTTATGTCTCATTCTTTCCCCATGGGCTCATGTGACTATATTATATATTTTGGCATGGATCCCATGTGGATGTTATATTTTATACATTTGATGATGATAATATTTATATGATGATTTATTTTTGTAGGTTCTTATGTTATATGTTATGTATTGATGGACATGAATGACATTTTTTATGATTCATGTGATGATGTTATTTGATTAATGTTAGTGATGTATGTTATGGTTAGATCTTAGATGATATGGACTATTGATTTTTTGATGTATATGTTTGATGGATCTAATGATGTTGTATTGATATATTGTAGTTCTTTATGTGAATTATTTGATGGATGATGTTTTAAAATTATGGGATGTGATGAATTATTTATGTTTAGATATTCATGTGAGATATGATACTTATTTACATATTTTATAAGTAGCGATAGATTGATCCTCTGGATAGATCAGTGATTGTCCTGAGTAGGAATGCTCCTGTATCATGGAGGTAGATAGTGGGTAGGGTGAATGGCTTAGACATTAGCTTAGGAGATGGGTAGGGGTTGGTCTAAGATGGGACTTACCTCTTTAAGAAGGTTGTCAAGCCATGAGTATATGCAATCCTATTTAATGTTTCATCTTTATGATATGTGCCAATGGCCATGAAATGGATGTGGCATTATATTACAAATGTGTGAGGGGAAATCCATTTTAAAGGATTGGCCTATTTGGAGATGAACCTCCAATGGTCATCCAAGCCATCCTCATTCTCATAAAAGAGAATTTATTATACAAATAAAGACACCTATGGTAATCAACTAAAATAAAATACTTTAATTATTTATATTTACATATAGCAAACACACATGCATGAACATATAACACACATACATGCATAGGATTGGTCAAGTAATCATAAGAATAAGGATGCTAATATATGGTCATGGAATAGGATGGATAGAGATGGTGATGATGATAGGATGATGAAGGGAGTGGTCAAGCTATCCTTGGGCATAAAAACATGGCCAAGTGTTGCCTATATAGTCTAAAAAGATCTCAGGCTAATTTAGATATAGCTAAAAGATGGTAGATTATGGATCAGTAAATGAGGATGACAAGTTACAACGATGTGGTGATAATGATGATCTATGATGAAAGGTCATGGTGAGTGTGATATAGGAAATATTTATGTGATATGTATGGGTTCCCAATAATTTTGGCCCATGGTAAAGACTCGAATCACATATCACAAAAATAAGGGTCAAGACAACCCTTTTAGGAATCAAAATCATATTGACTACATCTTAGGATTGCCCTCCATAAGGATAGTGGGAAGGGGTGGATGGAATGATAGTGATGGATGGTAAAGGTGTATTATGAACTAACTAAGGCTAAAAGGAGACATGTCTATCAAAGAGACCTAGTCGAAGGGAATGGACAAGGATTATGGATGATGATGGATCTTAAGGACAAATATTATCTCCAAGTATGGATAAAATTACTTAAGATGGTCCCTCCAATAAATGGTCCTTAGATAGCCCTTGTCTTCCCTTTTAGTCAGTATAGTGATCCTTGTTGATAATTCCCATACATTGAGACTAGGGCCATGTTATCTTTACCATGGCACCAAGAACTAGTTTTCACCACAATACTTTCCCAAAGCACCAATGAACTGGTTTTCACCAATGGATAGAATTTTTTTTTTAGATGGGATGACTAGATGGAGATAGGGATGGGTGATCCTATAGATGGAGGATGGTGATACTAGGCATAAAACTAATTAAGTTGCATGTCCACGTGGTCATCCAACTCTTCCCCTTCATGTGTGGTCAACTTGTAAGCTCTTGAGCTAAAATTAGCAATAATAATATAGGGGCCTAACCAATTTGCTTCAAATTTCCATTTCTTGTCTCTACCTACATTAGTATTTTTCTAATTTTCTTTGAGGACCAGGTCACCTAGTTCAAATTATCTGGCCTAAATCTTTTTTTGATACTTATTTTTGAGATTATTTTGATATGACAGTAGGTGATTCAAGGCCTATTGGTCATTTTCATCTAGGATTTCCAATTCTTGTAGGTGATCTTATTAGAGATTATGATCAATGATTATGTTACATAAAAAGAGATGAATAGAAGGGAGTTCTAATTCCATTGGTAAGATAGCTTTAGCTCCATATGACAAGGCATAAGGAGTGTCTCCCATAGGTGTGAAAACATTGGTGTGATAAGACTATAGGGATGGATATAGCTGAGTATGTCAATTATGCCTAGTTTGATTGATAGTTCTCTTCAAATTTTTGATCAAAGTCTTATTTGTTGCTTCCACTTTAGCATTACCTTAAAGATAGTATGGGGAAGAGAAATACTATGTGATGTGGTATTTTTGAAATCATGCCTCAACATCTTGGTTCTTTTAAATATTTGATGTTATCGAAGATTATATTGACAAGAATGCCAAAACATCAAACGATTTGATTAAGAATGACTTTTTATATTTGGAGGCTTGTTGTTTATGTGAGTGGTATTACCTCTACCCATTTAGTAAAATATTTTGTAGTCATTATAATAAACTTATGTCCATCTAAGGAATTAGGATTGACTTTTTTAATCATATCAAGGCCCCATATAAAAAATTGCCATGGACTCATGATAGGGTATAGTTTCTATGCTAGTGCATGAATAAGATTCCCATGCTTTTGACAAGCCACACACTTTTGCACGTATTGGCAAGCATCTGGTTCCATGGTTGACCAATAATACCATATTTGGAGGAGCTTCTTAGCTAGAGCCATTCCACTAATTTTCCCTCCATAGTTACCATCATGGACCTCCTTGATGGCTTTATCTACCTCATCTAACGTTAAACATCTTAAGAGTGTTCTGTCATAGCCTCTTTGATAGAGTGTGCTACCTAGGATGGTGTAGCAGGTAGTTTGATGGATGAAGGCTTTGTATTGATGGAAGTTAAGGTTTAGGGGAAGGATATTATAATAAAGGTACCAATAAATATCATGGTACCATGGGAGACTGGGACTATAAATAGTTTAGATTTAGAGAAGAGCTAGTGACTAATGGGCCAGGGTGATTAATTATTCAATCAAAAAATTGCCTTCTAGGACATCTTCAATAAGGTTAATAAGAGAGCCTAGGGTGGCCATGAACCTAGCTACCTTATTAATTACATGTGGAACTTGCTCAAATATGATGGATTGAAAACTAATTTTTAATTGATCTACCAATTATTTATACGGGAGTAATTTTTCATCCTTGGTTTGTAACTCTTCATTCCCCTATTTGATAATTAATTATGAGTCCTCAAATACCTATAAATGTTGGATGTTCCATTGGATAGCAAGATGGAGTCCTGTTATGAGGAATTCATATTTTGAAATATATTTAGTGTAGGGGAAAGTAAGACAAAATGCCTTAGGAATAAGATCACCTTGAGGGGTAACCAGAAGGATTCTTGCCCCTAACCTATGAATAGTGAATGAGCTATAAAAATATAATTTCCAGCATTCTACCTGTGAAGTGTTCATGATGAAATCATCTAAGAAGGGAATAAAAATTATCTCAATTGACTCTAATGGATATTTTACTAGGTAATATGTAATGACCTATCCTTTGATAGCTATTTTATAGATATATTTAATGTCAAATTCACTGAGTAACATGATCCATTTTGTTTCTCAAACTATTAATGTTGATTTGGATAGTAGATATTTTAAGGGATCTATCTTGGCAATTTGTTGTACTTGGTTATTGATCATATAATTTTGGAGTTTTGTGATGCAAAGACCATAGCTAAACATGCCTTCTTGACTAGTGTATAATTTAGCTCATATGATATTAGTGTATGACTGTGATAATAAATAGACTTCTCCTTTCCTTGATCATTATGTTGTGCTAACAAGGCACCAATGGCATATGGTGTAGCTAAAATATATAGGAGCAAGGGCTTTCATATAATGGGTGGAGACAAGATACGTGGATTTTCTAGATACTATTTAAATTTTTAAAAAGCTTTTTTGCATTCTTCACTCCAATGGAAAACTGTCCCTTTCTTAAGTAAGTGAGTAAAGGGGTGGCATTTATTGATGATTTAAGAAATAAATCTCCTGATGGCCTGAAGTTTGCCTTGAAGACTATGAATTTTTTTAAGTTTTTCTGGAGGTGGCATTTCAGTTATGTCTTAGAAATTTATGGTATTAAGCTCAATACCTCTTCTTGAAATAATGAACCCTAACAACTTTCCATATGTTACTCTAAAGACACACATTTTAGGGTTCAATCATACCTTATATTCTTGTAATATTTCAAAACTTCTTTGGAGGATGGTAAGATGCTTAGATCATAAGCAAATTTTCCTACAATATCATCAACATAATCTTCTACTATATCATGCATCATGTCATGGAAGATAATAGTCATTGCTCATTGGTAAGTTTTCCCTACATTTTTGAGGCCAAAAGGCAAGACATTGTAGTAGAATGTGCCCATGGAGTGATGAATGTTGTTTTATGCTAGTCTTCATGAGTAATCTTGATTTGATTGTATCTCAAGAAACCATCCATGAGCGATAGCATCTTATAACTAGTAATAGAATCTACAATCATGTCAATATTCAAAATTTAGAAATCATCTTTGGGGCATGCCTTATTTATGTCTTAAAAATTAGTGCATATCCAAATTCCACCTTGAGGTTTGGTGATAGGGACAATGTTGGATATCTAATCAAAATAATCAATGGGTCAGATAAAACCTACATCCAAAAAAAATTGTAACTCTTATTTGACCAAAAGTGCCACCTTTGGATGCATCTTACATAATTTTTGCTTGATGGGTTTAGCATTTGGGTGGATAACAAGGTGGTGGACCACTAATAAATGATCCAATCCTAGTATATCTACACAAATCCATGAAAAGACATCAATAACTTATTTTAGCAATATAATAAGGATTTTACACTCTGACTAAGTAAGAGATGCCCCTAGTTTTACTATCTTGGGTTGTTCTATAGTTCTAATATTTACTTCTATTACGTCCTCAATGAGTGAGGGTGATTGATCTTGTAGGTAAGGGGGAATTTTTATGTTTGGTGTGTTATAGGTAAAAATACCTAGTAGTTTAGTATCAAGATCTAGATAATACTCTAATTGAGTGGGGTTGAATAGGGTTTCATATAGCTCTATAGAGGACTCTTCTTCTTCTTCTGACCTTTCATCATCATCTTTAGTGTGCAATAATTCTTTCTCCCCAAAGTATGCTAATTCACACAAATTGATAGAAAACCCCTTCTTATTGTCTCCAAATGGCATAAAAGTTCTTTCACCCATGTATTTAAGAATGGCCTCATCATTGTGAAGCATATCAAAAGTAGGCTCCTATTTATATTTTTAGTCTATGAGGGAGGGGTAATGGAGGGAGATGTTGATGGTGGATATGGAAGTATCAAAGAAAAGGTTAGTGGTAGCCAGCTCTTTGAATTGACTATAAATAAACCCTTTCTTGACATCTACATCAGGGAGAGGTTGTTCATTGCTCAAGATAGTATATATGATGGCATTAATTAGGTCATCATCATATGGTTTGTACCCTAAGCCAAAGTTGGATGAATTTTCTTCGACACCAGTGGGTTCTATTTGACCATGTTCTTGCCTTCCTAGTTCTTTTCCTTTGTAATTCATAATTTCCATCATTTGATAGATCTTGGGATAACTTTGTTTAGGTGAGATTACAACTTCATCATTAGGTAGAAGCCAAGAATCATCCCCATCTTCAATGTACTTATCATAAATAAAACCTTGCTCTTTTAAAAGCTATGGGCCCAAATTGATAATTGATGGGTTTTTTTTCCTTCATACTAAGGGACCCATAGCTCTAGGGAGACAAAGGAAGATGGCCAATGCAAAGGGTCTTATATTCATATTCATTGTAGTCGGTGGGTGTGATTTTTATCTTGGTAAAATTTAGTGTCAGGATGGATGTGGATGTCAGTTGGTTAGGATAAATTTACTTTGTAGCCATAAGACAAAGGATAGAATTTTCAATGTCTTATGGTAATGTTGGAGAAATGGATTCATTCATTCGATAGATATGATGATCAATAATTATAGGAATAGTGATTTCCATGCCTGAATGAGGGAATTTTAAACACTGATGAAGAGTAGATAGTATAGCTTGCATTTCATAGATCTAGGGTCTCTTGAGAAGCATATTGTATGCTAGGTCCACATTAACCACATGTACTAAGGTTTGATGAACCACAAGTCCCACAGTGATAGGAAGGTAAATAGACCCTAATAATGCTTGCTTATTATCATATAGGATTTTATCATTATAAGAGCTGAGCCTAAGAGATAATTTAGAATATACCAACTTCTTTAAGAAGTTCATGTTACATAAGCTAAGTGTTGATCTTCTGTCTATAAGGACATAAGAGACACAGTGATGAGCAATGGACACTTCAATATATAATAGACAATTATAGTGAGGTCCAAGCAGTGGTAGATCTTGAGTGCTAAAAGTGATTTATTGGGAAGGGTATAGATGGGCTACTAGTGCCTAAAACTAGTTTGTGTCAAGGTTATTAGGCACTTTGAAATCATTAAGTATTTGGTTCAATATTTTCCTATGTAAAGTGGATGTTTTAAGGATCTCCATAAGGGAAATTTGGGTGGGGGTCTTTTATATCTATTACATGATATCATAAGATTTATCTGACCAACTTGTAGTTTTCTTATAAGTGTTCCCCCTTGGTGCAATAGAGGAAGTGGAAGGTTGTTGAGATGGGGCTACTGAAATAACTATTTTATTGCACTGGGTGGTGATGGTACAATTAGTTTTAGCCAAATTAATTTTCAAATAGGAGATGAAGGGATAATAGATGTACGTATTTTGTGGATTTTTATGGTATCAATATAATGGTAGGGGACACTATGGTAATCAGTGTAATTTTATGAGGATGCCTAACCCTGGTCCTATTGTAGCCTCTAATTTCTTTGCTCATGTTTTGAAAGAGGATCCTTATATATACCTAGTTATCTATTTCCTAATTGACTTAGAGTGAGCTCTCCTTCCAACTCTCTATCTCCTTTTTTGAACAAGTCTTGTACATAGTGCTTTAATTGTATACAATTTTTAGTATCATGTCCTTTCACCCTATGTAATTTTCAATATTCATCATCATGATACCATTTTGGATTAGGCTAGTGATTATCCATGGGCCAGATTTTTTGTAAAGTAATCATGTTAGTAACAACCAACTATTCTAAGATAGTCTCCAATGGGATCCCTAAGATTTTAAGAGGCATATTTCATGTATGGGGCCTTGGATTGCCTCGAGGAACCTTTATAGAATAAATATGATGGTGTTGTGGAGGCCCTTTTCTTTGGATGTTTTGGACATGCTAGACTTGTTTTTTTTTAGTATATCACCCCATCACCTACAATATTCTTATTTTTTAAAGACCTTGGGCTTGTTTTAAAATGAGTTTTATATACTAGGTGTGTGCTCATTGTGAGATAATAAATTGATGGTTCTTTTCTCTATGAGCGCCTTTTCAATTTGCATGCCCTTTTTTATGATCTTGTCAAAGGTCTTAACACACTGTAATTTTAGTTGATATTTTAATTCTACATTGAGGTTGTCAACAAATATTTTGGCTAACTCCTTTTCAAGAACACTACATTGTAATTGACTTGCCATTATTGCAATAAATAAATAAAGATTTCCCCATTCCTTTTTTTTGTTATAGAGGTCAATAATGGATATGTCATGTTCTATGTTAAAATAAAAATGCCTAACAAATTATTTAGTTAATTATTTGAAACTTGAAATTGACCTCTTTGGTAGATACATGAACCATTCTAATGTTGGTCATATAATAATTTTGGGGAATAGACTTAATAAGTAATCATCTTCATATGCTACCTCACGGCAAGTGACATAAAATTCTTATACGTGATCCTGTCGATCCCCCTTTTTCGATATTTCTCAAATTTTGGGACATCAAAATGTGAGGGGAAAGGGATATATATAATGACATTTTCCAAGGGTGATGAACAAAAATCCTCATATTTATACTTGAGGGATTGGGACTGAAGATCCACCTATTAGAGGGTTTCTTTCATCATCTTCCATTCTTGGGTGAAGGTAGGATCCCTACGAGGATTGATGGTTTGATTATGACCTACTTGTGAAATATGGATACGATGGTCATAATTGGTGGTAGGATTGGTGTGAATAAGGTTATTGATATTATTTTTATCATTATTGTGGTATTGGGTGTTATTAGAGGTGTGGATATTATTGTGTTGTGGGGACGGTAGGCAATGATTATGAAGGAGGAGATTGATTTGTTGTGTAAATTGATCTAGGTGATCTTCAATAGCAGAATATCTCCTATTAGCCTTAGTATGGTAGTGTGTAAGATATGGTTCTTATTATCTTTCTTCCAAAAATCCATGGTCCACTTCTTGATGAGCATGTTGTCATGGAGACTCTGATGGGCAAATGATATTATTCAAAAGGGTGTGGTCAAAATTTGGTGGTAAGGTTCCCTCAATCTCTATAGTTTGGGCCATCACTTCATCATGGTTTTCATACAAGTATCAGTTGATAAGATGATGATCATCATCACTATGGAGGAGGTTATTTATCTCACTCTCTACCTGAGGTGTAGGGATATCACTATGAAAATCCTAATATCCTTAAATTGGGTCCATTATTTTCCCCCTAGTATTGTTATCTTGATTAGAGCCTTATCCTAAGTGGAGTTGAGCTTGAGTTTGGATAAACATGGTAAAATTTTAAGAGGATGTGATGGGGTGTGGTTGATAGGATTTTAAATATAAACCTTGGTTAAAAGACTAGACAATTAGTGGTCAAGGATAATATTGGTGGATGAGGTAACTAGAAATTATCAAGAAACAAAGGTCTTTTAAGAGATCAATCTAGCAAAGTTAAGAGAGTATGATGGGATAAAATAACTCTGTCAACTAGCAAGTGGATAAGTTGGTGGGTGATAGAGGATAAAGACACCTGATAGGGATAAAAGATAGTGATGGGTACTAGATTGATTCCTTATAAGGTTATGTTTAATAATAATTCCAAGTTGTGATGGGATTATTAATGATGTGTAGGAAATGGGTGACCACCAATAGTTTGGTCTGTTTTCCTCAACTAATATTTAAAAGGGTGATGGGGTAGTGGATGGTGATATATGAAATGTGGTGGAAAAGTTTGGACAAGTGCTACTACTCAAGATAGATGAATGGGGGAGATGAAAGATTGATGGATAAGAATGAAAAGGGATTGAAATGTGTGGTATGTTATTATAGATGGACCTTGTGGATTTATGATCAAATGAGGATGGGATGAGAAAGACAGGAAAAGGTTTATAGAAGATGAACCCTTTTTAGGGATGAACAAGTATAACATATATATGGACTAAGGGGGTGGAGTAGATTATTATGGAAAATGGGATTATGTGTATCAACTCAATCAAATGGATATGATAAGGTAGGAAATAAAGGGTGAGGAATGATTAATGGTAAAAGGGTGGTACTGAGTAGATATTAAATATAGGGGACATGATTATGATGTATGAAATATGGACTATATGGATGGACTACCTATAAGGCAATGTGATGATACAAGGATAGAATGAGGAAAGGTCTATATACGGTTGAGTTTATAGGAATGGAATGATGTGAGGATGAGAGGATTTGGCAATGGAAGATGAATAATGTAAAAAGGACAATATTTACAAAGGGGGTTATAGGATGATGAGTAAAGGAGATGGTATTTTGTAGGTGGTATGGAGATGATGTAAAGAGAGCTAGGATGTACAATGTGGACAAAGTATGGTGACAATGATATGGATGGGGTGGGTACCTAGTTATGAAAGGGAGATTTATATATGTGTAATGGATATGTGAGTGAAACTATAATAGATTAACAATGATAGTGGGATAGGTATGAGTAGCCTAGGAAAAATGGGATATGATGAGGATAGAGGGTTACTAGATAGATTATGGAAGTGAAGAAGAAAAGGAGAGGGGGTTATGACTATAGAATAAATGTGAAAAATGGATGATTGGGATTCAAAATATGGGTCACAAAAATGGGAGGGAGATATGGTGTGGAAAAAACAAGATGATGACTTAGTCTATGTGAAGTATGAGAGTATGATGTGGGTAAATATGATATGTATGGATTAGTGAATATAGTGAATGAAAAATTGAAAGTAAAAAAGATAGGTAGATTGGATAATATTATGTAATCATATAAGCAAGGATATGAGATGGATGAGGTATGATTAAGATAGGCAAAAATATGAAATGGAGGTAATATGTGAAAGATGAAATGGGGATAGACGAATTATATAATTATCACAGTTTGGGATGAATAAGGTATGGATGGATATGAGATGACTAATGGATAGTATGTATAAATAGTCAAGAATCAAGTAAGGTATAGAAGTCTAGGTGTTATGGGATGGATATGGAGGCATGTGGGAAAATATGATGAGGATGAGAGGATTTGGTAATGGAAGATGAATTATGTAAGAAGGACAATAATTACAAAGGGGGTTATGGGATGATGAGTAAAGGAGATGGGCTTTTGTATTTGGTATTGAGATGATGTAAATAGATCTAGGATGTATAATGTGGACAAAGTATGGTGACAATGATATGGATGGGGTGGGTACCTAGTTATGAAAGGGAGATTTATATAGGTGTAATGGATATGTGGGTGAAACTATAATAGATGAACAATGATATTGGGATATGTATGAGTATCCTAGGCAAAATGGGATATGATGAGGATAAAGCGGTACTAGATAGATTATGGAAGCAAAGAAGAAAAGGACAGGGGGTTATGACTATAGAATAAATGTGCAAGATGGATGATTGGGATGCAAAAGATGGGTCACAAAAATGGGAGGTAGATATGGTGTGGAAAAAACAAGATGATGACTTAGTCTATGTGAAGTATGAGAGTATGATGTGGGTAAATATGATATGTATGGATTAGTGAATATAGTGAAGGAAAAAGCAAAAGTAAAAAAGATAGGTAGATTGGATAATATTATGTAATCAGATAATCAAGGATATGAGATGGATGAGGTATGATTAAGATAGCCAAAAATATGAAATGGATGAAATGAGGGTAATATGTGAAATATGAAATGGGGATAGATGAATTATGTAATTATCATAGCTTGGGATGAATAAGGTATGGATGGATATAAGATGACTAATGGATAGTATGTAGAAATAGTCAAGAATCAAGTAAGGTATAGAAGTCTAGGTGCTATGGGATGGATATGGAGGCACGTGGAAAAATATGTTGTGATACTTAAATAAAATAGGGATGAATGGGGACTTATACAAAAAAAGCATATGAGGGTGGAGGAAAGGCAATAATGAGATAGAGAAGGGGTGATGGAAGAATAAATGAGTCAAAAGTAGAAGGTGATTAAGGATGAATATATACAAAAGTAGACTATGATGAATGTATCTAAGTATAGTGGGGAAAGTGGTATGAGATGATGATGATGATGATGATGATGATGATGATGATGATGATGATGATGATGGATGATGATGATGATGATGATGATGGATGGAGAGGAATGATCCTATATCACTTTGTAAGGTATGCACACAAAAATTAAGGGTGTGGCTGACTTGACTATCAAATAAAATGGGTCTCATCACAACACACAAATAATCATGCATAAGAATAACCCTAATTAGTAAATTATATGGTAGTGTAACACAATGTCCACACCATCTAATGGCTACACAAGTGAGGTTGTGGGATAGTGATCGATGACAGAATTGATCAAACCCTCTTGACCTTGCTTGCACTTGGTGGTGACTTTGGCATCATTCCTAATGCCTAGAATGGAACACCTATTATGATCATAGTCCCTTACTCTAAGGTTTACACAAGGCACTAGGGGAGTCCCCTATATACACAATAGTACGTTGGGGCCCAAGTCCATGTAGGAGGTTATCTGACTACCCTGGGTATATGGACTTAATCATCCCTCACTCCATATAACCCTTTATGGGGAATTCCACTTAAGCCATAACAACAAGCTCTCATGATTTTTATACTCTACTAGAACATAGAGTGTGGTTAGCGTGTGGTGGTGAAATCCACAACACTAACCCCTAAAGACTAAGCCTTGTGCATGGTGATGAAATACATGTCACATGTTATCCTAAGGGAAGGTTTAAACAAAAACTCAAGCATATGATACAATTAATTGACCATTCTAATTACCTAAGTGAGCTTCACATGATATGACAAATTATGTACAAGTAAAGGACACACACACAAAAAAAAAATCAATCAATTAGCAAAGTAGATAATGATTTATCTAAAATCAAAAATTTACCAACTATGATAAAATGTTAAACAAAATAATCAAAATGACACCCCTCCCTACAAACACAAATGTCAGAAATCCAAAAGGGGTACCCCCAAAAGTCCTCAAAATCCTAAAAAAATACTAGTTGTCTCAGATCTGCAATCCCATGAGTACATAGGGCAATCCAAAATGCACAATCCTACTAGTAGTCTGCAATACCATGAAAAGATAATGGTGGGATTTTCTGATAATTGCTATTATTACCACTACAGTCAGATAATACTGCTAGTAGGATAAACAAAACTTTTACTGATAAATAGATTCAAATGGTAGTATTGCAAGATTTAGAATAACTATGTAAGTTTTTCCTAAATAGTATAAAAAGTGTATAGGACTATAAAATAATTATATGGCTTATTTTTTATATAATTATAATGATGACACTACTACCAAAGCCTAAAATTGACCCTAAATATAATATTTTGAAATATCATGACTCTGAATAATAACCTCGCTATTTACAGGGCAATCTCATAACTATAGAAGTAATGGTATTGCAAGATTTAGTCAAATTAACAAGATGAAGTTCCAGTGGCTTCCCTTATGCCTTATAAAACCCTACAAGGTAGACTATCCCCTTTAAGCAAACCTTTAGATGTCAAAGTGATATTAAGCAAGCTAAGGTAGGGATTATTTGCAAGGAAAGTTATTGATGAAGGTATAATGCTTTGGAAACTTACAGCCCTTAGAACCTCCTCTACCTACTAAATAAAGCCTATATGTAGTATAATAGGTAATCAAGGAAGACAAGGGAAGATTTTTACCAATTCTTGATAGTTAGTCAATATTTCTATTGGGAATGATAATACCACTACTCATAGGATAACCTCATTATTCAAAGAGTCATGGGGTTATCAAATTTAAATAAGACCTTCCCTTTGTTCTTAGATGGTGTTCCCCCTTTTATCATGTACACAGTTTAAACAGTAGAGGGAAAATAATCTATAGAAGCACAGAGTGACCAAAAACATAAGATAATATAGATGTAATCACTAATTTTAACAATATTGTTACTAGAATCTACATTGTTGCTAGTAGTAGGGTAATATCATGACTTGCAGAGTGGTGGGATTGTTTGAGATGTTTGAATAGTTTGAATAGTTTGAATTTGTAGAGGAATAACACCTTATCCTACACACAAATAGACAACACACCTACAAAGGATTTCTTAATCAGACCAATAGATCACAAAATTCAATATTCTCAATAGATATTGTAATACCACCACTAGAATCATTAATACCACTACTAGCAGGGCAATGTTGTGACTATCAAAGTCATGGTATCATCAATCCTAAAGCCCCACTAAAAACCTTGACCTCTAATAGCTAACCCACAATATCACAATGCATGCTAATAATATTGCTACTACAATATCACTACTTATAGAGCAATACCGTAACTTTTTTGAATCACAAAAAAAACATAAAATATGGGATTTTTACACTTTCAATTGGTCCTATAATCACCTAAAATGCTTCCACCAAGAGTGTTAGCCTAAATAAGGGAGGTTGGTCCCATCGTGGTCTCCAAAAATTTTTACCAATTTGGGGATTCTTGAAATATTATCAAAATGACAATACAAACCCAAAATCAATGACACCAACAGGAATACATAGAAAAGGTAAATTGGAATAGTTAAAGAATTCTTACCATCACTTTTACCTTCTCATAGCTCCATTCCAAGACTTGAAACTTATGTGATTGATCTTGTAGACTTTATTGGTGGATTTCTTGTAGTTGCTTGGCAATGGCTTCCAAGAGACTATGGATGTGGATATTGGTCTTGTGAGTGCTTGAATGGCTTTATGGGAGTGTTAATGGATTTTTTGTGTTTCACTTGTGCATTAGTTAATTCATCATTTGTTCATTATCTTGAGACAGGGGAGGTGGTTTAGTTTTATAAGTTTATGAAGGAAGACCTATGGTCCAAATTTGAATTTGGGCCATCAAGATCTAGGGTGGAGGATTTTCCATGGAATTTTTAATTACATAGAATCCTCTAGAATGGAAAATTCTAGAGGTAGAGGGATAAATTGGAGATATTTATATAATTCTCCAATTATATAAATCTCCCCATATGGTTTTAGGGGTTTAGGGAAGACTAGTATAGGGTGATGGGTGGGTAGTTAGGATTTTCTAAGATTTTAAATTGGTTAGAGGGATTAGGGGGTAGGTTATTAGATAATATGTCTTTTTAGGGGGTTTAATGGTGGGATTAATTGTTCTTATGCTAGGAAAAATTTTATATGGGATATAGAAATAGGTATGGGAATTAGGTGAAGGGTTAGTAAAACAAGAAAATAGGATAATTAGGTTAAATAGTGGGAATTAGTATAATTAGTAGGGTGAGCACATTTTAGGGCATATATTTTGCCCCTCTTTGAAAAGGTGTTACGAGTGGATGAAGTGGAGGGAGTAATGGTCTTTCAAATAAAAAACATATCATGGATGGATGTTAGTTGATAATGTTAATAGGATATAATGCTGATGTGATGCTGATAAGAATGGGTATGGGAATTAGGCCAAGGGTTAGTATAACTAGAAAATAGGATAATTAGGCTAAATTAGTGAGAATTAGTATAATTAGTGGGGTGAGTAAATTTTAGTGCATGACTTTCAAAGATATTATTTTTAAAATTCTCAATCATTCATCTTTGCCTCGTGACATAGAACTAGCTTACTTTACATATCATGAACACTATCAAAGACATTGAGGATGTTATATATTTTTCCAATGAGAATTTACCATCACAGTCAATTATTGATCTAAATTTACTACTTTTTATTCCATCACAAATCAATACCACCACTATTAAATGGGTTATAAATGATAGTGATTCAATAATTAACATATGAAACTTCACATTTCTATAGACTTTGGGGTTTGATATAGCATATATTCAAAAGACATAAGAATATTAGAGGTTTTAATGACATTCCTAGACAAACATTGGGCTCTATTACATTGGATATTATGGTTGGGCAAAAACTATACCTACATAATTTCAGGTGATGTCTAATCATTTTCACTACAACATGTTACTTAGGAGGCATTGGATACATTATATAGAGGTTGTACACTCTACCTTTCATAGATGAATCAAATTTTTACATGACATATACTTATACACTTTCCCAATAGATAATTAACCATTCAATTATTACAGAGTCACCAAGCCTATTACCTTGAATATATCTTCAGATGGGACACCTCATGTTCTTATAAAGTTCCCACCTCACAAGATTATAATTGAGTAGATAAATACATATGAGGTTGAGGAATCTAGAAATATTATTCCTACACCTCTTCCATATCTTCCTATAATATAGTTACCTTCACCTAGGATGGATGACCTTCCCATAGTATAGATATCCCTACCTAGGGTGGATGATGAGATTCTCATAGCATAGTTACCATTAATTTCTAACTCAAAATAAGTATACATCCATTGGCTGTATTATAAAGTGTGAGGGATCAAAGTAGGGATTCCCTAGGTGCTAAATAGAGAGAGTAAGCTTGGCTCCTCATAGTGCCATAGTGCCAAGTGTGTATGATCAGGTAGATTTGTGGGAGATCTTAGGCCACCACAAAGGATAATCTGGCACCTATTGACATTGATGATTATTTATGTGGATTAAATTTCACACCAATGGGCCCAAGTGAGTAAAAATATGATTTTAAGTCAGAGGAGTGTAAGGAAGAAGATTGTGGCATCTTCTTTGTTGTGTTTCTTTTTGGAAGAGTATTAATACATAACTTTTTATACACTAAAAACACCAATAGTTCATAATCCTATAGCTACATGCTCCCCTACTCAGTTACAGTTAATGGTAGATCCCTCCATTCATTTAGTACATATGGTTACCATGATAAGGTCCATATGGATATAGACCCAGTTATATAGATTCAAGAAAGAAGTTCATAGGATATAACGTACCAAATTCTATAGATATTACTTGATAAAGGATTGATGGTATTACCCATAGTTCATCACAGATCCATGGAGGATGATGGATAGAGATATTATCACAACAAGAAGGTTAACCTTTTTTTCATTTTAATATACTTACAAGACATGATACTGATACATTTTTAACATTATAGCATAAGTTGAATAAGTTCAAATTTTAGGCCACTATTTAGATTATACAGCTTTCACCTTCACATATATAGGGACCATAAAAACATTATCATTGACATAGATACTCATAGAATGATCCAGAAGGATCAAAGTTTTTCATGTTAGAGCTTCAAACAATGTCATCAGTCAGGGGGAGTGGGACCCATCTAGGGTCTCACATGATGAGGTTGATAGGAATTCCAAAGGTCAGTTTTGAAAAGGAGTCACATGTCACCATAGTGCTTCTTCTAAGCATCATAGGGATCATATGCATCAATAATTCTGTCATATATAGGATTTTAAAGACCAAATTCCAACGGTGGTCATTCCCAAATAGATAGGTATTGATGTTGATCACCTGTGTGGTTCAGAACTACGAGTTTCATGAATAGTTTGTTAACGAATCGGTTGTTTGCATGTTAAAGGCTAATTTTAGTCTTAGAGCTGTGGATTTAATTATTATAATTAGATCTAGAAATCCCCTATTTGGTTGTAACAGCCTCATCATGAGTATGAGTACTAAGTTCCAAGTGTCATTTCCTTATGAGGACTTTGTACCTATATATACAAGGCTCTTTTCGTTTGCAAGATCAGGGAGGTTAAAAACACAACAAGTAGCAAGATTAATGGTTTTGTATTTTTGATTGTTATCAGAGGCAGTATTGTTACCATTTGTAATAGTTTAGTTGAAGAATAAGAGTAATAATAGTTGTTTATTTTCACTTCATGACATTAGCAAGTACCCTTCATATTATAGATATCCCTACCTAGGGTGGATGATGAGATTCTCATAGCATAGTTACCATTAATTTCTAACTCAAAATTAGTATACATCCATAACTCTAATATGGATTCTTAGGCCACCAAAAAGGATAATCTAGCACCTATTGGATGATTATTTATGTGGATTAAATTTCCTTATGTATTTTATTATCCACCTAAAAATAGTTCATAGATAGCTACATGCTCCCCTACTCAGTTACAGTTAATGGTAGATCTATGTTAAATTGAATGGAATCTATTGCTATCTGATAAAGGATTGATGGCATTACCCACAGTTCATCACAAATCCATTAGCATATTATCACAACAAGAAGGTTAACCTTTTTTTCATTTTAATATACTTACAAGACATGATACTAATACATTTTTAACATTATAGCATAAGTTGAATAAGTTCAAATTTTAGGCCACTATTTAGATTATACAACTTTCACCTTCACATATATAGGGACCATAAAAACATTATCATTGACATAGATACTCACAGAATGATCCAGAAGGATCAAAGTTTTTCATGATAGAGCTTCAAACAATGTCATCAGTCAGGGGGAGTGGGACCCATCTCTAATAGGAATTCCAATAGTTTTGAAAAGAGTCACATGTCTCCATAATGCTTTCTAAGCAGATCATATGCATCAATAATTGTGTCATATATAGCTTCACTCATGATCTAGAAATCCCATATTTGGTTGTAACAACCTCATCATGAGTATGAGTACTAAGTTTCAAGTGTCATTTCTTATGAGGACTCTGTACCCATATATACAAGGCTCTTTTCTTTTATAAGGGGGTAATCATTAATGGTTTTGTGTTTGTGATTGTTATTAGAGAGTATCCATTTGTAATAGTTTAGTTGAAGAATAAGAGTAATAATAGTTGTTTATTTTCACTTCATGACATTAGCAAGTACCCTTCATGGGAAAGATTGAATATTATATACTCTGCCTTTGGGCCTTATGTATTTTATTATCCACCTAAAAATGAAGAGGATATGTTGTTCTATGTTAAATTGAATGGAATATATTGCTATCTGTTATTTCCATTATCTACTTATATAGTATTGGATTTTCTTTATGTTGCAGGCCCTAAATCATGCATATGTTCTTTTAATTATCTATGATGTTTTGAGAGTTCAAGCTATTTTATGTAATTTTAGAGATAGATACTATTTTATTATTTTTTAGAAACTAGGGTTTAGTTCTTAAACAATAAAGGGGTTGGATTAAGGGGTATATATAATCAAATGTAGTAAAACATAGATTTATATTAATTTGATCAATGGCATATCTAGAAAAATAGGCTGAGACAGTTGATCCAGAAGCTAAAACCTATTTTGCAGGACTGGGAAGATGTCAAAAACTTGAATTTGGATTTCATTCAATGAAAGGATAAGAGCATCAAAAAATAGACACTTTGGTGTCTGACATTGTAGTCTAGTTCTAGCATTATTATCCAAATCAATTTTTGGTTTTGGATTTTGATGCGATCTAGTTCCTTGGTCATGTAGGTGTCTTTATTTCTCTATGATTTCCTGTATATACCCTATTTTATTCTCAAACCCTAAGTTTATATACACACAAAATATTAAATGTATCAAGAGCAAAAGGGAAAAAAATAGGTTAGGGTAAATATGATCATACGATCTAGAACCCCTATTATCTTGATCATTGCCTATATTAACCCTGAAGTTAGGGTCTCAGATCAAATTTAGTTATCCCTTAAGGAATATGCATAATCAATGTGCATGGTAGATGTAAGAATGAACTTTCACCTAGGTTGTTCCTTGATCAATCATGTAAATCTATGTGTGATGTAAAATTCTAAGCTATACTATTGATTAATTTTTAATTACTTAGTGTGCAAAAGTAGTAAGTGCTAGATATAAAATGCCTTGTGAATTTATTTATATAGGAAACTCTTTATTTTGAATTTGGGAGATTTATTCATGTTAACCAACATAAAAAAGGTAAACAAAACTTAAGGGATGGGATAAAAAGGGTTAGGGACCTATTAAGTGAAGATAAATGACCATTGGGACTCAAAATGCAAATGGACAGGAGCATTAAAAATGGGACACTTTCATTTTTGACACTATAGTCTAATTCTGGTGCTCCTATCCTATAGGCTCAAGACCTACGAGAATAGGATTGGCAAGGGGAATAATGTCTAGATGAGGTGGAATAACTGGTTAGAAGGTCTCAAATGACTGGTAATGGGAAAAAAGGTGACAAAAGCAAGATACAAGACCAAAATAAGCAAAAACAAAGACAAAGCTAGTGCAAACAAGGCTCATATTCTCTAGCCAAAGTCTTCTATGAAGAAGATTATGAAAATACATTATATGTGTGAATGCTTGATCAATTTAGGGTGTATACATTTGCCCCCTTTTATTGTAGTGATGCAATGAAATGAAATACTAGAGTAAAAAAAAGAAGAAGAAAATGTGTACCTAAACTTACCTGCATGGAGGTGAATGTGCTACAAGAATCCAACTCACTTCCTGGCTAGAGAAGTAGATGGAGAGATGAATAGTTCTTGGAGAGAGAAGGAATCCATGGATTAGATGCCCCTATACTAAATCTAAATGTGGAATCCATGTAGCATGGAGAAGGAGGAAAATGGTTGCCCCCTATGCTAAATCTAACTAAAGATGAGGAATGCTCAGAAGCCCAAAACCAATGTCTGTCCTCTATCTCACATAAACTCATGTAATCTTGAATGTGTATAAAAATTTGTATGTTGTGAAGAGAAAAAAATTTCATGCTACCACTCTAAATATCTAAAATAGAATTGAGAAATGCTCAGATGCCCAAAACCAAAGTTTGTCCTCTATCTTGCACAAACTCGTGTAGTCTAAATTTGAGTAATATGATGAACCAACCACTACAAACAACTGTGTGGTCCAACCTGGTGATAACCTAAGTACAGTTGGGTGTAATATAAAATTTTGGTCAATGTGTAAGAAGAGAATGGCACGTCTTGTCATTTCATATGTATAATCTTGAGTGATGAAGAACATGAACATCTATGGCATGCCCCCAAATCCATTATGTGAATAATGCATCTATATAATCTAGTAATCTATATAACCACACATGATAGGACATATCTTGCCATGCCTCATGTGCAAAACTGGAGACCCAAAACACTGTGCTCTACACTATGTCTATAGTCTGATATCTAATTTTGTAAACTCTGTCATGTTGAATGAAGTTATATGTGTGAGATGTGTAATATGTCCATACCCCCAAATTTAGTATCTGAGCCTGTATCTATATCAAAATCACTATGAATCCATATAATCTAAACCACTATATCTAAATAATTTGTGTATCTATATCAAAATCACTATGAATACATATAATCTAAAACATTGTATCTGAATAGTTTGTGTATCTATAAATTGAAGGTATATCCCTCTAAATGTCTTGAGTAATACTGAGTGGCCCATATAATCTAAATCACTATATATCTCACCCGATCTGAACTGAATCTAATAATTTGAATTCTAGATGTGTAAGAACCACGGTTCATCCACTTATGAGAGTGGATAGGTATGTTAGGTAAGTGTAGAAATAGAAATAGTATAAATGATGCCCACTTTTAGGGAGAGGGATGAAATCTATGATAGAGGAGGTTAAGACAAAATTGATGACTAGTGGTGTGGTTATAGAAATAAGTTTGGTGTGTTTTGAATATATTGAAAGTCTTTTGGATTGCTTAGATTGTGTTGTTGAGAGTATAATACTTTTTTGATTGGTGATGACCAACGTGTGTGTCTAGGTATAAGAGAAATATATAAATGTCCATGCCATAGTAGGTAGATAACATAGTAAGAGAGTGAATCTTAAGTGATGTTGAAGGTATCATTGTCATGATTCTATGGAAGAAAATGATTTAAAAAATGGAGTCATGGGGTTTGAGTTATGAGCAAAATGGTATTTTGTTTTGAATGAAAAAGTTGGTTAATATAGGAAATTAGATTGATTCTTGATTCATTTGTGTATTGACTAGGTTGAGATTTTGAGCTCTGGAGTGATAAAAATGTTGACAAGATAAGCACCTATTGTGACCCATTTCAAGTAGTTAGAAGCCCAAGCTTAGGCTAGTGGTGATGTGACCATAGTAAGAAGCTTAAACACTTGGTTCTTATCAGTTTTTTTTGTCTTGTTTTAGTATTTTTCAGGGTTTTAAGAGTAGTTTAGAAAAAAAATCTATTTTTGGTGCTCTTATCCTGTATCTAGCACTCATGTCCAAGTTTTAGTGCTCTTGTCTAGGTTTCAACACTCTTGTCTAATGTTATTATCTGTATCCAATGTTGTTGTCCTAGATGCATAATTTTTTAATGATGTTTTATTTTTCACTATTATTCTATTTTGACATTTGATAGGATATTTTTTATTGATATATTTTTTTTTCTAGTGTTTTTGTAGGGTGAGGTATGAATGAGAGAGTTCCATAGGGGTCAGGTGATGGAGACATTGAGGTTGTTACCATTATTTACTAGTGAGAGAATGATTAGGGATAGGGTAGGGTTGGGTCATATGTGTGACCTAGGTATAATATAATGGGATTGATATTTGATGACTAACTTTGTGATAGGTGGAATGCAAATACATGTACTTTCTAGCTTCTTATACGGGAGATGATTGTGACTTTGGAGAATGTGTATTATATACTACATTTATCGATTAGTGGGTGAAGAATGAAGGTAGAGGATTACATAGGTGATGATGCAATTGATCATGCATCCTTATATTTTTCTAGTGTGCCTTTGGGTATACATCTAATAGGTAGTGACAATGATGTGTTACTATCAGTCATTATGTAGTCTAATGTTTTGCACTTGCAGAAGTGGTTGGTTATTTTGTGGCATCTTTTGTTATTTTTGATGGGAGTGGAGTATCTATTACATACAACATGCATAGGATTGTGCATAGTATGGAGGTATATGGCACTCTATTCTCATAGGGGAGGACTATGTTATCCCACCTATATAGGGATCTCTATAGGTTTACATAAGAGTCATTTAGTGGTAAGGTGAGTGTGGTGACCTTATTACATTATTGGGCCTATGAGCATATAGTAGTTATGGTGATGATTGGATTATCAAGGGCAAAGTGGGCACCTCCATAACCATTTAGAGAGTGGTAGATAAGCACATTGGCTATTTGATCCCTTAGGATGGACCATTATAGGTGGGTTTTAGATGGATTGGTGACTAGTGACATCATATAGAGGCCTTATAAAGGATTTCCTAAGTGGGTAGAATATGGAGTATAGTTACAATACATGAGGGTTAGCTATTAGATATGTTGGTTGAATATTTTGTCAATCAACGTATTGATAAACAAAATAGGTCTGATTAACCAAAGTTGAAAGATTAGTCATCCAAATGTGTAGGTTTACCACATCAGAAGGACACTAATCTCTCCTCTCATCAAGGGGAGGTTCCCTATAGATAGGCTATATATATAAATAGAAAATAATACTCAAGGGTAGGACAAACCATCCATCTCTCTTTCTTCAGAGATGATATGTGAAGATCGAAGGAGAAACTCAAGGAAAATGATAGAAAGCACTCATCTTCTTTTAGAAGTACTATTCAACAAGCCACAAGCATACTCTAGGTAGTAACAATAAAATGTAACAAAGGATGTAATAACCAGCAAATCAAGATGCAGCACAAAGTCTCCACCTAAATTACTCAAGAGTAAGATATGAAGGACAATGAGGGCACAAAGTCATCTCAAAGTCCTTTACATAGAAATGAAAAGAAAACACACTAAAGGCAATTATGGGGGCACAAAGTCTCTCCACACTTGACTCTTCAGGACACCTTCCTGACTACTGTCACTAATTCTGCTTGTTGAATTAAAAGAACAAAAAATATATTGAAGAAAAAAACATAAGAATAGTTTCCTCAAAAACAAAGATATTACAGCATAAAGTCTGAAAAGTCACTTGCTTTCTTATTCTAATAACAAAATATGATTAGCAATCTGAACTCAAAGTCTTAGTAATGCCTTACAATTTGGGCAGAGTTTCATTCTAATTGTCAAAAAAGAGATCCTCTTTACAATAGAAGAGAGTTCCTTATATCGCCTCTTCATGAAGGACTCAGGAACAATAATACATCATGTTGCACTAGAATCTGTTAAAAAGATAGACTGGAACTTAGGGGCATTTTACCCATTTGATTTTACCAATGCAGGGAAACAAGTCATGCTTATTGAAAGTTTGCAACTTTCAATGTCCACCTGGTGATCTGATCTTATCTTCATCATTCCTCCTTTTTTGGTTAATTAAATCAGGTCATGGATTTAGTTTATTGTTTTGTTCCTTCCCCGCTTTCTGCTTGTCTTGGCCTTGAAATCTATGAATGTATTCTAGTCTGTATGTTCAAAGGATCAATGGCTAGTTCACTACGTTGAATTTGACATTTTCGGGTGCATCATTCCTTTGTCCTCTTTTGGCTTTTCTATTTGGCACTTTTATGGATTGAACTTGCCCTTTCGGGCTTTAAGAAATGACCCATTTTGAGTCAAGAAGATCCTCCCACAAGGGTATCTACCCTTTGGGTAGTCTTTGAATGGCCTTGGGGCTTCTTCGGGCATCCCTTCAACTTCAAGAAGTGTCTTTGAATTGGTAGTTGAGAGTCCCCCGCAAGGGCACCTACCCTTTGGGGTCCTTCGAGAAGCTCTTTGAACTTTGGCAATGAACCAACTATTGAACCGTTCCATTGAACCATGACTTTTAAGCATTATTTTGAACCAAGGCTTTGAACCTCTTATTGAACTTGCCTTTGAACCATGTGTTTGAACTAACCATTGAACCAGTTTTTGGTTCAACGGTTCAAACAAAGCCTTGAATTGATTGACAAATTATTTGATTGAACCAAAGGATGAACCAAAACATTGAACCGATTGAACCTAGAACTCGTTGAACTTGTAGAAATGAGCCTATTTGTAGAGTCCATAGAAACCAAGTCCATATTTTTCTCTAACCTTGAAAGAGTCTGTAGATTTCAACCTGTAGAAGCCCATTGAAATTGACCTGCTGAGTCCGTATATTTTTGAGAAGCTTGAAAAATGAGGAATTTGAATGCCCAAGACAAATTTTGAAAAGGGAAGAGATAATTTTGGTCTGTAGCTACCAAAATAGTTCAAATGTTGTCCCAAAAATGAGTGATATTTTTGAGGGACAATAGCTGGCTCCAGTTGGGGAACTTCTGTCAATTGCAAAAAGAATTGAAAGGAGTAGAATCTAGAATCTCCAGTGTCTTCATGTATACCATTGGGTTACAGAGTCATGCTACCCAGATATGAAAGGCATCAAAAATGGAAACAAATAAAACAAAATAGAATTAAAAACTGTATAAATATACACATATATACATATGCAATGATCTGATACTTCAAGAGTTGAAGTGTTTTAGATGCTGCCAATTATGAGGCAGAGGAAAGAGTGTGTTATCTTGATATTTTAGTAGAAAGTCTATTTTCACCAATGTGATGATGAATTATAAATGGGCCTCTCTAAAGCGAGTCAAATTTTCCATGCATCTCCTTTGGTTCTCTCCTTTTGTCCCATAGTAGGACTTGATCTCCAATCTGAAAATCATGATTTTTGGCTAGCTGGTCAAAGAGTTTCTTTATCAGACTTTGATGAGTAGCAATTCTATTTACCACCATGGTTCTCTATTCCTCTAGCTCAGTCAGGCACATGATTCTTTTATCAAGAGAGCTTTCATATGTCTAATCTTCAATTGCCTTTGTCAATTTCAAGGCTAACAATTCTAAGGTGATTGGTATCTCAGCATTGATACCATAAAGAAGTTGAAAAGGAGACATACCAATTGCCCTCTTTAATGTGATTCTATTTGCCCATAGAGCATCAACCAATGCTTTATGCCATGTTTTTTGATTGTCATCTGCCAGCTTCTTGATAATACTTATCAGATTCTTATTGTTGGATTCAGCTTGTCCATTCTCTTGTGGAAAATAATCAAAAGAGTGAGATAGTGTAATTCCATAATGGAAAAAAAATTGTGTAATTTCTTGAGAGGTGAAACAAGCTGCATTATCAATAATAATTTTGATTGAAACTCCAAACATGGAAATGATATTCTCTTTGAGGAAGTTGCATACAACTTCTGAAGTAGCATGCTTAGTTGGGATTGCTTCTACCCACTTGGTGAAATAGTCAGTTGTTGTAAGGACACAATCATGTCTAGCACTTAAAGATGGGTTTATGGTCCCAATAAAATCAAGTCCCCATTGTTGGAAAGGTTCTTCTATGATCACTAGCTAGAGAGGCATAGCAGCTAACTTGGGTCTTCCAACAAATTACTAACAGAGTTCACATTTTCTCACCCACTTATGTGCATCTTGGAAAAGAGTTGGCCAGTAATACCTGGCTCATAAAATCTTGTGAGTAGTCACAGGAGTAAAAATTGTCCTCCATAGGCCAGATTGTGGAAAGATTTGAAAAGCTAGCTTTGTTGCTCTTTGTCTACACAGCGAAGGAATACTCCATATATGCTTCTCTTATACAAACCATTGTCCCACAGGACAAAATTGGCAGCTTTCAACTTGATAGTCATCCTTTCTTTGTAAGACAAATGAGCAAGACATTCACCATAAATAATAAAATGAGCAATACCTAAATACCACTCATTAGTAGTGGAGACAAAAAGGACTATTGATGTCTCTTCCACTTCAGTTTCTTCATATTGTGTGTCTTCTGGCTTATTGTCAGCAATTAATTGGCATAGGCCTTTACCCCTGATCAGCTTTGTCAGCTTGATGTCTAGATCAAACTCTTGGATTTTTGTAATCTAATTACCTCTTTTTGCACCAAACTCCTACTGAGTTAATATAGACTTGACTATAGTGTCAGGAACTACGACAGTAGTTTATGAATTTAGAATATAGAAGTGAAAATATTTGACTGCTTTCACCAAGGCATAATCATGCTTCTCTATATTTGAATACTTCATCTCATGGGTTTTGAGAGGGAAACTCATGAAAGATATAAGAGATTCCATACCCTTCTTGTCCTGTTGAACAAGAATTGCTGAAAGAGTGTTTTCAGACGCATAGCTGTATATGATGAAATCTTTGTTGTAATCTAAACAAACCAATGTAGGGGCATGAGCAATGGCAGTTTTGATATCCTGAAATGCTGATTTACCTTCTTTAGTCTAGTTAAAGACGGTCTTTCTTTTCATCATGTTCACAATGTGTCTAGTCTTCTCAGCAAATTTGAGGATGAATCTCTATAATAAATTTACCTTACCGAAGAAATAATGAACAACATCCTTATTTATAGGCAAATTAAGCTCTTGAATAGACTTGAATCTGTCTGAGTCAATCTTTATGCCTTCTTTAGACACAATATGTCCAAGGAGTTTTCCCTCTATTACTCTAAACATAGACTTTTTAAGATTTAAGGAAATACCATTCTAGCAGCAGTGCTCCAGCACTTGTTGTAGGTAGCGTACATGATCAGATCAACGCTTTGAAAAGATAGTCAAATCATCAAGGTATACCACTATGAATTTACCAATCTCATCTTTGAAAGCCAGATCCATAGCTCTCTAAAAAGTAGCACCAGCATTTATTAGACTAAAAGGCATTCTCCTATATGCAAATGTACCCCAAAGTGTGGTGAATGTAGTCTTGTGTTGGTCTACTTCACCAACTTCAACTTGATTATAACTTGAGAAGCCATCCAGCATTGATAACATCTCTGCACCTATCACTGTTTGAAGCACTTGATCCATAATTGGCAAAGGATAATTATCTTTCAAAGATGCTTGATTTAGATTTTTGAAATCTACACAAATGTGAATTTCACCATTCTTCTTCCTTACAGGCACTATGTTTGCAATCTATGTAGAATGATGGATTGGGAAGATGATTATAGAATTTAACATCTTTTGTATCCTAGATAGAATAGTACCTAATATTTTTGGATTATACTGTCTAGATTTTTGCTTATATGGCATTGAGTCGGCCTTGAGAGGAATGTTATGGAGGATTTCATCTAGTATGTGAGATTTCAAATCTTCATAAGAATATGCTAAGACATCCATGTATTGATAGAGTAAAGAGGTGAACTTGAATCCTTCTTCAGGGGTACAGCACTTACCAATATTGATCATCTTGAGATTTTCTTCAGTAGACAAATTCACTTGATCGAATCCTTAAGAGAAACTCGAGTCTGTTTGTTATTGTTTAATGAATCTATCATGTTTGTCAAATAGCTTTTCAAGAGAAACCAAGCATTGAGTAATTTTGTTTTTTTTTAGCTGCAAGAATTCTTCATTTATACTGGGCTAGATTCAGACATAGATTCATTCTTCTGAGGTTCACTGCCTTCAAAACATAGTTGTTCAAAATTATCTTTTCATTTTAGGAAGGCAATGATTTGATGATCATCATTGAATACTTGCCAATGATCAACATTGTTAGGAACACTTGGTCTATAGACCAACTCAATGGTATACCTGTCTTCTTTGAAATCTGAATGAGGAACTAAAAGAGTTCCTAAAATGGCAAGTGCATTAGCTCTATCATTAGACTCTCTAGGTATGGTAGAAATGTTGAAAGCATCAAAACTTTAAATTTGGTCCCAAACCAAGTTATGGTAGTGGCATAATCTTTCATTCTTAGTTTGGTATAAGTTCCTCACTTGACAAACTATTAATTTAGCATCTCCTTTGGCATGAAGAAACTTGATGCTTTTTTCTTGAGCAACCTTCATGCCCAGCAACAGAGATTCATATTTAGCTATATTATTAGTGTTGTTAAACTATAATTTGTAAGATGAAGGGAACATATTTCCTTGAGGAGATATCAAAACAATCCTAGCTCTTGAACCAGTAGAGGAATAGCTGCCATCAAATTCCAAAGTCCATATTTCATCTGATACTAACTTTTCTTTAGACTTTTCTTCATCAAAAATGGAGAATCCTTCTTGGTCTGTACTGCAACCTACCAATTTTTTTGTTGTTCTTGTTGAACTGATTTTTGAGTTGATACTTTCAGGTGTTTCATGCACTTCATCTATAGATAGAAAATAGTTACCCATACCTACAGATTCAAAAAGAATTTGAGCTTCAGGGGCTGATGTCTGAGTGACCATATATTTTGCTTCCTTTTCAAGGAGCAATCTCTTCATCATGCCTTCGATAGGGATCCTTGCCTTAGATAGATCCATGCTTAATTCTCCTCCCACATCCTTGTAAAAATTTCATCCAAGCAAAATGCCATAGGAGGCTAGGACGTCAGCCACAAAGATAGTCATCTTGATTTTTTTGTCTGGGAAGGTTGCAAATGCAAATTGGGCATCTTTGATTTGCCCTAGAAATGGTACTTGCTTATTCTCCATGGAGAAACATCTCCCAAATGTCTTAGTCAATATGAGACCAAGGGATTCAGCCACTTTAGTAGGCATGACATTGTCTAAAGGCTCCAAAATCAATGATGCAATTATTTAGTTGATGTCCATTTATCAGCAATGACACATAAAAAGGTTCAGTCTTGCCAGGAGCAGTAGGGGGAGTAGTGACAAGGTTGTTCCTAGTGGGTGCATTTCTGGCAACATCATGTGTCACTTTAGGAATCATTCATTCAATAGGGATGTTCTAGTTTTTGACACATTAAACCAGTCTATCTAATTGCTTGGGATGGGACTATAGAAATTCAAATTTAGACATTTGAATTTTGGTTCTCTTTATATGGTCAATGATATCAAATGTCTAGAATGAGCTAGGAGTAGAGGATGGGAGTTCATCCTTTTGATTTTTGAAAGGGGGAGGATTGGACTGTGAAATTGAAGTAGAAGGTGTAGGGGTATTTGGGGTATTTACCTTTCTTGAAACCACCAGTCCTTTGGCTAAAAAGGAAGAGTGGATCCTCACTTAGCAATTGAAACTGCTAGTTAAGGTCGCTCCTCTACTTTATCTTTATCAGCTTGTTGAGCTAATTGATTCTTAGATCAGATGAATATAGCCTACGACCCCTTAGCTACATGGCCTTCACTTTTGGGTTCATCTTAATAGTTTAGAAAACCAATATGGGAGTCACCAGCTAATTCTTCTTCTTCCTCAGTGAAGAGATTAGCATCATCTTCAGGATTTAACTCAAACTGGAATGAAAAATTCTCTTCAGCTTCAAGATATCCAACTGCCGAATTGTTTGGAGGTGCTTCAAGGGTGAGGTTCCTCTATGGGGGAGGAAGGTGATTTTACTATCCTTGATTCTTGGCAGCATTGCCTTGGTACTAATTCTGGAATGTCCTCCTAGGCATATCTCTATATGTAGGAGCAGATGACATCCCTTACACCATTTGCTTTCTAAGAGCTAGCATTTCATTTGCTAGATTTTGTACCATTGGGTCAGTAGTGACTGCAAGGGAGTACTCAAAAGATGAAGAGGATTTATTTTTATTAGGGTCTCTCCTTATCTTTCCTACCAAGATAAGGTCATCTTCTACCTCAGTAGCCAAGTCCTTAACAGCAACAAGGTCTATGTGTCTATCCTCATCTCAGTAAGAAACTCACTTCAGATAGTTGTGAGTTGATGAAGAAGCATTTGAGGTTTTGAGGTGTCAGCTAGGTGACCATGGGAATCTTGTGCCTTAGCTTGTCAAACCTGGCAATAAAAGCCCTCATAGGCTCATGAGGCTCTTTCTTCATCTAAGTGAGATGGGCCAACAAGGCATGTGCATCTTCTAAAGTCTTGAACTTGGCTTCAAATTTGTCTTTCAGAGTGTTTCAATCAGTCACTGACCCAGCCTGCAGGTGGTAGAACTAGTCTACAGTAGTGCCTTGTAGTGTCTCCACAAATAGCCTGACCACTATGTCTTCAAATTCCACCCCTATTACACTATAGGCTATGTTAAAAGATGCAATGTGTTCATCAAGATGAACCTTTCCATCACTAAAGAATTTGGGGAAATTCTTCCTTGAATTGCATGGAAGCTCATGCAGAGGTGGAGTTAAATTCAGGGTATCGAAAGAATTACCCTAGGGTCCTTCAGCCATGATTTGATTATGCAAAAGTGGGATCACTAATCTAGGTGGAGTGTGGGTAGGCAAGGCTCGACCAACAATAGAAAAAGAAGCTATGCCTTGTGTCTATGGCCTAGTAGGGCTAGGAGGAAGACTCCTAGTTCGTCCAAGGTGAGGTTGTAGAGGAAACAACTCAAAATTACTCTATTGCACCAACTTAAAAGTAGGGTCGACAACACCTTGGGATTTTTGGCCTCTGGTATAACATGGAGTTGCCAAATTGTAGAGCAAAAATTGGAAAAGAGCAAGATCTACTTCAGCTTGAAGTTTGAGACTTTAAATTGTGCGCTCTTCCCCAGTGGAGTCACTAAAAACTGTTGTTTGAATATTTTGTCAATCAGCCTACTGATAAACAAAATAGGTCTAATTAGCTAAAGTTGGAAGATTAATCATCCAAATTTGTAGGTTTACCACTTCAGAAGGACACTGATCTCTCCTCTCATCAAGGGGAGGTTCCCTATAGATAGGCTATATATATATATATATATATATATATATATATAATAATACTCAAGGGTAGGACAAACCATCCATCTCTCTTTCTTCAGAGATGATGTGTGTGGATCAAAGGAAAAACTCAAGGAAAATGATAGAAAGCACTCCTCTTCTTTCAAAAGTACTATTTAGCAAGCCACAAGAATACTCTAGGTAGTAACAACAAAATGTAACAAAGGATGTAATAACTAGCAAATCGAGATGCAGCACAAAGTCTCCACCTAAATTGCTCAAGAGTAAGATACGAAGGATAATGAGGGCACAAATTCGTCCCAAAGTCCTTTACACAGAAATGAAAAGAAAACACACTAAAGGCAATTATGGGGGCATAAAGTCTCTCCACACTTGACTCTTTAGGACACCTTCCTAACTGTTGTCACTAATTCTGCTTGTTGAATTAAAGGAACAAAAAATATATTCAATAAAAAGACATAAGAATAGTTTCCTCAACAACAAAGATATTACAGCACAAAGTCTAAAAAGTCACTTGCTTTCTTATTTTAGTAACAAAATATGATCAGCAATCTGAGCTCAAAGTCTCAGTAATGCCTTACAACTTGGGCAGAGTTTCATTCTAATTGTCAAAAAAGAGATCCTCTTTATAATAAAAGAGAGTTCCTTATATCACCTCTTCAAGAAGGACTCGGGAACATTAATACATCATATTGCATTGGAATCTGTTAAGAAGATAGGCTAGAACCTAGAGGTATTTTACCCATTTGATTTTATTAATGCAGGGAAATAAGTCACGCTTATTGAAAGTTTGCAACTTTCAATGTCCACTTGGCGATCTGATCTTATCTTCATCATTCCTCCTTTTCTGGTTAATTGAATCGGGTCCTAGATTCAATTTACTATTCTATTCCTTCCTTGCTTTTTGCTAGTCTTGGCCTTGAAATAAGTGAATGTATTCTAGTCTGTATGTTCAAAGGATCAACAGCTAGTTTACTGTGTTGAATTTGATGTTTTTGAGCACGTCATTCCTTTGTCCACTTTCATATTTTCTATTTGGCACTTTTCTAGATTGAACTTGCCCTTTCAAGCTTTAAGAAATGACTCATTTTGAGTCAGGAAGAGCCTCCCATAAGGGTATCTACCCTTCAAGCAGTCTTTGAATGGCCTTCAGGCTTCTTTAAGCATCCCTTAGGCTTCAAGAAGTGTCTTCGAATTGGCAACCGAGAGTCCCCTGCAAGGGCACCTACCCTTTGGGGTCCTTCAAGAAGCTCTTTGAACTTTGGTGATGAACCAACTATTGAACCATGACTTTGAACCATTTCGTTGAACCACGGCTTTGAACCTCTTGTTGAACTTGCCTTTGAACCATGTGTTTGAACTAACCGTTGAACCAAGTTTTGGTTCAATGGTTCAAACAAAGCCTTGAACTAATTGATAATTTATTTGATTGAACCAAAAGATGAACCAAAGCATTGAACCGATTAAACTTGGAACTCGTTGAACTTGTAGAAATGAGCTTGTTTGCAGAGTCCATAGAAACCATGTCTGTAGTTTTCTCTAACCTTAAAAGAGGTTGTAGATTTTAACCTGTAGAAGCCCATTGAACTTGACCTACTGAGTCCATAGATTTCTAAGAAGCTTGAAAAATGAGGAATTTGATTGCCTAGGAAAAAAATTTAAAAGGGAAGAGACAATTTTGGTCAGTAGGACCAAAATAGTTCAAATGTTGTCCAAAAAATGAGTGATATTTTTGGGGGACAACAAGATACATGACCACTAGGCTAGGGTATCTAAGCACTTTCAATATGAGCACATTACTAGATAGTTTAGGGTACCATAGGATGTGCCCCCAATAGCATGGGTGTGGGTGAGGAGTGTGTGAGCATCTGCAAGGGTAGGATCTCATGCAAGGTGTACTAAGGCTAAGCTTTCACCATTATCTTTGGATGCAATGGATGTGGCCATTAATATTCTATATGTGGATGATGTTAGATGTATAGATGCATATATTACATGGTGGGATAGGCATTGGTGGGCCCTATTATACCTTATTGAGGTAGGGGATGTTCTAGAGTACAAGGATCTTGAACCAATATAGATGATGGGAGGTAAGCGGTGATTATATTAGAATTATGTATAAATTTTTGCTTTTAGTTTGATTTTAAATTATATAGCTAATATAGTGTCATAATTTATGCATAGGTGAAGTGGGAGGTGCATAGGATGGATCACAAGCTAGGGTAGGAAATGGAGATGATGATTATTGGGAGACCATAATTGAGTTGACACTTTAGGAGCTCACACAGCATGTACCTAATTATGTGATGGAGGAGGGTTTGATAGAGTGAGCAATAGTCATAGCCAGTACTCATGCTCATCTATTTGATAGGGTTATTATAGTGACAACTGCATATGCTAGGGTAGTATGGGAGAGAGATGAGTTGAGATCTAAATTGGATAGGCATAGGATGCCCCCACCTAATTTTAAATCTGTTAGCATGAGGATCATGGATGAGTATATAGATGTTTAGAGGTGATATATAGACTTGTGTGAGGAGTATGGTCAAATACTAGAGTGAGTCATTAGAAGAGGCATGTGATAGCTTGAGGAGATGTAGGGCCATCGAGTGCTAGGATAGATTATGGGACTAGCCCTTGTGGAGAGAGTAAAACTGAGAGTGAGGGCCTAACACCCATTCATGACTAATTATACTTGATGCTAGTGTATATGTATTGAAAACTCATTATATATATATGGATAATTATTTAATTTTAACTCGTGTATATTATGTAATGTAATTTGGAGCATATTGGTATATTTGTTGGAAATGGTTAATTAGAAATAGTTGATTTGGCATTGATGTTAAGGTTACATATGTTTGGTAAAATGGTATTTAGGATGTTATTATATTGTTTTTGATAGGTTAAAGTGTGATTCTAATATTTAATTTTGAATCATATGTGAGTAACGACTTTATTATTTTGCAATTGGTAAATTGATTTGATAAAGTGCATTGGTTTAAGATTAGTAAAATAGGATATTGGTAAGATCAGGATTTGGATAATTTGGTTTGGGTAAGGATGGTTATTTATAATTAAGAATGTTAGTTGTTATTATAAGGGGATGTAAGATATCATTCTATGCATATCATCCCCTTGGCTAGTATCACTATCTAAACCTTGATGACCAACTAAACAAGTGCCCATACTACTCATGTTGTGTAAGAACATGCCGCTGTTGTCTATGGTGCACTACCTATAGTTGTACATGGAGACTTTGTAAGATGAAATCTCAATGGATGCATAACTAAAATTTTGTGCTATGAAGTAGGCTCATCTATCTGTAATCATAGTGGATTTCTACATGAAATAACACCGTATGGCCTCTATTATAATGTGTATGACTGATCAATAGATCAAGATGGAATTGTAACCTATAATAGGGGTTCATCTAATCTCAATCTTAGTGGGTTGCTGCATGAAATAGGTCCCTAAAGACTTAGCCATAGTGAATATATATCTAGATCAATACTCTATGATGTGAGTTCATCTAATCTTAATCATAGTAGATTGTTACATGAGATAAGACCCTAAAAATGTTACTATGGTACTTGTGACTATAATGGATATATATGAAACTACACTATGTACTCCTTGGACTACTCTGCTATATGTAGGTTGCTCTTATTATATTAGTCACCAGACCCTCTAAATAATGTTGGAAATATTGTCATTGATGTCAAAGGTCTAGCATTTTTGGTGATAAAGGCCCCATTGCATTTAATGATGTTTGTAATTGTTATATCTTAGCTAATGTGAGTTAATATTTATTTAATATTAACAAATATATTTTTGGTTGCATATGAGACAAAATAAGGGCCCATGTAGAAGTCAAAGAGCCATAGGGTAAAGACAAAAGAAGGATGGGACGCATTTTCCCATGAAGAGTCATCTTGGGGAATTCCAAGAGTCACCAAGTGAAGACAAAAGAGGAAGAGCACAATTTCTCATGAAGAGACACTTTGAGGAATACGAAAAGTCACCAAAGTAAAGACAAAAGAGGGAAGGATGTTTTTGCTCATGAAGGGTCACCACATGAATTTTCAAAGGCAATGATATGAAGGGTCATACAGTTTGGCACCATTTTCCTTAAGGATTGAAGGGTCACAAAGGGGGAAGGCCAAAGGTCATTTGGAAAGCTATAAATAAAGGCTTGAGAAGCCATTTGTAACATGAGAAAGAGAGGTTGATTTGATATTGTATTATCTAGCTTAGAAGAGCATTTGTGAGAGATGAATATGATTTGTATTTGTTATATCTATCTTAGAAGAGCAAAGGTGAGAGAGAGGAAAGAGATGTTTAATGAACTATCATTTGTTGAGATAGCAACATTAAGAGATATTTTTGTGGTTTACACAAAGGGGTAGGTGCTCCTATGGGTTGGTGCTCACGAATTGTTGCTAGGTTGGTGCTCCACAAAGGGGTTGGTGCTCCTGTGGGTTGGTGCTCATGAATTATTGTCAGGTTGGTGCTCAGCAAAGGGGTTGGTACTCCTATGGGTTGGTGCTCACGAATAGTTTTTGGGTTGGTGCTCAGCAAAGGGGTTCATGCTCCTACAAGTTGGTGATTGTGAATATTGTTTGGGTCGGTGCTCATTCATATACTTGAGATTGTTCTCTGTGGTTTTTCCCACATTGGGTTTCCACGTTATATCTAGTGTCTCTCTCTTGTGTGGTGTTTATTATTTTAGTTTTATTGCATATATTGAATGTTTGATTAAGTGGAATTTGATTAAGGAAAAATTTTATAAGATATATGATATATTGATTCACCTATACCTCTTAGTATATTCTGTGCTTAACAATTGGTATCAGAGCAGGTTCCTTTTTGAAAAAGTTTTACAGCTTGAAGGTAGATCAGGAAAGCACAAGATGGCCATACATAAAGGTGTCTCTGCAAGCAAAAGAATAGTTGATCAAGAAGAAGAAGAGGATGAAGCTGAAGTATATATGGAAGGAGAACTCATATGTGCCTTAGAAGAGTTGAAAGTTGTTGAAAAGAAAAATTGAAAATTGAAGCGCCAGATCGAGAAAAATGAAAAGGAGTCAAAAGAGATAATTGAAGATATACAAGCACACTTTGAAGAAGCTAAGAAGAATGAAGAAGATCTAATGGCATAGTTGGAAATAGCAAGAAAAAAATGTGAAAGGTATGTTACTGAAATTGTCTCTTTAAAAGAAGAGATTGAGAAAGCAGTCAACAATAAAATAGTTAATGATTCAAAATTTGAGAATAGCACTAATATGTTGAATAAGATATTAGAATGCTAAAAGGCAATATCAAATAAGACAGATATCAGTTTTGAAAAGAAGAAAATCTATGTTAAAGCTCTTACACTTGAGAAAACAAGAAGGGAAGAAGTGAAGAATATAGAGGACAAAGAAGGCTGGAAGGAACAAAGCTATAAAAGGCAATCAGGTTAGAGATTCACAAATAGGTCCTATTTTTATGGTTATTATTTTTATTGTAATAGATATGGTCATAAGAAATTATAATTTAGAAAAAGAGCAAACAATCTCAAAAATAAGGAAAAGGAAGGTCATGTAGAGTCAAGCAGAAGCTATAACTCTTTTGCTCCTCTATCAAGCTTTAATGAAGAGACCATAATTTGTTACAAGTGTAATAACTTTAGAAACATAGCTCGGTATTATAGAAGCATGTTCAAATTAGTCAAGAATGACCAGAGTTTTAGGGCTTCATTCATCAAGAAAAAGGTCCAAACATGGCAGAAGAAACAACCTGAAGATTCTATGTTGGTCCAGACAGCTTTGCATGCAAGAAATGAAGAAAAGCCATGGTTTATTGATAGCAAATGTTTGAGGCACATGACAGGAGACAAGAGCAAGTTTATAACCTTGAAGAAGATCGATGGTGGTACAGTGAAATTTGGTGACAATACTATTGCCAAAATTTCCAGAAAAGGTACACTAAGTTTAGATAATGGTAAAACTAAAACTGAAAATGTTTTATATGTAGAAGGTCTTAAGCATAATATTTTGAGTGTAAGTCAAATGTGTGATCAGGGGCACACACTAAATTTTTATGTAGAAGGTTGTGAAATTAGAAGAAAAGATTCATATGTATTGGTTGTAGATGCTCAGAGAACAGGTAATAACTTATATATGATATCAGACATCAAAGGTCAAAAATGTTGTTTGAGTCAAATTGAAGAAAGTTAGCTATGGCACAGGAGAATGGGGCACATAAATTTTAAAAATCTTGTCAAAATTTGCAAAAATCAAGCAGTCAAAAATCTTACAAAGATCACAAAGCCATCTAACACAATTTGTGGACCTTGTCAGCATGGGAAGCAGGATAGAAGGCGGTTCAAAACAAAAGAGTACTCGACCACTCAGATGCTAGAGCTTGTTCACACTAATCTATGTGGACCTATGAGGACTCAAAGTACTCAAGGTGATAAATATTTCATATTGCTTATTGATGATTTTTCACGTATGACTTGGATAATGTTTTTAAATAAAAAATTAGAAGCTTTTAAACAATTCAAAGCATTCAAAGCATTAGTTGAGAATAAAACTAATCTAAAGATTAAGTGTCTAAGATCAGATCAAGGAGGAGAATTTATGTCAGATCAATTTATTGAGTTTTGTGAATATCATAAAATAAAGAGACAGTATTCAGCAGCCAGAACTCCACAACAAAATGGAGTAGTTGAATGGAAAAATAGAACAGTTCAAGAGATGGTGAGGACAATGCTAAATGAATCCAAGATAGCAAATAAATTTTAGAGAGAGGTGATTGGTATAGTAGTGTATATTTAGAATAGAGATTTATTAAGAGTCAATAGTGATAAGACTCCTTATGAGCTATGGAAAGACAAACCATTAATAATTGATTATTTTAGAGTTTTCAGTAACAAATGCTTCATAAAGAGAATCGATAAAAAACTTGGTAAGTTTGAATCTAGAGCAGATGAAGGTATATTTTTTGGTTATTCTTGCAAAATTAAAGCTTATAAATGTTATAACAAAAGAACCAAGAAAATTGTTGAAAGTGTAAGTGTCAGGATAGAAGAAGATGGAACACATAGAATCAGTGATCCAGTAGACATTCTTGAAATCATTGAAGAGGAAGGATTTGAAGAATCAGATGAAGATGAGGAAAAGGAGAAGGAGAAAAAGGGCACCAAGACTCCATCCAAATACGTTCAGAAAAATCATAATGAAAGTGACATCATCAGGGATATAAAAGAAGGAATTCACACCAAAAGAATGATGGTAAGTGAATCTGAACAAGTTAATTTCTCTTTGTTATCTAAAATTCAGCCTAGAAATTTTTTAGAAGCTAGACATGATGAGCATTGGGTTAAGGCTATGGATGAATAATTAGATCAAATAGAAAAGAATGATACTTGGGAATTAGTTCCTAGACCAAAAGATCATAATGTGATAGGAATAAAATGGGTTTATAGAAATAAGTTGAATGAAAATAGAGAAGTGACCACAAATAAAGCAAGATTAGTATGTAAAGGATATGCTCATATTAAGGGAATAGATTTTGAAGAAACTTTTGCACCAGTGGCAAGGTCAGAGGCTATTAGAATGTTTATTGCATATGTTATATTTAAAAATTTCAAAGTGTTTCAGATGGATGTCAAATCTACCTTTTTAAATGTGAATCTTGAAGAAGAGGTCTACATTGAGCAGCCTGAGGGGTTTATTCTCTCAAATATTAGTAACCATGTATGCAGATTCAAGAAAGCATTGTATGGATTAAAACAAGCTCCAAAAGCTTGGTATGCAAGACTTAATAAGTACCTGTAGGATCAAGGATTCAAGAGAGGATTTGTTGATAGTAATTTTTACATCAAAATAGAAGGTGAGCATCAATAGATTATTGTGGTATATGTTGATGATATCATTTTTGAAAGAAATATTGAAAAGATGACAAAAGAATTTTCTGATAGAATGCAAAAAGAATTTGAGATGTCTATGCTTGGAGAATTCTCATTTTTCTTAGGGTTGCAAATATTTCAATCAAATAAAGGAATTTTCATATCTCAAATTAAATATGCCAAGGAAATGTTGAATAAGTTTGGTTTTGAGGATTGTGCACCAGTTGGCACACGTATGTGTATAAGAAATAAGGTGACCAAGGATGAAGATTCACCTATTATAGATCAATCTTTATATAGATCTATGATTGGTAGTATTTTATATTTGATAGCATCGAGACCAGACATCATGCATGCAATAGGTATGGTTGCAAGATATCAGTCATCTCTAAGAGATAATCATGTTCAGTTGTTGAAAAGAATATTCAGATATATCAAGGGGACATTAGATTATGAATTATGGTATCCCATAGGTAAAGATTTCACTTTAGTTGCTTATACAAATTCAAATTGGGTAGAGTACTTAGATGACAAAGAGAGTACAAGTGGAGGAGCTTTCTTCCTTGGTGATAGCTTAGTACCATGGCTAAGCAAGAAGCAGAATTCAGTATCACTTTCTACAGCTAAAGTAAAATATATTGCATTAGTATTGTGTTGTACTCAAGTGCTTTGGATGAAACAAACTTTGGAAGATATCAAGGTAAAGTATGATGAACCTATTTCCATTTTTTATGGTAACACAAGTGCTATAAATATTTCAAAAAATATAGTAATGCATTCAAGAACAAAACATATTTCCATTAGATATCATTTCTTGAGAGAGTAGGTTGCAGATTAATAGGTTAAAATGGAATATATTATTACTACAGAGCAAATTGTAGATATTTTCACAAAGGCACTACCAAAAGACACATTTGAGTATCTACAAAAGAAGTTGGGAGTAATTCTTTTTACTTCCTACCATTGAGGTTTAACATCAGTTGAGGGGAAGCTAAGTGTTAGTTTCAGGTAGGCCCTTTGCCATTGATGTTAAAGGGGGGAAATAATAGGTACATGTACAAGTGCAAAAATAAGTATAGGGAACAAGTACAAGTTGCTATAGTAAGGGGGAATTACTATATATTTTTAGATGACAGTATGTACTAGTGACAGGATGTGGCAATTTCAGGATTGAGGTTGCCATCAATGATAAAGGGGGAGATTGTTGGAAATATTGTCATTGATGTCAAAGGTCTAGCATTTTTGGTGATAAAGGCCCCATTGCATTTAATAATGTTTGTAATTATTATATCTTGGCTAATGTGAGTTAATATTTATTTAATATTAATGAATATATTTTTGTTTGCATATGAGACAAAAGAAGGGCCCATGGAGAAGTCAAAGAGACATGGGGTAAAGACAAAAGAAGGATGGGATGCATTTTCCCATGAAGAGTCATCTTGGGGAATTCCAAGAGTCACCAAGTGAAGACAAAAGAGGAAGAGTGCAATTTCTCATGAAGGGACACTTTGAGGAATATGAAAAGTCACCAAAGTAAAGACAAAAGAGGGAAGGACGTTTTTGCTCATGAAAGGTCACCACATGACTTTTAAAAGGCAAGGATATGAAGGGTCATACAAGTTTGGCACCATTTTCCATGAGGATTGAAGGGTCACAAAGGGGGAAGGCCAAAGGTCATTTAGAAAGCTATAAATAAAGGCTTGAGAAGCCATTTGTAACATGAGAAAGAGAGGTTGATTTGATATTGTATTATCTAGCTTAGAAGAGCATTTGTGAGAGATGAATATGATTTGTATTTGTTATATCTATCTTAGAAGAGCAAAGGTGAGAGAGAGGAAAGAGATATTTAATGAACTATCATTTGTTGAGATAGCAATATTGAGAGATAGTTGTGTGGTTTACATAAAGGGGTTGGTGCTCCTATAGGTTGGTGCTCACGAATTGTTGCTAGGTTGGTACTCTGCAAAGGGGTTGGTGCTCCTGTGGGTTGGTGCTCATGAATATTTGCTGGGTTGGTGCTCAGGAAAGGGGTTGGTGCTCCTATGGGTTGGTGCTCATGAATAGTTGTTGGGTTGGTGCTCAACAAAGGGGTCGGTGCTCCTACAAGTCGGTGCTTGTGAATATTGTTTGGGTTGGTTCTCATTTATATAATTGAGATTGTTCTCTATGGTTTTTCCCACATTGAGTTTCTATGTTATATCTGGTGTTTCTCTCTTGTGTGGTGTTTATTGTTTTAGTTTTATTACATATCTTGAATGTTTGATTGAGTGGAATTTGATTAAGGGAAAATTTTATAAGATATATGATGTATTGATTCACCCCCCCCCCCTCTTAGTATATTCCGTTCTTAACAATTAAGTGGGATAGGATATTTCTTATGAGGCTCTATCCTAGAAACGTATTACTCTCACGATAAGTAATCGATGATTCCTATGAAGGAATGTCCTAGGATGACTCAATTATGGAGGAATGAGGTCTATTAATCCATGACGGAGGATATCTTAGTGACCTTAGTGTGAAGGCTATGATGTTTTTATCAACACATCTATTAATACAATCCCTGAGTCCATAACAATCATTAGCTTTATGTCCATAGAAATGATGATAGTTACAAAAGGGATGATGTGGTTATTTGTGTAAGAGATGTGGATCTCAATAATGAGTAGAAGGCAATGCGATTAACCTCTTACCTAGTAGCACTAATAATATGTAATATGGGCTATCTCACTCTAAATCAAACTATGGTGGTACCCTATAGCTATTTTTTGTAGTGCATACTATAGGTGGTGCTCTAGAAATTAGATCTCTATTTTTAATTGGTTACTTTTCTAGTTATGGTCTCCTATCTTATTTTGGACATGGTGGATGTTGAGTGTTAGAAGATTTAGATGGAGGTAATGCTATTAAATCTAGAGTAAGCCAATCAATTGAATCTGACTCAATCAATCCCAATTTCTTCTCCAAAGCTAAAATTGTATAGCATAATTGCGTAAAAGAGGACTCTTCCTGATATAATATATTCTCTAAGAGGGGTTGGCTAATCCCCTTAATAAAGATATGTTGAATCTCTCAATTTTAACATGTGAGTCTTGAATCATAAGATATAATCAAAAACTAGCTCTAAAGTATTCTAATGCAATGCAATGAGTTTCTCATATGTAACACAAGGGCCTATGTTTTCTATGTAATATCTAAGAAATTCCTCCTCTAAATCATCATATGTATGCAAGGAACCAATAGGGAGTAAATGAAAGAACCAATTCTATACATTACCCACTAATGTCTGATAGAACAACTTAAGTAGAATCAAAGGACTCATGTGAGATTGCAAAGCCTTATAAAAGGATTTAAGGTGTATGAATGGATCTCCAGTTCCATCAAATTGAGGCAATGATGGTATTTAGAAATTCTTAGGTAATGAAGCTTTGACAAATGTATTCAGAAGAGGGTTACAATGTAGGTCATTAGCATCCATCCAAGACTTATAAGCCTTATTTTCTAAAGTAAAGAGGTGTACTTGGTGTTATAATTCACCAATTGTATGCATAAAATAAATGATCTCTTGGGATGGTATATTAGTATCTTGAAGTTTTTCATTTAATCATTGAATTTGATCATTTATTTTAGCTATGGGAATGCTAAATTTATCAATTAGATCATAGAGAGGGGGTGTGCTCACTTGAACCCTTGGAGGAATGGTAACTTGGACCTTAGTAGAGGGATGTGAGCTACCATTCTCTTTGGGTGAAGATTGAGAAATAGGTGATACCGTAGTAGGGGGTGGCTTGGGATATTCACTGGAATCTTTAGTATTTAGTGAATCACATTCTAATTGAATAGAAGATATGATGTTCTCATGGACATGTGCATCATGTGAAATAGAATCATGCATAGAAGTAAAAGTAATATTTTTTAATGCATTATGTTTAAGAGGAGTGAGAAAAGAGTTAAAAGCATGAAATGCATTATCTTCTTCATTATATGCATAATATTCATCATTACTCCATGCATTATCACAATCAGGATTTTGTTCATTTGAAAGCGGGGGAGTAGAAGTATCACTTTCATATTCACTCTCATTATAATGTTCATTTGTATGTTCACTATCATACTCATTCTCACTTCCATTATCACTAGGGAGAGGGGTAAGAGAAGATGTTAATTATTTTCTAATATGTAATCAATTGTCATGTGAAATTGGAATATTATCTACATCTATGTTATCCTTGAATGGAGTGAATGCATTATTTTCATTTTTAATATGATAAGTAAGAGTAAGAGAGTTATAATTTAAAAATTATTTTGTCATTATTTGAGTTGACAAGGTAGAGTTAAGATCATGAGATTGATCATTTGAATTATGCCTTGGAAATTTTATTCTATTGCATTTATATTGTTTTAATTTGAATATAGAAGTATCAAGAGAGAGAGAGAGAGAGAGAGAGAGAGAGATTAGGTTCAAATGCAAGCAAATTATCACCAATGAGAGGTTCAATTGGAAATGCGTGACTAATTTTTTCATTTGATGCATTGTGCATAAGAGAATGAAGTGATAAGTATCTTTCCCATTTATCAAAATTATTTTCTTAGGAAGATGGAAGAAAATAAATAGGTTTGAGAGAAGAAGATGTATCTACTTTTTCTTCACTGTCACTTTCACATGTATCATCATATTCCTCATTGCAATAATAGTAATTATATTCATTGTAAATTAAATCATTTTTGGCTAATATCTAATTTTACAAATTTGTCCATTCATTGTCATAATTACAAAAAAAATTATAAATTTATCTATAGGATTAGAGGGAAGAAGTGCCTTAATGACCATTTTCTTGGTTTCACCAAAGAGTATATGTAAAATAACTATTAATAAAATAAATTCAATAATTACTACTAACATAGAGATTTTGAAAATATTTTCAACACTCTAAACAATTTTCAAAAATTCCAAAATTTTTTATCTAAAAATTATAAGGGAGGAAGACTTGGGGTTTGAGGTCCTAGTTTGGAAATCTAAGGTTTGGGTTGGATTTTTAGAATTTTGAAATTATTATAATAATTTGTATTATAAAATTAATATTTAAATAATATAAATGTACAAAAAATTATACAAAAATCAAATTTTTGAAATTGAATTTTTACACCAAAATGTGAAGGAAAACCCCTAGGGGTAGTTAGGGTTTGAGATTTGTTTGAAGTAAGTCAAGTTCACCAAATGTTTTATTATTTTTAGGAAACTAGGGTTTAGTTCCTAAACAATAAATGGGTTGGATTAAGGGGCAAAATATAATCAAATGTAGTAAAACACATATTTATATTAAATTGATCAAATCAATTACATGGGAAAAGGAAATGACCTATCTATAAAAATAGGTCAAGATGACTGATCCAAAAGTTGAAAACAATTGTGTAATATTGGGAAGATGTCAAAAACTTGAATATATATTTTTTTTATGAAAGGATAGGAGCACTAAAAAATAGACACTTTGTTGTCTGGGACTATAGTCCAGTTTTGACGTTATTATCCAAATCAATTTTTGGTTCAAGATTTTGATGCAGTCTGGTTCTTAGGTCCTGTAGGTGTCTTTATTTATCTAAAATCACCTATATATAACATTATATAAATTTTTTTCTTCTTAAGACCTATGTCTATCTACACATATGAAATAATAAACATATCAAAAGTAAAAGGGAAAAAATTGGGTTAAGGGAAGTATGATCATACGATCTAGAACCCCTATTATCCTGATCACTACTTACATTAACCCTCAAGCTAGGTTCTTAGATCAAATGTAATTCTCCCTTAGGGATTGTAAATAATCAATGTGCATGATAGATTCAAGAATGAACTTTCACTGAGTCCCTTTCTTGATTAAACATGCAAATCTATGTGTGATGTAAAATTCTGAGCTATACTATTAACTAATTTTTAATTACTTAATGTGTCAAAGTAGTAAGTGATTAAAAAAATGCCTTGTAAAGTAATTTATATAATAGACTCTTTATTTTGAATTTGGGAGCTTTATTCATGTTATTTTACATCAAAAAGGTAAAGAAAACTTAAGGGAGGGGCTAAGAAGGGTTAGGGACCTATTAAGTGAAGATAAATGACTACTGGGAATCAAAATACAAATGGATAGGAGCATCAAAAATGGGATACTTTTGTGTCCAGCATTGTATTCCAATTTTGATGATTCTATCCTATAGGCTTAGGACTTGGGGTAATACTATCTAGTTGATGTCGAATCACTGATCAGAAGGTCCTGGATGACTAGTAATGAGCAAAAAGGTGACAAAAGCAAGAAATAAGACATAGATAAGTAAAAACAAAGGAAATTCTAGTGAGAAAAAGGCTCATATTCTCTAGTTGGAGTCTCTTATGAAGAGGACTATAAAAATGCATGATATGTGTGGTTGCTTGACCAATTTAATGTGTATATAGTTACATTAAAAAATTTGGTGCATCACCTTAGTTAAATTTACTTCAATTTTACTTACATTTCCTTCTTACCCTTTTCACTCCCCATTTAATTTCAAGATCCAACTTCTAAAATCCTAGAGTTTGATTTATAGACTGTCAGTTCATCCAAAGCCTCCAATAAGAAGCTGTTAATCGAGAGAAAGAGTTTTAAGCATCAATAGTTTTTCTTTCTTGGCATGCCTGATGGGACATGAAACTACTAGTCTACCTAATTAAAAGTCAGAGTTTATGATCCATAATCCCATCATAAGGTCACAAATAAATAATAATTCAAGCTTGTTACTACGACCTCTAGTAGTTGCAACTCACCAAAGAGTCGTAGGGTCTAGCACAATGTAACAACCATAGTAAATGGTGATCCTAAGACCACCAAGAAACATTATAGCATGGAACAGTGGTAGCCCACTCATCCCTCTAGTATTTCCAACTATGTGGGATCCTATTCCTATTAATTCCTTAAAGGGACTCCCTAAATTCTTAGGGGAAGATTTCAAAAATGTGAGAAAACATCTTTAGGATGTTGCCAATATTTACATTATGCATTATGTTATGGAGTAGAATGTGTCCTTAAGGATATTATCCACCTCTTTCAAAGGATGAGATCTTATTTGGTAGCGGTCCTTACCATCCAACTCTATCACCACCTAGGATGACTTGGTTATAGATTCTTTGAATGATTCAATGAAAAGGCAAACTAGTCATCTTTCTTGTATCAATTAATCACTATTAAAAGAGCCCCATAAGAGGCTATCATTAATTTTAATACCCAATTCCATAAGACTAATAGATAATCCTGATAGCATCTCAACTACCCATAGGTATGGCCATTATATTTTACCTCAAGGCCTTTAACTCAGACATAGCAGTTATGATTCAATCTCTTGGAAGCTAGACACTATCAGATGCTTATGAAATAGTAGTTATAGTAAAGAACAATTTTATAGATGTTGGAAAACTTCTCCCATGATCACTGATTCCCATGTTCCTATAAATATCCATGCCACCATAAGAGGTAGTCCCAAGTACCTCACAATCATCTCTTTCCATGTATGTATATCTACCTACTCAAACAAATGTGTCCTCTTCATCCTCACTAGTTATGGAGATGAATGAAATAAATATCATCTTACAAAAACTTCTCAAATGAGATTATAAATCTCAAAAAGTAACAAGTTATGCCCCTAAATCCCCCTTTCCAAAGCTACCAAGAAAGGAGATCACCCTATCAGCAAAACTAGTATCAAGAAAGGCAGAGGCCAAACCATCAAATTTTGAATCACCAAGTATGACCTATAAATTAGATCATCTCAATCCCTGATCCTTTGTAAATGGTCCCATCCAGTTTAAATAGAGAATTGGTCATTGGCCAAAACAACTTGGTGGATGACTCAAATTCATGGTACTTTTCATGTAATGATGCACATACACCTTGAAATTTCCCAAGGGGTAATCTACAATAAAAGATTGTAGAACAACAAAGATAAGGGAATGTACCCAATTCAAATTCTTATAGATACCAATACTAGGGTGTATAAAATGTCTATCTTGATGGCCTAAATGCAAGGAATGTCCTTAGAGGAAGAAGAGGAAATAGCCTCAGAGCATACCTTTTTCTCTTGGTTAGAGGGAGAAGATGTGGTCTATGCAGGCAAGGTCCCCTCATTAAAATTTCTACTAGTCCAATCAAACTAATACACTCAATCCAAAAAGAGACTGGTCGAGACCTAAAAGACATTCACGAGGCCTAAATTAACTTTTGAGAAATTTTTAGGACCCCAACCATCACCCCTAACATATCAAAAATGGAGTGAAATAATGTAGAATAAGTTAAAAGATCCTAAATTCTAACCTTAATGGCCTTTAATATGGTAGACCAGCTAAAGAAGGCTCTAGCCAACATTTCTCTTTAGGATATATTATCTATCCTAGACTAAAAATATTTGTTGCAAGAAGCATTGGAAGACCAGAGAAACCTTTGTGAGATAACCTGACAATGAAACTAACAAAAAATAAGGCAAAGGAAGCCAGTAGTAGTGCATGACCTCATGTACCATCTACATTCATCAACTCCTAGATAGGGGTAAGTAAGACATAACCTATCCCATTTTATTTAACTCTTATTATGGAGGCAAGATATTAAACAATTCTATGATTGATTTTAGTGCCATTACCATTGTAATGCCCAAGTAGATCACGGATGTACTATAACTCCAATACAAACCTTTGATAAAGGGTCAATGCCATTAGATGGGAAGAAAGTTTAGACCATTAGTATTATCAAAGCTCTTCCCATAATAATGTACTTTTGTCCTAACATCATAGTCACCCAAGAAGTTCTAGTAATAGACATCCTACTAGTCTTTGGGTTATATCTATCAAGAGATTTCACAACCAAGATAGGTAGGTATCTAACTTTAGATTGGTCTCACTTTATCTTAAGGACCAAATACAGCTTAAAATTAAAAGTGTTGTCTGAACCACTGGATCTAGAGTAAATAAATGATGATGTTATTATGAATCTTGAATCAACACACACCTATTTATCCAAGAAAGAATGTATTACCTAAAAATGCTCGAGGAAGAATGAGTGACAAACAATAAGAACCCAGAGGAGGAGGTCCTAGTTAATGAGTTCATCAAGAATGACATTCATGAACTTTGATGAAACTAGCCTTGGGACTTATGTAATTTGTTGTTTCCAAAATCAGCTCAGCTTGTTTTTAGAACAACCCCTACAAAACTTGTCTATTTCACCTTTTTCTCTTTAAGTTCATTTTTCAAGATGATTTTTTCTTGTTCTTGTGTTTGCTCAACTAGCATCGCTCAAAGTTCATAATGTCTCTTTGTTACATTTTCCCCAAAACGTGAAAGTTGTTACTGTCTCAATATGACCAGGGGACAAATTTCCCTTTTCCCAGAATTAGTCTTTTGCCTTCCATTTTCATGCAAAGGTAGAAAATTTTACCATCAATGCATTTCTTTTACTTTTCCATGTAGGAGCGGCAAATTTTTCTGCCCTTACATCTGAAATGCATGAGTGGCAAATTTTGTTGCCCCTACATTTTTCTCATTCCCATGCAGGAGTGGTGAATTTTGCTGCCCTTGCATGTCTTTTAAATTTCAATGTAGGAGTGGCAAATTTTGCCACCCCTACACTGCCTCATTTTTTGTGCACAACATTTATGGCCATGTGCATCGAGTGGTTGGGGCTGATTTTTGCCTTATTTAATCTCATTTTGGTTCATTTTGATTTATTTCTTTCAATCCTCCTCCTGCCCTCTACCTCTGGATGATCCAGCAAGTGGGAAGAAGCATTTTTCTTAGATTTAAGTTCTCATCACACGTTATTTTCTAGGTAGGTCTTTGTTTTTATGTTTTATTTCATGTTCTTCCTCTTTTTTAGGTTTTGTTTTTGTTTTTGTTTTCTTCTTCCCCCTCTTCCCTTCCTCCCATCAGGACACCTTTCTCCTCCCACCATGCTCCTTTCCATCTCTTCCCTTCCTCCCCATTCGACATTTCATCCTTTTCTTCCATGCTAGGGTGATTATTTTTGCCACCCTCCCTTCTTTCCCAAGTCTTACTACTTGTGTAAGGGTGGTGAATTTCACCACCCTAACACTGTGTTCCCCCCTCTCTTGCACCGGTAGCAAATTTTTCCATCAATGCATGTCTGCCCGACCAAGGTGTAAGGGTGGAAAATTTTGCCACCATTACACCTATTCTTTCTTGGGTGCAAGGGTGGCAAACTTTGTCACCCTTACACCTTCTCTTCCCAACATGCACAAGTAAAAAATTTTGCCACCGATGCATTTTCCCATCTCGCATGCACAAGCGGCAAATTTTGTTACCTATGCATGCAGACCATCCCATATGCTAGGGTGGTAGATTTTGCTGCCCTTACATCTTTTTTCTCCATTTTCTCTAACTCCAAAGAATTTTCATTCCTTCCATTTTTCACGCCTCCTCCCTATTTTTCCTCTCACCTTCTAACCTGTTCGCACCTTGACCCTATCAAGTGCCCTTCCTCGGTCATGATCACCCAACCTACAATGTCCCTAAATTGCCCATTTTTCTCTAATTGCACGATCATGATTCTTATCGCAATTCCCCCTGAAGATTCTCCTTCATCAGCATCCTCTCAACAAATGCTCATCCCGATGACTGAAACTTCTCTAAAGAATTTGAAGGCCATGAAGTACCAATGTCAAGGTGTTTTCCCAATCACCTTAGTCACTTCTAATGTCGATGACATTAGAGACATAGAGATCGACCACGTGAATATGGCCGAGTTCATGGAGAGAACCAAGGCGGCAAACCCAAGCTCAGAGATGAAAAGAATCATTGAGAGAAACATCCATCTAGTCTCCTCTTTCCCTGTAGTGGTGCATCACATAGAGTTTATCCTCTAGTGTACCTAGTTCTATAACAGAGAGACCAGGATAGTGTTTGATGTCAGTGGCAACATGATAATTTGATTAGACCCTAAATTTATCGATAAAATTTTCATGTGCCCTCCTGCTATTGAAGTGCTCAAAATCGACATCATTGAGGCATAGAAAGAGTATGACAAAGATCTTGAGAGGGCGAAAAAGGTGATGAACAACGGATGGCTCAAGACTCCCAGAGCCAACTTGTTTAGATGGCAACAAAAATTTTCAAGAAGTGATTTCATAGAAGTTGGTGACTTAATTACCCTCCTCAGTAGAGTATGAGGTCTACCATCTTCTTCCCAATTCCACGAATGGAGGTATCCCTTTATTAAGATAATTCTACAAGGGAAACAAGTCATCTTCTGGGGTGAGTAGATCAGCAACGCTCTTCATGAGCAGTTGACAAAGGTGTCTACTACTTCAAAGTTCTATATGACTTCATACTTAGTATATATTGTAGCCTCAATGCAAACTTTTCTAGGTTTGACAATAGAAAGAGACAGAAGAACCACCCCAGTTTATTCATATTACCCTCAGCTAATGCTAAAAAGATCAATCTATTACTTTAGGAGGGTAAATGATGCCTTCTTCATGGTGTTTTTATGCCTTTTCAATCCTCAGCTAGAACAGAAAATAGTATCAACTGAAGCCTAGATGGTCGTCAAAGATTTTGGCTGCATGTTTTTATAATTCCCTTCCTTTTACTATCTACAAGTTGGCCTTTTCCAAGGCTATCCCTACATGCTCCCTAGATTTCCAACTGACAAATTAGTCCTAATGGAGTTGTGTAGATAGATTATTGTCATACACACTAAGCAAATGGAACTTAAAAAGCCAGGTTTTAGGTTCCCAATAGAAACTGGTAGATACTCAATTTTGACCACCGCTAAAGCAAGGGTAATGGAGACAAAAATGCAACTGGTCACCATGAAGCAGTTCAAAAGAAGGCCTAATTTTGACTACAGGAGTGTCAAGAATATGATCAAAAGAAAGACTTAGTTTCATGAGCCCATGATTGAGAACATCTAGATAGACTTGAGAATAGTGGAAGAGATTAGAAGAATGGACTACAGCAGGCTGACTCTGGAGCAAATTGAATATCTAGAGCTTACAAATATTCCCCCTAGTCTGATTGATGATAAAAATATAATTAACAGTAGATACCTGGCTAAAAAAGTCACCAACTCTCCTCTTCCTCCAATTTAATGGTCCCAAAACGAGTTGACTTCTTTAAGAATGAGATTTGTACCAATATTGGCTAACACCAATGATTGGCTAGTGACCAAAGGAATCACATTGAAGGAATTCATCACAAGATTAGAGGCTAAATTCTAGGAAAAAACAAGGAAGAGAGTAGAGAAAAAAACTAAGAATAAAGACGACGTTCATTCTCCTTCAAGGCCTCACAAGCTTAAAATCATCTTTGTGTCAAAGAAATCAAAGGTTGCTGAGAAGGAGCCAAAATCAATAGCTATGGGGGCTGGAGAACAAAGCACTCAGGAACAGGGAGCAAAATAGATGGAAATAGATGACATGCCTTCAGAGCAATAGAGAACTAAAACTCTATCTCCCCAAGAAGGGGCACAACCACTTGTAGGGGTTTCTTCTTCACCATCTCAATCCCCTATGGCATCTCCTTCACCTCTTTCTCCCATCAGTGATCCTTCTTTTGGAGCCATCTCTCCTAGATTTATTTTTGGTGATCCTCGAGGCACTTCTGGAGACATCCTTCACTCCTCAGGATCTATCCCTAGTTTCTCATCTCCTTCTTTCAATATCAAAGAAAGTTCCACCATTAACCAGCCAATAGCTGATATAGTTTCACCTGCTACACCCACTGCACCCACTGTTCCCACTGGTAGTACAGACATTATCCCAGTAACACTAGCTATAGGGACTATTACCACGGTAAGTGCTTCCACTCTCCCCCCTTGGTTATCAACTTTCACACCCAAAAGGAAAAAGCAAGCCATCTTTGTAGATGACTTTGATTTTGGAAAAATAGTGTCAGTGAAAGCTAAGACCCCTAAGAAACCAAGGATCCTTTCAAAAATGGTTGAGGAAAAGAGGCACAAATTTCTAGAGATAGCCAAACCTCCATAGGATGCAACCCTAGAGGGTTTTGACATGAGAAACTACTCCATTTCTTGTGTTGAGTTAGGGAAAGTAACTTATGAGGGTGCAAAGAGTGACCTACAGTTGGCAATGGATATCATGGTCTAGAAAGTTGACAGGGAGAAGGAGATGAAAGATTATTACAAGGAAAAGGTAGAACAATTGACTGCGATAGTCAGAAGATTCACTTTTGCTCCTAAAGCAGTGACCCTAGAAGCCTTATCCATAGATGATCATGTTATCCAAAAAGCAGAGAAAACCTACATGAAAGGGAAAGTACTTGAAGATTATATAGAAAAGATGCATACACAAGGAATTTCCTTACTTATAGAGGTTGCTGAGAAGACAGAGAAGATGAAGAAAATAAGGACAGATTTAGAAGACCTCGTCTCTCTTATTTCTCAAGATATTGACAATACAAATAAATATCTTAGCAAGTGGATAGAGATGAAAGATCTAAAGAAACGCACCTTGGTATTGATCAGTGTCATTTCCAACAAAGATTCCTATGTTGAAATCAAAGAACCACTGATATACATAATCTAGATACTTAAGGACCTGATCAAAGATCTCAAGTCTTCCAAGGACGTTAGTGAGAAAAGTGACACTGGCCTATTGAATAGACCAAAGGAATTTCCTTGTGATCTCACCTCTAGAGATAATCAATTTCTTTCAACAGAAGAGATGATTCAAGAATTCAAAGGTATGATCCAAAGGGATTTTGAAGAGGAAGCATTTTCAAAGACTTTTGTGGATAACATTTTATATACTCAGTTAACTCTGGATAATCTAAGAACCAGGTTCATGAGTCATGCCAAAGCAATCACAGCATTAAAAGATGCTACAATCAGAGCCAAAGTGATCTTCAAAAATACCATTGTGTCAGACATTATAGGAATTTAGGCATCTATCATCATGTATGATGCTCATCTGAGGAAGTCTGACGGCAAGAGTTGAATCATTCCTCCATTCTCTCTTCTTTCTTTCTTCTCATGTACTTTTGTCATGTAAAAGTAAATGCACTTTTGTAATATGTAATTACATGTAAAAAATATGGAAAATATCCCAAAGTCAATGATGACTCATGTTTGACTAGGTTTTTAATAGTTTAATCTTTTTCCAATTTTGAAGGTTTCTTCCTATGTATAAAAGGAATCTCTTTTGTAAAATATCTCTGGATAATTGAGAGCAAAAACTCTGCTGAGATTGAGACACTTCTTGAGACTTTGTGCTCAATTTGTAAATCATATTTTGTCTAATGAATGAGAAACAGGTTAATTTAAGACTTTGTGTTGAAGTAATTTGTGTTACTTAGGAAATAGTTCTTATGTTCTCTTTCCTAATAATCTTTCATCTGTTTGATTTAATAAGCAAAGTGTGTGTATTGAAATTATCTAAAGACATTTCTAAAGGATAAAAGAAAGACATTGATCTACTTTTATCTTGGTAACCCTTTTATCCATTATAGTTTTAGATGAAGACTTTGGGCTTTGTTTCACTCTACTGTTACGTGTGTTCTGAATCAGTGAAGAGGGCAATGGAAGACTTTGTGCTTTTGGAGATTTTCCTTGTGGACTTTGATACTACTTTAGGAGATTTTTGCTTTGTGTTAGATACCATTCCTAAAAGAAGAGTAATGCTTTTAGCTATCGACCAAGACCTCCTTCTTTTGTTCCTTGGACATCATCTCTAAAAAAAGAAAGATGGATGGTGTTATACTACCCTAAGTGTTATTTTCTATTTACTTATATATGTATATAACATATAAGTGATTCTTAGGGAAACTCCCCTTGATGAGAGGAGAGATTTATCTCATTAAGACGTGGTAAACCTGAAATTTTTGTGGCATAAATCTCCTTATACTATGGTTGATATACCCATTTTGTCATCAGTTAGTTGACGACAAAATATTCACCCAACATAATTCATAATAAAGATCAGGCCATCTCTGAGGTCATGAAGTAAAAAGAGGACCAGAATAAGGAACCTAAAAATGAGTCTAATTTTTGAAATCTACATTTTGATGGTGTGAAATATAAAACTAGCTCTAGAGATGGTATCTGATTAGTGTCCCCATATGAAAAGTAGACCCTTAGGTCATTCCACTTCCAATCTACTTACACCAAAAATGAGGCCGATTATGAAGCCCTAGTCCATGGCCTTGGCCTTGTCAATTGCATGGGCATGAAATGGTTAAAAGTGTTTAGAGACTCTAAACTAGTAGTAAATAAAGTGCGAGGAGTCACACCCATAAAGAACATCTAGATGATGTCCTACCACCATTGCATATGGGATTTTATTGAAGCGTTTGAAGCATTCAATATCCAAATCATCCCTAGATCCAAGAATGCTTAGTTAGATATAATGGTAGTAATCAACTCCTAGTTTGATCTACTGATTTAATTGATGACCAATGAATAAGTAGTATAGATAATTATCAAACCCACCATCCCAAATAATGATTAGAACTAGTAAGCATTTAAGAGAAACACTAGAATTGTCATGTTTCTTTAGTACTCATATAATTTTATAGAGTAGTTATAGCTAAAGATTGAATAATCCTATGGTGATCAGATCATGTAACTGAAGTCCAATAAACTCCCAAAGGGAATGATCACCCTAGATAATCTATTTGATTCTAATGATGTAAGGAATGACAAAAGAAAGTTTGCATCAGATAAGGGTGACTACTCTGAGTCAGACATGGGAGAAGTAAGGAAACTAAAAGTGGGGAAAGAAGTTTCCTAAAAAGATAAGGAGATATCAGTTCTGTCTACAATAAATATTAAGGGTTTACAGCTTGGACTTATGATGATTTGAAATGGTATGATCATGAGGTCATCCAGCACACCATAGACCTAATTGAAGGCTCCAAGTCATTCTAACAAAATCAAAGGCTGGTAAACCCAAAAATTGAGTATTTCATAGATAAAGAACTAAGGAAATTAATTTACTCAAGGATCATATACACAATCAAACATTCAACTTGGGTATCTAACCTAGTTATGATAAGGAAAAAATGGAGAAATTAGACTATACATTGACTTTAGAGACTTAAACAAAGAATCCATGAAAGATCATTACCCCCTTCCTTCCATGGAATAGATCCTCCAAATAGTATCATGTGCAGAAATTTTCTCCCTATTGGATGGGTTCTCAGGATATAACTAGGTATGGATTAATGAATAGGATCAACACAAGACTACTTTTACTACAAAGTGGGGAACCTTCACGTATGCAAATATGCCTTTCATTCTCTCTAATGTAAGAGATACCTTCTAATTAGCCATAGACATAGCCTTTCAAGTCCTAATCAACAAAATCAACCTCATTTACCTAGATGATCTAACTGTATTCTCCAAGAAAAGGGAATATCACTTCAATCATTAGGAGAAAAAATTTCAAAAGTGCCAAGAGTTTGGGGTATCTCTCAACCCCAATGAAAGTGTAATTATCTTGATATTCAATATATGCATAAATACCCTTAAGGTAAGGAAACACCATATAATACTCCTTTAGGAAGCAATAAATCCACAATGTCTCTTCGAGGGGACAACCTGCAATATCCTCTTACAATAAAAGACTCAATGCTTACTTGATATATTTACCATGATATTCATCTCCTATATATATATATATATACATCTATCTAACCCATGGATGGATAACCTCCTAATCCCAATGTAGGCCGACCATTACCCAATATACTACTTCCACAATTTACTCTATTATCCTAATATATTATACCCATATAACTAAGGGGATGTGTGCCACATGTCAGCATCTCCATCAACCCATGTACATCAATACATCATATCCCTAGGTACATAGCATTCCTTCCCTCCTTGACATGTTTCATCCCTGAAACATAGGAAGAAACCAAATAATGAGTGTGCTTCAAATCATTGCACACTTATCTCAAATCTCGATCATCTAGCCATCCATATGTGATCTTGGCAGGTGATAGCTCTCCAAGCTTGTTTCCAATTTTATTGTGCTCCTTTGATTTCATTCATGATCATAATTATACTGATTTGGTGTCCAAGCATAATTATTCCTCTTTTTATTCCATGTACCATATTCCACTGTGCTACTCTGATTCCAACCATGACCATAGTAGGTATTCTTCCATGCATAGTCATAGTGTTTTCCCCATTCATTCCATGTGCCATAGTATTTTTTCTTTAGACTCCATGCATATCCATAATGATTGGAAATTTTATTTCTTGTATAGATAAAATGATTGTTGTTATGACACTTCCTCACCTGGTTCCATGATTGTTTCCTCTCATGATGATGTGGGTGTCTATATACCTCAACCTTTTCCAATACTTTGACCTTATCCACCTTTGCTTCTACCTCTTCCACCTTTTCCTTCTTTGTGTCTTGAGTAGATGAAGTGCTCATTTGTAGTGTGTCTTTATCTATATCATCTGAATCTTCATCATGATCTTCATCACCTATTCCAATCTCATCCTTATGATCTACCTGGATTGTTATTGGTGCCTTTTTCACTATGATATCTTGTAAAGTGATCTTCTTTTTCTTATACCAAAACTTCATGAAATTTTTCTAAACATTGATATTCATTGTTCCCAAAGTCTCTAACCATGGATATCCAAGAACTATATCCATATCATCCATATCCAAAGCATAAAAATCTTAATGCAAAACATATTTTTTCATAATGAGCTTCAAATCTTCAAACGTTGAAATATTCTTACCATCTACTTGAACCTCTTTGATATTCTTTGCTTGAACATGTAAATGCTTGGCCACATTCATGTTAATGAAGTTATACTTGTTGGTAGGGTTTATGGACACAACCACCTTCTTCTTTTGAATGCATCCATGAAATTGAAAAATTGACTCAGATTTCTTTGGAGCCAAATTATTTGAACCCTTATCATCTAATTTCTCTTCTTATTCTTCTTCTTCTTCTTCTTCTTCCTCTTCTTCTTCTTTTGCTTCTTCTTCTATTGCTTCTTCTACTATTGCTTCTTCTACTTCTTCTTCTTGTTCTTCTACTGATTCTTCTATTTCTTCTTCTTCTTGTTCTACTTCTTCTTCTTCTACTGATTCTTCTTTTTTTTGCTTCTTGTTTTATAGCCCATCGATCTAAAAAAATCTATTCCTTTTTTTTCCATGAAGAAAACCTTTCTGTATAGCTCAACTGATCAAACCAATCTAGTGCAGGCCCAGACAAAAAAAGAGTTAATCATCTTTGCCCAAAAGTTTTTGTAAAATGATTCTCCAAAAGGAACCACCATTCTCTAGCATCAATATCATCTTCCCCTGAAATTATTTGCAACTCCATGATCCACAAAAAAATTAAGGTTCATGAAACCCTAAAATGTCAAAATTGATCCATAAAATTGCAAAACATCACTCCAAACAACTCGAAAATTTTTGAAATTTTGACTGTACTTCTTAAATCTGCTTACATCTCCAGTGAAAATTTTGAATAAAAATTCCTTATATTTTGGAAGATATAGAAAAATTATTATAAAACCTAAAATATCAATAACTCCTTCAAAATGAATCAAAAAATTCTAAAATTTTTACTACGCTTCTATTATATTTTCTTACATCTTTAAAATTTTCAAATAAAAATTCCTTATATTTCAGAAGATATAGTCAAATTAGTGTTTCACTCCACACAAATTTCCCAAATCGAAGCTTTGATACCACTTGTAATGATCTTGATATTCAATATATGCATAAATACCCTTAAGGTAGGGAAACAACATATAATACTCCTTTAGGAAGGAATAACTCCACAATGTCTCTTCGAGGGGACAACCTCCAATATCCTCTTACAATAGAAGACTCAATGCTTACTTGATATATTTACCATGATATTCATCTCCTATATATATACATCTATCTAACCCATGGATGGATAACCTCCTAATCCCAATGTAGGCCGACCATTACCCAATATACTACTTCTACAAGTTACTCTATTATTCTAATATATTGTACCCATATAACTAACTAAGGGGATGTGTGCCACATGTCAGAATCTCCATCCACCCATATACATCATATCCCTAGGTACATAGCAAAAAGTGTCTTTTGCATCCCACAAGGTAAGTTACTAGGATATGTGATATCCAAGGAAGGAATCTCTATTGATCTAGATAGAGTGAAGGCCATTGGGGATTTGACCTTGCCAGTCAACAAGAGTGAAGGCCATTAGGGATTTGACCTTGATAGTCAACAAGAAGGGAGTCCAATATTTGTTAGGAAGGATAAATTTTGTCAGTTGATTCATATATGACTTTGTACGACTGATAAGACCAATCCTGTTGATGTTGAAAAAAACTAGGATTTCAATTGGACCACAAAAGGGAGGACAACACTAGAGAAGATAAAATAAGAAATAACTATTACCCTTGTACTGGTTAACCTTAAATTCTTGAAATATTTCATCATGTACATTTATGTTAGTGAACATAGCTTGGCAGTTGTGTTAACTTAGAAGGAAGATAAAGGGAAAGGTGAGCACCTAATTGTTTTCTATTCAAGAAGCTTGCATAGGTATGAGACCAAATAAAATTTTATTGAGAGGTAGGCTTTCACCATCATCAAAGGCCTCAAAATATTTATGCCCCTAGTGGCAAGAGTCAAGATAATGATATATGAGGCACATTTTAATGTCAAAGAATACATAATGGAAGGAGAGATACTAGAAAAAAGGGCCAATTGGATCACCAGGATCTTATAATATGATGTCAAGTCAAGCCAACCAAGGTCATCCAAGGGAGAGGGATTTTTGATTATCTATCTCAATGCACAAATGCCCTGACAAGAAAATAAGATACATCAGAGATAGTTTTAATGAATTAGTATGAAACCAATGGGTCCATGGTAGCTGATAAGACCCACTTTATGAAAAGTAGCCAATATCTATATAGTCTCCTCATGCATAAAATAATATTCTATAGATTAAAATGGGATAGTTACATGCTAGGCCAGGGAGTCCTTTTCAAAATAAAATTCAATGGGGAACTGCTCTGATGTGTTGATGATTGTTAAGCTAAAAAAATCCTACAAAATATGAACTTTACCCCTTTGGGTGTGTTGAGTTGTGTAGCTAAAAGCTTCACTAATGAGCTAATGTGGAGGTTGTTGGGCTTACACAGTAACTGGCATCGATCATAACCAACTGACATCGGTTAAGGGTTGACCGACATCGATTAGGGGTCGGCTGGCATCGGTCATCTTCAGACCGACAGCGACTTTTATGCGTTTCTAAAATTGCTATTTTTAGAAGAACAGATTTGAGCCTTTGATTTAAGAGGTGGATCTAAGGGTGTCGAATGCATGGCTCATGAACCCTAGTGTTGTAATATACTATATAATAGGGTTAGATCCTTATAGCATGTACAATTCAGTAATTGAGTTGATTGTAATTAATTGAGAGAGAGAGAGAGAGAGAGAGAGAGAAATCTTGAGAGAGAATTACTGTACATCTGTGAGGTGTGAGGAGAGAGAGATTTTTTCATTGTATTTCTTTCTGAAAGAGTTTAATATAAGATTGGTTATTTCTTGTATCTCTTATTATTTGTTGTTTCTGATTTCTAGTTACTTATTACTTTTGGTTTCAATTCTGTGTTTAATTGCTTATACAAAAGTAATCAATTGTACTCTAAGATCCTAACAACTAGTATCAGAGTGTGTCAGTGTTTGTTGATTACAGAATTCACTCAATGGGTTTCTAATTGAGTGGGAGTAAAGCAATGGTAGAAAAAAGTAAACTAAGAATGGAGAAATTCAATGGCAAGAATTATCAATTATGGAGGATGCAAATTGAAGATTATCTGTATCAAAAAGATTTGTATTTACCATTGGGTGGGGTTTCAAAGAAGCCCACAGATATGGAAGATGAAGAATGGAATGTTCTTGATAGAAAGGCTCTTGGATCTATAAGGTTGAGCCTGACAGCTTCTGTGTTTTCCAACATATCACAGGGAAAGACAATGGTAGAGTTAATGGATACTTTGGCAAATTTATATGAAAAACCCTCAGCTTCGAATAAGGTATATCTTATGAAGCAATTATTTAATTTGCAAATGTAGGAAGGTGGATCTGTATCTAGTCATCTTAATGATTTCCATACAATAGTAAATTAGTTAAATTTAGTCAAAATAGTTTTTGATGATGAAATTAAGGCTCTCTTAATCTTATGCTCTTTACCTAAAAGTTGGCATAGTTTGGTAATGGCAATTAGTAATACTGCATCTGCTTCAAATATCTTGAAAGTTGATAATGTTGTTAGTGTAATCTTGAATGAAGAAATTTGTAGGAAAAGCACAGGGGAAACATCAGGTAATGATTTAAGTGTTGAAATCAGGAGAAGGCAAAGAGAGAAGGGCAAGCAAGGAAAATCAAGGTCAAAGATGGAAAGTAGATCCAAATCTAGAAATAGAAGAATAACATGCTGGAATTGTGGAAAGAAAGGGCATGCAAAGAAAGATTGTTGGTTGAAGGATAAAAAATAAAATCAGCATGAAGGTAATAAAGAAGCAAAATTTGCAAGTATTGTTGCACAGGATGCTCTTATATTTTCTTTGGATAATAAAGTTGAATCATAGGTTTTAGATTCTGGTGCCTCTTTCCATGCAACCCTAAATAGAGAATTTTTCAATGATTATGTCCATGGAGATTTTAGAAAAGTTTATTTAGGGAATGATGAGCCTTGTAAAATTGTTGGCAAAGGAAAAGTGCGTCTAAAATTATAGAATGGCAATACATGGGTGTTGAAGGATGTCATGCATGTACCCATCCTGAAGAGGAATCTGATTTTTGTAGGAAAGTTGGGTGATGAGGGTTGCATAGTAACTCTCACAACTGAATCTTGAAAAGTTTCCAAGGGTGCACTTGTATTAGCAAAAGGTAAGAGAGTAGGTACACTTTATCTATCTACTTGTATTACTAATTATTTTCCTTCTATTTTATCTACTTCAAATGTAAATGCAAAGTTGTGGCACTGTAGGCTTGGTCACATGAGTGAGAAAGGAATGAATGTTCTTAAGTCAAAAGGTAAGCTTTCAGATTTAAAAAGCATAGATCTAGATTTTTATGAGCATTATATTTTTGGAAAATAGAAGAAAGTGAGGTTTCTCAAAACTGGGTCAACAAAGAAGAAGCACAAGTTGGAGCTTGTTCACACAGATGTGTGGGGACCAGCTCAAGTAGCTTCTATTGGAGGATCATAATATTATGTTTCTTTCTTTGATGATGCTACAAGAAAGGTATGGGTTTATTGCATAAAAAAGAAATTTGATGTTTTTGACACATTTAAGAAATGGAAAGCTTTGATTGAGAATAAATGGTGGTGAGTACTATAGTAATAAATTCAACAATTATTGTTCTATGAGTGGAATACACAGGGAAAGGATGGTTCCAAGGACATCTTAGAAAAATGGAGTTGCTAAAAGGATGAATAGAACAATAATGGAGCGTGCACGGAGTATGAGGTTGCATGTTGGTTTGCCCTTACAATTTTGGATAGAAGCTGTAGATACTATGGTTTACCTAATTAACAGAGGACCTTATACTGCACTGGATGATTAAATTCCAGAAGAGGCTTGGATAGGGAAAAAAGTAGATCTATCATTTCTTAGAGTTTTTAGTTTTGAAGCTTTTGTGCACATTGATGAACAAAATAGAAAGAAGCTGGATGCTAAATCTATGTGGTGCACTTTCATTGGTTATGGTTTTGGAGATTTTGGATTATGGTTGTGGAATTTAGAAACTAACAAAATTATTAGAAGCCATGATGTAATTTTCAATGAGAAGGTGATGTACAGTGATTAGCTCAAGAGGCTAAATAATTCTAAGCAGGGCAATCTTGATTTGGAAGAGATTATGATCCAAAATGAGCTCATGGGTAAAAATCATCACTCATAGAAAAACATAGAGACTAACATTGATCAGGTGAAAATTAACATTGGTCAGGTGGAGATCGATGTCAGTCAGGTGGAAATCAGTGTCGATCAGGAGGAATTGATATCAATTGGGTGCAGACCAACATTGATCAGAGATGACTGGGTTTGGTCACTATCAGAAGAAAATTTGGGTGAATAGCAAGCTGTAAATGAGTCTCAAATGCCCATAAGGAGGTCTAAAAGGGTAAGTAAACCTCTAATTCATTATTCCCCTTCTTTATACTACTTGTTGCTCACTGATAGTGGAGAATCAAAAAGTTTTGATGAGACAATGCAGGTAGAATCTAGAAAATAGTGGGAGCATGGCATGAATGAGAAAATTAATTCCTTTGAAGAGAACCATACGTGGGATTTGGTTGAGTTGCCAACCAAAAAGAAAGCACTGAAAAACAAATGGGTATACAGGTTAAAGGAAGGAGAGAATGGACAAATGAGACATAAGGCCAGGTTGGTAGTAAAGGGATTTGCACAAAAACTAGGTATTGATTTTGGTGAAATTTTTTTTCCTGTAGTAAAGATGACTTTTATTCAGACTGTATTGTCTTTAGTTTCTAGTGAGGATTTACATCTTGAGCAGCTTGATGTTAAGACAGCATTTCTTCATGGATTTTTGGATTAAGAGATATATATGGATCAGCTGGAACGTTTTGAGGTTAAAGGTAAGGAAAAACTTGTGTGCAGGTTGAAGAAAAGCTTATATGGTCTTAAGCAAGCTCCAAGACAATGGTATTTGAGGTTTGACAGGTTTATGACAGAGCATGGCTTTAGTAAATGTCAATCTCACCATTGTGTTTATTTTAACAAATTGAATAATGGTAGTTATATTATCTTGTTATTGTATGTAGATGATATGCTTGTTGCAGGTTCACACATGTAGGAAATTACTGAGCTTAAAGTAAAATTAGCTCACACATTTTTCATGAAAGATTTAGGAGCAGCAAAGAAAATCCTTAGCATGAGTATTAAGAGAGATAGGAAAAATCATAGTTTGATTTTGTCTCAAGAGGATTATGTGAATAATGTGTTGGAGAGGTTCAATATGCAGGACGTAAAATTGGTAAGCACACCTATGGCTAGACACTTCAAGTTGAGCAAAGAACAGTGTCCTAAATCACATGATGAGGTTGAGTACATGAGTAGAATTCCATATGCTTTAGTAGTTGGGAGCTTGATGTATGCAATGGTATGTACTAGACCAGATATTGCCCAAGCAGTAGGAGTTATTAGCAAGTTTATGGCCAATTTAGAAAAGGAACACTAGAAAGTAGTTTAGTGGATTCTCAGATATCTGAGAAGGAGTAGCAGTAGGCATTTATTCTATGGAGGGTCAAACACTTCTCTACATGGGTATGTAGATTCGGATATGGCAGGTGACTTGGATGGTAGGAGAAGCACCATAGGATATGTGTTCATTATTGCTGGAATGGCGGTTAGCTAGATTTCAAAGTTGCAGAAGGTTGTTGCCTTGTCTACTACAGAGGTAAAATACATTGAAGTCATAGAGGCTAGCAAAGAAATGATTTGGATGACTTGGTTCATGAAAGAGTTGGGAAAGGAGCAAGAGAGTTGCATATTGTATAGTGATAGTCAAAGTGCAATTCATTTGGCAAAGAATTCAGCCATTCATTTAAGAACCAAACATATACAGCTTAGGTACCACTTCATTAGATAGGTATTGGAGGATAGACAGTTGAAGCTGGAAAAGATCCATACGGATAAGAACCTTGCTGATATGTTAACAAAAGCTGATAACAAAAGAGAAGTTGAATCTTCATTCAACTTTTATTTGTCTTCAAGATTAAACTTGAAGAGGGAGAAGCAAGCCAGAGATGTTTAGAGGATGTTGCTATACAGGTACAGGTGCAGCTATTTATCTCCAAGTGGGAGATTGCTGAGTTGTGGAGCTAAAAGCTTCACTAATAAGCTAATGTGGAGGTTTCTAGGCTTACACAGTAACCGGCATCGGTCATAACCAACCGATATTGGTTAGGGGTCGATCGGCATCGGTTAGGGTTTGGTCGGCATCAATCATCTTCAAACTGACACTGACTTTTGTGTGTTTCTAGAATTGCTATTTTTAGAAGAATAGATTTGAGCCTTTGATTTAAGAGGTAGATCTAAGGGTGGCGAATGCATGGCTCATGAACCCTAGTGTTGTATTATACTATATAGTAGGTTTATATCCTCATAGCATGTACAATTCAGTAATTGAGTTGATTGTAATTGATTGAGAGAGAGAGAACTCTTGAGGGAGAATTACTGTACATCTACGAGGTGTGAGGAGAGAGATTTCTTCATTGTATTTCCTTTTGAAAGATTTTGATACAAGATTGGTTGTTTCTTGTATCTCCTATTATTTGTTGTTTTTGATTTCTAGTTACTTATTACTTCTGGTTTCAATTTTGTGTTTAGTTGTTTATACAAAAGTAATCAATTGTACTCTAAGATCCTAATAGGGTGGTCATTTTTTTATGAAAACAAACATGACCAAGATCATGTGTACTGGGTATTACTGGCCAACCATATTTATAAATTTCCATTAGGTGGTGAAGAAATGCCTATAGTGCTAGTTCTTCATAGGCAAGCAAAATAATTCAGCCATGCTAATGATTTTGATTGTAACGAATGAATCTTTTGTGCAGTGGGGTTTGGATTTCATTGGAATGATAAATATATGTATTATAGGCCACAAGTGGATACTCATGGCCATGGATTACTTTAAAAGGTGGACCGAAGTAGCCCCGATGAAGGAGGCAACTAACAATATGATCCTCAACTTCCTAGAGGTGCTAGTACCAAGGTTTGGCCCCCTAAAAATGATTATACCCAATAACATGAAGGCCTTTCTCAGTTCTAATATTTTAAAATTTACACTCATGAATGGCATTTTCTTGAAGACATCATCCAATGACTACCCACAAGGGAATGGGTTAGCTAATCAACCGATAATAATCTCATAAGGTTGATCAAGAGGATAATCACCAATCGATAGTAAGAGTGGCATACACATCTTAAAATGGCTCTATGGGTTGACTAAATTACTCCCAAGCAGATTTTAAAGACATCCTTAAATGAACTAATATATAGGAAGGAATTGGTCATGCCCATATCAATATATGTTCTCATTTTATATCTTTTAAAAATTATTGAAGTAATGGAGAATGGAGTGATGGAAGTCAAGTTAGCATAATTACTTAGCCTCTAAGAAGTGAGAGAATAAGCAAGTGATGCTAAGGTCACCCAATAATAGGTAGTCAAGAGATGGTTTGACAAGAAGGAATCTAGCCTAGGATTCAAGTTAGGAGACATAGTTCTTAAGTATGATGAGAGGGCCATGAATCTAGGCCAGCATGCAAAGTTTAATTCCATGTGGAGAGGGCATTTTCATATCATTAATAATAAACAAGATAACACATTTGAGTTGGAGGATGAAGAAGGTAATGCCTTAGAGATTCTAGTTAATAGAATCCACTTAAATCACTTCAATTGACTTGTCAGCCTCACCTTGTATATAGTTAGTTAGTTTCCATTTTGTTTATTGGTTTCCTTTTTTATTGATGTTTCTTTTTTAAATAAGTGTTATTGTCACAAGTTATTCATCCCTTTTCTAAGTGTCCATACCTTGGATCCCCTAATTTTTGAATCATCCACTGATAGATGGTTATTTACCCCACTACCCCTAAAATTAATGTCTATGTACTCCATATTACACAATCCCCCATAAGTATCTCCATAAATCTCTTATGAGATGTTCCTCAAGTGTGTGTGCACCCCTATCATTTAGAGGGTACCCAAATTCAAATTTTCATTATGTTCATGCTAAAAGGGGTGGCCTCTATATACCTACCTCTTAATTGAACCAAACATTTAAATACCTTGAGAGTTTTGAGAGCACTAAGCTGAACAAAGAGCCTTTAGCGAAGAATTGTATGTGAAATTGAAAATAGGAGATAATATCCAATGTTTTCTTCATAATAGAGAGAATATTATTTCAAAAAAACTATAATATGTAAACTTATACATCCTCATCTAGTAGTGAACATCTTAGGAAACATAGAACATGTGGATCAAGTGGTCATGAGGACCTTCCTGCATAGATTTCAAAAAGCAAATCATACACTTCCACCTTCTCACAGTCAAAACCATTATATTTTTGAATGTTAAGAGAATCATAAAGGGGTGTTTTAAGTACCCTACATTGATCCTAAACTTTGTGGATGGGATATTTGATCCCAAATTGACTAATAACATGAAGAATCTGAAGGAGGGTGTCCATGCTTGCATGCTCAAAAAAGTGTGAAATAATGACTTCAAGTCATTCAACTATAGGATATGGATCTCTACCATAGCCCAATATATGGTGCTTCTTGTGCACTCATTCCTAGAGATCATTGCTCTATGCATGGAGATATATGACACTGATACTAGTGTGATTTTAGGAAACCACCTAAAAGTGGAAATCAATGTCAATGTAGTGAGGGAGATGCTCTAACTCCCTAGTGACCTAGGCACAAACATCTGTGACATAAAAAACCTATAAAATTTATGGGAAACTCATGTCCATAAGCATAAGTTAATCAACTTTATTCTCCATAGCAATTACATGAAGATGCCTCATTTACCCATTGCTCTCCCAAGCTTTGTGACACAAGACATGAAAGATGCCCTTTCTATGTTTGCTTTCATATTCAAGATGAACTTGGAATATAAGGTTCACGATTTCCAAATGGGTGTAGTATTCCTTTTAAAGATGGTAAGCAGGGATAAAGCTTACAAGATGGAATTTATAGACACCATCACTGATGCCATCCATAATTAATTAGCCAATTTTTTGGCCTAGAATTATTCCTTCTTCCTCCTCCACCTCATCCTATATCAAATCTCAGATTTATTTTCACCCTAATTAATTATCAACACCATTGAAATAGGTACCTATCCTCAAACAATGATCTTCATCTTTGCATAGACACACATCCTATCAACCATGTAAGATTATTATTAGTCTTAGAGTGTTTTTTATCTCTAGTCCTCATCGACCTCAATCAAGAGGCCATCACTTTTAGAATTATAGACTACCAAAGATCATGGCTCACTAACTATAACATTCTAGTTGACTATTTCTTCAGAGCCCATTTCACATTTATCAGGGTCCAAAAGTTTAAGGAGGAGAGATTATAGCTCCCAAGCATACTTATAGACAAAACCCTGGCCCTAGAGTTGGCTCATTAACTTGATATGGTGGACTTAGTGTATGGGATGGGATAGAAGAAAAAGGCCATGTATGATGTCCCATGTTTAAGGGGAGGAATTATATTAGTAAAGAGGTCAGAAGAATACCTACTTGCACTAAAACTAGCAGAGCTAAGCCTAAACTAGATCAATGACCAATAGAACTACAACCTTGTTGGCCACATAGTTGCTTTGAAGACCACTACCCCCTTCAATAATGAGCCCTATCCATACTTCAAGGAATGAAGGTCACTAATAGAATATGATAAAAAGCATTATGTCAATCTTTCCAAGATCCTTTCAAATACTTGTAAGTTATGGAAGTCTTTTTATAATCTAGTTCAAGATTTTAATCCCATAAATAAAATGACAAAGGGATTGAGAGTGTATCTCATCTAGAAGGGCTAGAACTAAGAGAATATAGAAACCTATTATAAATATAGGTAATAAATTGGCAAAAGGGATCTCAATTTTGAGGACTTAGACTCTGATGAGCAATTTAAGAACCTATAAAGGATGAGCACCATGAGGAAGAGGCTCAGGTAGAGGAAGAGGTTTTAGTTGAAGAAGAAGAAGAAGAGGTTTCAGCTGAAGAAGAAGAAGAAGAGGATACTCCCTCTAGAAAAGAGGATGAATTTTTCATGATTTAGAGGCCTCTTTCTTGGTCACCTCCTCTATATGCAACTCCCTATTCATAGTTGCAAGTCATTACAGGGCAACTCAAAGCATAGTCAACTCAGTCCAAGGACAAGCTTCCAACCCTCATCCCAAACCCAAATATAAGAAGGTACATTTCACTAACCCTCTCCTTTCCACTTCTACTTCTTCCTTCACTTCCTCCTTTCCTTCCATCGAGTCCATCATGTTTGCATCATTCTCTTACACCAAGCTAATCACCTCATTTTCAATGTTTTTCACTCCTCTAACCTCATCCACCACATCAACATCCATCATGGTGCAATAGCCCATCACCCCTCTATGTGACCTCCCACCTTTCTCATCATCTACCCTAACCCTTCCCCTCTTTATCCCGATGAGAACATCATCTACTATTTCATAGTAGCAAGTGACCATTCCTTTCATCTTGCCACAAGGATCCCCCTTCATGTGGGAATTAATTCAATTTCAAGATCAATTTCACCAATAGTTGGAGACTGTAAGAAAATCCTAAGAGGCCTAGGCAGAGAAGAGAAGAATAATGATGGCCAAGGCCCTAGAGATGCCCCACATGCATTAATTATTTGACCCTACATAATAATAAATAATGATTACACATATGATACCATAAGTAATCAATGCCTAAGAATAAATGTAACTAGGGGATTACTCAATACACATCATTAGCCTCAACCTCATCTAGGTTAGATTGATCAACAAGGTCAATTTGATGGAAGAAACTCTAAATTCTTTCACCATAGACCATCTCAAGTTAAGATGCCAATTGGAAAAGAAGGAGCAAGAAATCACAAGACTTAAAGCTACTATCATCCACCAAAATTTAGAGGCTAAAGCCAAAGATGTGAAGCTCACCAAAATGAGGTCCAACCTTTAGAGTGGTATTACCACTAAGAGCTTTTAGGAAGAAGCCAATAAAAGAGCCTATTTGTGGGTCCAAGTTATAGATTTGAAGATTGAATGAGATAGCCTAAAGAAGGATAAGTAGGATATAAAAAATAATATACATAAAAAGTAATTAGAGCTCATACATACCCATAATAATATCTTGGAATCTAAAAGCATGTAGTAACAATTGTAACAGCTAATGTAGTAGGAGTCTTTGGCCAAGGACCAAGAAATCCAATAACTAAATAATGACCTCATCAACCACTCTCAGATCATAGGTATGCCCCTATGGTCTAAAAATTGTATGTACCCTACTAAGAGAGAATAAATAATGTGACCACAAACTTGAAGCTAGCTCTTGGGTTCATCATGGACTCACAGCAATTAAGTGCACAAGTGAGTGCATATATGGACTAGGTCCATGCCTTCATGTCCCATAAGGTTCAAGATTCATAGATCCTCATCTAGAAGCTATATAACACTATAGATAGGGTGCTCTAATTAGCAAGGGTGGTCAGATCGAAGGCAAGTGGCAATAAAGGTGAATGAGTTTCTAAGCTACAATAAGGTAGTGTCAAAGTGCACGGCATTTTTATATGCTTTAGATAAATTGGTTTGGGATATGAAGGGTCATATTGAGTAGGTGTTCTAGTTGGGACTCCCCTCCCCATTCCTTTTAGATAACATGGTCCTCTCAGAGGATAAAATAAAATAGTTGTTATTCTAGAAACAAAATAACCAGACCATCTTTATAGCTCTTGATCAAGTGTCAAGCATCTTCGAGGTGGAGACCATTTTGTAGCCTCTTCCCTAGTTAGAGTTTTAGATGCTAGTAGGGGTAAAAGGTTTGAGAAACATCTCCTTTAAGGCGATCATAGATCTGGATAGAGCCTTTAAAGCTTTAAAAAAGAAGACTCAACCCAAGGAGGAAGAGTGGATGCCTTTAAAGGAAGGTTTTCAAAAGTTATGAGTTTTATGAGCCTTTCCTTTTTGTATTTTTTCTTTGATTGGTCTAGGAAACTAGAGTTCTAGGTTCTTCCATCCACAAGTGGATTCCCCTACAAGATACCAGGAACTGTGGACCATAATCCACATTTTTAAGTTTTGAAGTAGTTAGCTTTTGTCATAGATTCTTGGTGAGTTTAGTGGTTTATTCATTAGCCTCCTCTTTCTTAGGTTCCCCTTCATTTTTGGCAAAGTCTCAACTCCGTCCACTGGTGCCACGTGGTGTCTTGGTATTCATTCTTCATGAAAAGGTTTTTGTATTGCCTAGGATTATTTCCAACTCAACACATGGCATCATCGTACTTATATAAGGAAATTTTCATTTAGTCATAACTTTGAGTATCACTATCAGCGAATAAAACAATAGATGGGACCCATGATGCAGTTATAACATAGAAGAAGAAAACCTTACATGTTTACCCCCATGCTCATTCTTTGCAAAAGAGTTCTCAACTTCCCTAAGAGAAATTCTAGCTTACCACATGGTGGCCCTACATGCTACTGATTAAAAAGGTGATAAATGGATTCTAAAGGAGGAACATGTCATCATAGTGTTCCTCAAATAGCAAAGTTTTTCTATCATTGCTTCAATCAATGTCAATGGTCAGGTGGAGTGGGCCCCATCTCTAACAAGAAATCCAAAGGTAGTTTTAGAAAGAGACATGTGTCCCCATAGTACTTATTCTAAGCATCATGGGGATCAGGAAGCATCAACAATTACACCATATCTGAGATTTTGAAGACCAACTACACTCATGATCTAGAAAGCCCCCATTCAGTTATAATGGTCTCATCATGAGTGTGAGTGATAAGTTCCAAATTTCATTTCCTTTCGAGGCCTCTGTGCATATATATTTAGGGCTCTTTTCTTTTATAAGGGAGTAATCATTAATAGTTTTATCTTTGTGATTGTTATCAAAGAGCAGCCATTTGTAATAGTTTAGTTTAAGAATAAGATTGCAGTAGTTGTTTATTTTCACTTCACAAACTTAGCAGGTGCCCCACATGGGAAGGATTAAACATTGTATATTATGTCTTTGGCCTTTTTATATTTCATTCTCCACCCAAAAATGAAGAGGATGTGTTGATCTATGTCAAATTGAATGGAATCTATTATTGTCTATTATTTTCATTCTCTAATTTTATAGTATTGGCATTTGTTTATGTTGTAGTCACTAAATCATGCATATGTTCTTTTAATTGTTTATAATGTTTTGAGATTTCAAGTTATTTTATGAAATTTTAGAGATAGATACATGAAAAAAATTTAGAGCATCGCCTTAGTTAGATTTACTTAAATTTATTTACATTTCCTTCTTACCCTTTTCACCCCCCATTTAATTTGAAGAGACAGCTTCTAAAATCTTGGAGGTTGCTTTATAGACTGCAAGCTCATCCCACATCTATAAAACTTCCCATAAGAATTTTTTAACTGAGAGTGAGATTTTTAGTCATCAACAAGAGGCATCTTACTCATTAGAGAAGCATGCTATTCAAATGCATAGCATTTAGACTAACACCAAGAATATGTCTCCACTGATACATATAGAATGGTATGACAATCATGATGATGAGGACTTATTTGACTTCAAATATATCTAGTATCTGATATTAAATGACCTCCCACTTGATCCACCATTTAATTATCCACATCCCATGGATGTACTCTTAGGTCTATAGAGATGTTGCACTTTGGTTGTATACTATCTCATTTATTTTTAGTATTTACTTGTGCATACTTTCCTTCTCTCTTACTCCTTGTATATAAATTCATTTTCATGTTTCTTATACATAAATTATATCTAGAAGACACAAAAACAATACAATATTTCAAAAACACAAAAACATTCAAATATTTACTCATAAAAAAACAAAAAAGTATAGATTGTATGCATTACCATGTTTACATCTCTTATATTTACTAGACACTACATATGCTAACTATATTAGTATAGTTGGTTTTATCATACATACATGTTTTACTTGTTCTTGTTGAGTAATTGAAGATTGCTACAAGACTTAGATACACTAAAATGATCTACATTTGTTACTATCTACCCACTGGTGGTATATACACAGATACACAGGTTCTTCATTTAACACATTCACTCATTTTGTTGCACACTATACATAGTTTTGATTACCAAGTTACATATTTGTATACTCTATATCTTGATATTGATCATGTTATACTTATTTAGACTTTTTTCTAGCTATTACTACTATAGACTTAGTATATGTACATCTTGGATCTTACATAGATTTGTATTGCATGTTCATGCATAAATTCAATTCTAGATTTCATAGTTTAGACTTGATTGTACCTTTATGATTCTTCTATTCAAGAGATTTTGAATATGCCATTTCTTATTTGGATCTATACCACTTCTTTTCACAATATGTATGCTTTGGACATATGCCCATGTCCTTGTTTGTGCCTTCATGATTATGTACAAGGAAATTTGAATATGTCCTTCTATGTGGCTCTAATCTAACTTGCTTGTTGCTTACATATGTGGACATTTGAACATGTCCTTATATGTCTTATTTTCTCATATTTAGTGGCATGTGCCCATGTCCCTTATATTGTGTCCCCTTGGCCTACTTTGTGTGCCTCATGTATGTGTTGTATATATGTTTTCTTGTATGCATCATGGCCATGACACTTATCTTTTGCTTGTTACATACTCTAGTTTTTTATTCCACAAGGAAAATCATGCATCTCCCCTTCCTACTTAGGTGTGGTGATGGACATCATGACCCATCCCCCTAGGTATCTACTCAATTATTACTCAAATTTGTTATTACATGGAGTGTTATATCTATTTTGATATCCTTGTGAATGTTAGACAACATACATTGCACATTACAAAATTATGCTCATATTATCTTACATTCTGATGTTATGTATACACATTATATTATATTATTACACAAATATCATATATGATTTGAATAACACACATCTTATAGAGTTTTTTATTTTGAGGATAGCTCTTACACACGATCAACAACTCCTCTCAAAAGAGGGGCATTCACAGGGGTTTGTTACAGATATCAGGGTACCAAAATGAAAACATAATATATTTTTTAGCACACAAGCTCATATTATAGAAATCAAACACAAGTAAACACAGTGGAAAATAATGACAAAGGGATCAGTATAGTTGTATATAAATTAGAGTAGATAGACATTAGCACCCAAATTGGGACACTAGTACCACATGGTGATACTATCTAGTAGCTTCATCTTTAAAAAAATCCAAATTGGCCATAAACATATAGGAGGTATAGTCTAAGTTTGTATAGGGTCAGTTACAGATTTACTAGTTATACTAAGTTTAGCTCAAATTCATACTAGTTTAGCTCATATTCATACAAATTTATTTATATGGGGGGAATAATGCATGAAATGACCATTCCTATTTATAATTTATATATTTAGATGCAGATTATCATAACTCAGTCTAGAATCCTTATGATTATATATTAGAGTTGGGGCATGTGTGTGGCACATTGTTTCTATTTGCTCATTTACAAATCAATTGATCAAATGGAATGACAAATTCCATGTCATTCTCTATATTGTATACATCAAACATCATCTTCCAAGTTACACACTAGTTTCAAGCCTTACTCCATCTTTATTGGTTGGCATTCTCGAGTGGTCCAGATCCCCCTAATATACTTGAGTGTCTACAGAGCTGACATTTCTAGTTAGATATATCCAATTAGACATTTCTATTTACATCTTGTAGTTTAAATTTTAGATGCATCTACTACAAATGGGTAGGAAATAATGGAGTCATTGTCTACTTGAGTTCTTTATCTACCTACATGAGAGGGTTAGACACACCATCAGTCCAATCCAAGTTATTCATAGGTCATGATCCACCAAACAGGGGTGGCTAATGATGGAGTCAAAACTAGATTGAGTTATTTAGTCACCCACATATGAGGATTGAGTAATCCTTTAGTTTAATCCAATCTATTCATTGATTGATCATTATATACATGCACACACATAGGTTTTCACCAAATTTATGGATTGGTTTACATACCTAGTGAGGTTTATTCATTCATTTACTTTCTCTTATCCCTTTACTCAATTTTACTTAGTTTTGTATTTGATTTTGATATCTCTTAAGTAGTGACTTATCTATTCATGTTTCACTTTTAGGGCACACATTAAACCATGCTTCATATATTAAAATATAGACTCATGGGCTTCACCTCTTATGTAAGTTTAGATACGTTTTTTCCCCCTTTTTCCTAGTTATTTTTCTTTGGTACATTTTTATAATAAAGTGGGGGCAAATGTAATCACCTAAAAGTGGCACTTGAGTGCTAAGAGTGATACTTGAGACCACTTATCCCTAGATCAAACCTAGACTTATCTTGGAGCCTATTTTCACACTTATCTAGCCTTCATGTAGGCCACAAGCATCCCTAGTCATTCCTAAAGTAGTCCTAGACCCTCATTCTTGCATCCTAGCCTTTTTTGCCTTATTTTCTGCCACTTGGACACTAGAACCATAATAGGGATAGTAGCACCACATGGTTCTAGTGTCCTAATATTGGTGATATGTCCTTTCCCTCCTTTTTACACAAATAGATATATTTTCAAATCTTATACCCCCTAGGGTCAGCCTAGACCTTTTTTATTACTCACATAAGCACCAAAACATTATATATACATGAATTTTATCCCTATAAACACTAAATGGAAAGTAGATGTAGATTACATATATAAACTTAGAATATGCTATGCATAATTAAGTTTATCAGCCCCCATTCTACCTTACTTCTACATACTACCATCTATAGCATTTTTAAGATCAAATTACTCAGATTTCCAATCTCAAGCACATTTAAATTACTCAATTCAACCATTAAACTAGATTCATTTGTACTTGTACTAACACTTAGGTGGGAAAAACTACATTGGGATGGATCCCTCTTTGGAGTATTTTTATGTAGGTAATTCTCATCATAGTGGGGCGTTGAGGATGTCCAACCTACCCCACTAACAAACACATTTTTTTCTTATATCAACTAGATGCCATAGCAACATATAGGGTTAGGGTTTGCTCATAAAATAAATCAAAATAGGTCATCACAAGAATAGGCCTTTCAAATATAAACATAGGTACATCCACAAACTTGAAATAGTCTTACATAGAGGACACTAACACCACATGGTGCCACTATCCAATTAGGGTGTTACTATCTAGGAGGGGTTTTAACACTTGGATCTTATTTATGACACTCAAACTAGGCTTTGCCTTATATTTTCATCCTCTAGATCATCCATCTCAATCATTTTCTAGCTAAGTTCTTATTTGCATTATTTATTGCTATTTTTAGAAAGGTCAAATTAGGTCAATTCTATAACAAATCAGTGGCTATATTTATTTCATATTTCTACCCTGATTTACTATAATCAACTCTTTAACAACACATAATTTATATTCATTTAAGTTCTAAAAGGTTAAAACATACCTTAAGTAAATTCTTATCATTAAACATAGAAATGTTCCTATGCTTAACTTGCAAAAATCACTTGGGATAGGATTTGAGATATACCTCAACCCACATAATCAATTATAGTTTGGTATAGGGGTGGGTGGACATACATACCAAAGTACTTTGCTTACCCAATTTGGCAGAGATAAGATCTTATTGGAATCCAAACACCATACCACTTATTGGCTACTCACTTTCTAAGAAGAATGATATAACAACATCATTCTTATTCGTTTCATCATCCAAAAGTCATAATATTGGTTCTTCCCATGTCAAGGACCTCCTATATTTATCATCAATAGTTGAATTAAGTAGAAGGGTGTATTGAATCAATTCATATTCATCTCATACCTTCATTGGCATCATTTCTTCTTTTAGACCACTATGCTCATGATCTTTCATTTATTTTTTGATTGCCTATATTTATAAAAGGATCACATGGTCACTATAATTGAGTTGTTGATCACCTTGAAAAGACTTTGAAAATGTAGGATTAGGAACATAAGATAAGAATTATTTATATGAATATTCAACATATTCCTCATCCAACTGCTCCAACTCTTCTATTTCTTCTTTTGGTTGATTGTAAAAGATGTCTAATTGTTCTTCTAGTATGGGTAACTCCTTGTTACTTGTATTCTCAACCATGAACTAATATGAAAAAAAAATTACAACCCAATCATCAAACTCATCATCTCCACTACTCTTAAATAATGGATCATGCTTATAAAATGGCATATGATCAGTGTGCATGATCATCTCAGTATTTTAGACACTAAGTTTTGGCTACTTTCATGCCTAAAGTGGGGTTAAATTCAATATCTAACACACAATGAAATTTAAGCCTAGAAATCACCTAAATGACAAAATTCATCCATATAATGGGTTTAATCAATTAAAAATGTGATGAGGCTTACTTATTTGGGGTATTACCTTGTATGCACCAATAACCTAGTTTGATTTCAACCCTAGTCAAATTATGACCTAGTAATTTGACACTTTTGGCCTATCAAGTTATTACTTCAAAAAAATTAAAATAATTCGCAAAATCCAAAAATATATAAGCAAGATTAATTACATTTAAAATCTTAATTAAATTGCCTAAGTAAAATTTCCAAGTTGAATTAGTTAATTTCATTTATCTAAAAAGGAATTGTTAGCCAAATATGAAGTCAAATGTCAAAAAAGCTAATAAAGTGATTTTTTAGTTCCTAAATATTCCAAAAATATGAGTCACGACCTTATAAATATATAAAGTGAGTTTTCAGGCCTCATAAATATCTGAAATTGAGGTATGAAGAATTCATGAGTGTTTTGACCCAATCCAGCGTTAGACTGACTCAACCTAGGTTAATATAGACTCAACCAAGGTTAAAATTTAACCTAACCTCCCTAGGGTTAAATTTAATTCTTAGAGATATAATTACAAGTGCCCACACTATATGTCAATAAGCTTTTGTGTGTAATTTTATTCTACTAGAATACCTTCAAGATGCCATTGAGACTAGTGTTATAATGCCCATTTTATGCCAAGCTTCACACCAAGCCACAAGTGACCATTAGATAAGTGTTAACACCATGGAAAAGCATTTATACAAGTCTTTAATCATCATAATCTGAGCATAAACACCCTTATGTAACAAGTGGACATCAAATTTGACAGAGGTAAATTACTTGTTTTGTTTTTATCTATATTTTGTGATCTTGTTCATTATGTTATGCTCTCCCTAGTTCTTAGGCAAGAGTGTTTAGTTATAGCATATTTTTATGCTTAATTTTTTATCATTTAAACTAAAAAGGAACTAATCAACATTTTTGTGCTCTTCAAACTCCTAAGATACATAATGGCATGCCCAATGGGACCATGCATCCTAAATGGCCAAGGAGAATGATGTGAAACTTTTAGATTTTCTAACAAATGCATTTAATTCTTTAAGTTTAGAGTTTTAGCCTTGAAAATAACATCATTCTATTTTTATGTAATCAATATCTTCACCCTATGTAATGATAGATTTCCCATTCATGTGCTCTATTTGTGATCTTTATTTATGCAAAAATGGGATATTCAAAATGATGACTTTGACCTGATAAATGGTGTCTTCACTATTTGTATTTGATAGCTTTGCCCTACTAAACAATGGATTCACCATGTAAAATTGCATTTGATTTTAGTGTCTTCACCTATTTCCATCTTATAAACAATAACTTTCCTAGGTCTAATTGTGGGTTCACCCTATTAAATAATGACTTTTCTAAAGTGCAGTCTTTGTCTATGTTTGTGTTTTTAGGAAAATAACGCCTTCACTAAAAATGGTGGCTTCACTCTATTGCATAAATGGTGGCTTCTCTTTGTGTTTTCCAAAACCTGACAGCTCAAAATAGAATTTTTTTTATTCATTTACTTTTTGGCCTAGAGACAAGCAAACCCACCCCCTAACATTTTTTTAGGAACTAAGGTGGAGAGAGAGAGAGGCTTAGACACTTCTAAATGTCACATACACTTTTGTTTGGTGCTTAAAATCAACCTAATCACACTTGTCTTTTAGTATTTTCAAAAAAATTACAAGTGCAAATAAGGCCAAAGGGTCAAATTTTCAATCATATTTGAGTTGGTGCTATTAAAAATAACATACACTTTAGTTAGAGCTCTTAAGAGCTTTTTTATTTTTTTTTGTTGGTTCTTTAGTTAGTTTCAAAGTTCATAGATTAGATTCTTTATTTGTGAAAAATTATAAACTATTATGGGTATGCTCTCTAACCATCCTATATAGGGAACTCAAGTGACTAAAAGTTCCTAGTTTATTGCCTTGTTTGTTTAGTCTTATTAGAAATAATGTTGTGTATGTTCCCCCCAAGCTTTGAGTAACTTGGGTGAACCAGAAATGACCTCTAAAGTCTTTCCATTTTATTTTATTTCATTTGACTTGTGAGTAGGAGCTCATTTCTCCCTTTCAAGTTCTTTAGGGATATGTTGAATTGGGGTTTTAGCTCCCAGCATCGTACCAACCCCACTCTGTGGTGGATTATATAAATTGGGCACATGATACTAGGATTTTCAGGGGTTGAGAAACTAGTCTTTTTTATCCTAAAAAAAACCTAAGTCAAGTCTTGATAAACATCAAACTTCACTAAGAAGTATATGGTTGAAGTCATTGTGTAAAATAATAGACCTTTACATATTAAGTTAGTAGGTATGAACCCAATTTACATGTTTGTTCCCTTGTGTTAGCCACACTTGGGACCATTTAGTGTATATAAAATTTATAAATTTTAGTCAACCCTATTTGTCATGGAATATCTTTCCAAATGCCGAATGATCCTCACTCTAAGTTCATGCCATGTACCAATGCTTGAGATACAAAAGGGGCATAAAAACTCTACCTACACCTATTCTTTAATTTTTGGATTGGCACTTAATTCCTCACAAGCATTGGTATATCAGCAGGAGTTTTGGTAGAAGCTATACACACCCATGTTAGTTTTAGGGATATCACAAGCCATTAGTGTTATTTTTATTTTATTTGATTTACATGTGTGATTTAGACCAAAATTATTTTTTTTATTGTCAAGTTGAAATAATTCCAAAACCTCACATTGTTTCCACACCACTTTAGCCTAAGATGTGTTACTCTACCCATTTTGGGTCACACTTTTTTCTTAGATTTTTATTACAAAACCATTTATGTGTCACTTTTTTAAATGGAGCATTATTACGTTGCCTATTTTGTCTCAAACATTTTCCTTACATTTTAGACCAAAAACATTATTTAACATTTATTTTAAGTGTTTTTTTTCTTCATAAATCATTATAAAATACTTGTCACATTTGAAACCTAGTTCTGAACCATTGTTATATCTTTTATTTCAAACGTGTGGTTATGCTACCCTTTTTGGTTTAGCCCTTTTGCCTTATAATGTATGAGTCTTTTTAACATTAAATTTAAAACTCAACCTTTCAAAGTGTAAATCCTATACTAATTAGGTTTATGCCAAAGCTTCATCTAATTTGGGCTTAGGTTATCTACCTTTTGTGTTTGGCTTGTGTTACTTGGGTTGATTTCCTATTTGATCTAAAAACCCCTTTGCCTAGACCTAGTGGTTATTTATTATGCTTGTACCTTATTTGAGCATCATTTGAGTTGAGTTGTTGTCACATTCCTTATTTTAAGCATGTTATGCTAAGTTTGAAATTGTCCTAGTTCTATTCTTCAAATATTTTCTTATGAATCAAATATAGAGTCTTAGTGAACAAATTATCAAGTGTCACCCAAGCCAATCAAATTATTTTAGTTTGTTTTTGAGTTCCTGTTTGAGTTCTTTACTTCTAAGTCTAGACTTATTTTTCACATTAAATGATTATAACTGCCTTTGGGTAAATCATAGCTATCCTTTGATCATAGTTCACAATTGTTCTACCTTGTCTAGATATTTTTGCCACTGATTATAACCACCTTTGAGAAAATATATAAATTAGCCATATATGATTTTTGAGATTTTGTGTTACCTTTGCCACTGATTATAAACACCTTTGGGAAATTCAGTGTCATTTATTAGACTAGTTTTAAGTTTTTTTATCTTTACTTCTACCTAATTTAGTTGTTTTACCCTTTAGGCATCTTTATAAAGATAAAGGTTGTTTTTTTATACCTCAATTGTTTATTACCTTTAGACCCTTTGTTTTTCATGAGAACTAGATATAGATCTGAACATGCCTCATTACACATGTATCAAGACTATGTATAATCCAAATTATAATAAATTTATGATCAATGACCCTTTTGTTAAAGAGTCATATAACAATGTAGCTTATGATACAAATCCCTATCCATATTTTAAATTCCATACATTGAATAAAGGTTAGACCAATTAACACTAGTATTTGGTGACTGCACCTTCTTATCTAGCCCAAGAATAAGAGAAAACAACACATTATCTTAATCAAGTGATGTCTAGCATTGAACAAAGCCAAAATAAGAGCCCTACTATGTTACGACACAAATGTAGATAAGCTACAATTCATTCTTATTTGATCATCATTTTTTATAGAATAAAGACAAAATTCTTGTTAGATCTATCGAAGTAAGATCCAAGTTTCCACCAGACTTCCCACATGAAAGTCTAAATAGTTTGATTAAAAATCCTAGTAATGTGCCTCAAATCCAATAGTTTAAATAGGCCTCAACTAGTTATGGTCAAACTTTAGTCCAAATACCACAATATAACCAAAGCATGTTTGAAAAATGGAAAGGCCTTATGGACAAGAAAATGGAACAGATATATAAAGTGTACCAAAATTATCTTAACCTAGGTTGTAATATAAACATAATGGTTATTTTTAACATGTCACTATTTGAGATAGTTCCATTGACAAGGCAACAAATAGATGTTTTGGGATGTGATAACTAAAACATAGACCCATTTAGTAAAATCACACTAGTTGGTGATATGTTTAATGTTCCCATTTCAATAGAAGAGACCACCACTCAAACAGAAGACCTCACTCAAAATATTGTGGATAACATGCAAGTACATTCCAATTTAAACCAAAATGGGTCTAGTTTACCACCAAAAAACACATAACAGACTCCTCCAAATAATGTCATGAGTGGATTACAATAATAGGGGATGGATACGCCTATTTCCCAAAATAAACAAGCAACCTCCACTCCTCAACATGTTGTTTCCTCAAGTGTGCAATAGGGGTCAATAAACTAACAATAGACCAACTTAACACCACAATAAGTGTAGAACACTATGCCACCTCAACAGGGGAAAACAAATGTTCCACCACATTAATCATAGACTAATATACCTCAATAATCACAAACATTGCCTAACTAATAATGTGTTTCTATTGTTCAAAAAAATTTAGTTGGTTAACAATAATAAATTCCAAACCCCCAACAAGTGCCTATCCAAAAAATAAGAGCCTATCTAATAATAGGTCTTCAACCAATAATAAGGTTATTATGTACAATAGATACTAGGCATTAAGAAATAGTTGTGTTTTACCCAATAGGCATCACACATATAACAGGGATCCAAATATCAACACCTTCAATAATAGGGATTTAGTAAATAATGTGTTCCCTATATATAATAGGGTTCGATGAGTAGGTAGTAAGTTCCCTCCCAAACCTAGTAATACCAACACATCCTATAAAGCCAAATGTCATTATCATAGCTATAATTTGCTATCCAAGGCTATGTATCTAATCCAAACCAGAATGTATTTCAATAACAACATATTTCATATCCTTAGTACAATTCTAATGTATGGATATGTATAACTGGTCAACTAACCGATTTGACCAACATTCCATAATATGCCTAATTCAATCAAGGTAACCCACCTTTGACTATGAAACCTCAAAAATAATAAGCCACTCCATCTGACTTCATTACCCAATAGTTTTAATAAATAAAATATGCAATTCAATCTATACAAATTGGAAAGCAAATAAACAAATTCAAATTGGATGAAATATGCTCTTATCCATTCAACATGGAGTATCTACAAATACCATTTTTGTTGGGTTATGAGCCACCCAAATTTTATAAATACAATGGCAAAGGTAACCCTAAAGAGTATCTAAAAGAAATATTTTTTCCATGCCAACCACTGGCATATTGAGACATATACTTGCTTCTACTCTTTCCAAGGAGTCTAGCTAGACAAGCTATGGAATGGCTTTTGAAATTATTGAAGAATTCTATACCTAGATTTGATGATCTTTCTGAGAAGTTCATACATCACTTTTAATACAATCTTGAGTATTATATTATAGTTGTGTTCTTGGTCCAAGCTAAATAGAAGACTGGTGAAAGTTTCATTGCATACTTGCAACATTAGACAGCACTAACAAGCTGATTTACTCATAATTTGCCATATAAACAATTGGCCATCTTATTTACTAGGAGCTTACATAGCAAGATATCTTACCAAATTGAGCTATAACGTACTCATATATTTGAAGAGGTTATAGATAAATGAATATATATTGAAAAATACCTTGTTAACAAAGGGATGATCAAGCTATCATTTTCTAATCAAAGCCATAATCAACATCAAGGCCAATAGAACTAGAAACAGAACCAAAGCTAAAACCATAATCAAAACCCAATAAAAATACTAGCACCTCAGGATAATAACAATGAGAGACCAAAACCCTATAACCACAATAATAATGTTATTGGCAATGGGGTCACTAAATCATGCCATGTCTAGATAATGCAAACACTAGTTATCCATTTACATCTACCCATTTAGAAACCACCACCTCCATACATTCAACCAAAGCCTCCTCAAAACCAATAGCCACAAATCAAAATTAATTACAATCCCCTCCTCCAAGGAGAATACCACCTTTTACCATACAATTTAGTGACCTTAGTGAGCCTATTAAATTTATGTTCCAAAGATTGGTTCAGGTAAATATGATCATTTGGCCAATACCAAATCCATTCCTTGAAAGGATTCTTTTTCTTGATTGGTACAAAGAACACAAATTTTGTGAGTATCATCATGCTAGAGGACATTACATATGTTAGTGTATCATCATGATTGAGAATATGTTCGAAAATAGAGAGCTAAAAAGAGACACCCATGCTCCTACAACTAATCATAACTTGGGTATCTACCAAAATCCATTTCCCTACCATAATAATAACAATAACCAGTGGTAATACCAGTAATAGCAATAACAATTGTAGAGAGATCCATTGTAAAATCAACAACAATTCTAACCACAACAATAATAATAGAATAGTCAAAACCAATGGAAAACTAACCAAACCAACCAAAGAGATCATTATGTCATTGTGTATACCTATAATAATGTTGTAGGACATGTTTTAGGTGATCATGTTTCCACTATCACCATTAATCATCAACCAACTACCAATAGACCTAGACCTTCACCCAACAGTTCCTATTAGTTGAGTAATGCTTATCAACCACTTTATACTAGTAATTCTCCTCTAGACCATGTTAGCAACTAGGATCAACACTTCCCTAGATTTACCATTCTAGGTCCCATTACCTACCCATCCAAATAACAAATCTAAATACTAGATTGAGATTGTGCAATTGTAACTCGACAAGATAATGTCACTATCAATATACCATAGCCAAACATCATAAATGATCTTATTCAACTTTCCATGCCCATCATAAATAAACCAACTAAAAAAATTAAGTGGAGGACCTATGATATTGTGGAATAACTAAAGAAAATAGCTATGCATATATCCATCATGGATTTATTTCATACATCAAGCATCCAAAAATACATCCTGAATGAGTATTTTAACCAATCCCTCCTCCCAAATGACACCACTCTAGACAAATTCCAAGCCTTGGTAGGACACTTGACCCCTAGCCAACGTCTTACCTTTGACCAAAGTGACATGTCATCCCTAGGCCCTCTACATAATATCTATATAGTATCTTTGATATATAGCAGTTGACTTGCATTAAGATACCATCATTATCAAGGTATATGATAATGAAGATTGGAAATATCAAGGTACTATTAGCTTGTTAATGGTCATTGGGCCTTTGACCCATGACACTCTATGCCATGTTTTGGACCCAAAATTATCTTACAATCTATTATGTAGACTAATTACCTAATGAATACTAGATTCTTGAGTCTTATTCACATTTATTATCAGCTTAGGGTGTGTACGCTTTTCAAGGATGTTAGCACTATATATGCATTATTGATTCATAAATCAACTTGTTTTACTAGTTGTAGTATAGTGAACTTATGTTGAATTTACCTAATAGTTATACTATGAAACTATTATGTAAAAAATACAAAAATAATTCACACTTATAAATCACACATGGATCACACTTTATATAATCAGATTAATAATAAAATCTACTTACACACTCTTAACTATGGAGGTTCAGCATCTTCACTACAACTCCTTCCAAGGGGGGCCTTCCTCACTCAGAACTGAGTTCCAATCCTTCCCAAGAATATCTTCAAAAGCTTCTTATAGAATCAACTTTATCATTACTCAAATTTGTATCAATTAAAGATTGCTATAGAATATTACAATGCAATGACTTCTATAGTTTTATTAACTATCCAATCTTTAATTTCAACTCATTAACTTACTAACTCTTAATCTGATCTAGGTTTTTCTATTAAATATAGAAGGCAATTTATTAATTTCTAACCAAAGACACCAAACTAAGAAAAATACAAATACTTTAGAAACTACCCCTATCAACCTCCAAGTGGTTAGTAATTAAAGAACTTGTTTTAGGCTTGACTAGGTTAAGGAGAAGGTATACTATTTTATTATTTTATTTCTTTTTGTCTCCTTCCCATTGTCCTTGTCTTTCTTATCTTTGGTAGCACATCCAAATTTCCTTGCATGTAAGGAGTTCGTACAATAACTATGGTCCATCCATTCAATTCCAAAGATATTTGGATGTGTTTTTAAGATATTATCACAATAATAGCTCTATTTTGTAAAGTGGCGATGACCAACCTTGTAAGTGAATCCTATAGTTGTTATAGACACTTTGTAGTGGGTATAGACATCTTGTATGTGGAGCCTAAAATTATTATGGGCACTCTGTAGTGGTTAAAAATATCCTATAAGTAAAGCCTACAGTTACTGTGACAACCTATAGTGGTTACAAGTAGCCTATAAGTGGAGCCTATATTTGTTATGACAACTTGCAATGACTATCGATAGCCTGTAGGTGGAGATTACAATTTCTACAGGAAACCTACAATGGCTACAGATATCCTGTAGGTAGAGTCTATAGTTATTACAAGTAGCATGTAAGTGTTGTTCCCAAACAAGATCCTTCAGCCTTCTATTATCCTTTAAATGCTTGTAAACTAAAGTTACACAAGCATAATCTAATCAAGGAAAAAACATCAATAATTCATAACATAACATATATATATAATTCACACACAAAATCATAAATTCATTCATTTATTTGTACAAGTCATGGATGGTTATGGGAATTTACATGCAAAAAGATATATACTAGGTATGGATGAGGCTACAAAATAGAGTAATAGGTGGCCTCATCACACCTCCTACTTAACCTATTGCTCAACCTCAAGCAATCCTTGGCTAAATTTTGAAACTAAATTTTTTTTTGAAATCAAGGGGCTCAGCGTAGCTTGACCCTTCAAGGATATGAAAGCATTTAGCATCATCAATGTTTTCCCATCTTTTCTTCTCAGCCTCTCTATTAGTTAGGACATTTCCCTCCCAGTCAAGAATTGGGAACCAAAACAAAGGAGGTTGAAACATCAATCCCAACCATTTTACTCTTATCTTCTTGAAAATCTCAATAAACATGTATACTTTGTGTATGGCCTCCCTAAAGTTTTGAGGGGAGTAAGGTTCCTTTATTTTTAAAGCATCAGAGAGTTATGCCCATATGTAAGAATAAGAAATAAAAATTTGTTTTCCATCTCCTTCCATAAGACTCAAATAATGATTTTTAACTTCTACCTATTTCTTGATAACCCATTCTTGTGGATTACTTGAGTTCATGAAGGAGATCCATTCTTCTATTATAGCATCTGGATTACTTGATTCACCCCTGATCATCAGGATAGCTTTTTTTTCTTTTTCTTTATACTATTCCACTTGTTTCCTTCTACCTATTTCATTAAGAACATATGAATAAAATGCATTCAGTTGGACATCCCCCAAGTAGATGTTTGGATTCCATTCTACATCACTGGATACAGTATATTGGTGTATGTAAAACTCACTTAACTGAGCTTGGAGGTTAGGATCAACATGTCTATATACTTCAAATAAAGATTTAGGGCCATAAAATATGTAAGACTGATCATTATAGATCATGTTATATCTAAATTTAATCCATCTCTCTTCTAAGTAGACAGCATACACCATAGAAGGTGGTTTGTACTCCATTAACATTTTAGTGGTTTCATGTATTTTATTAATCTTTTTCTTTAGATATTTGATCCTAGTTTCATCTGTTTCTAGTTTTTCTTCCAAGTCCACTTGTTCTTTGGTTTCAATGTATACTTTAAATCTTTGGACTAACTTCTTGTAGTGAGTTTCATCATCACCAAATTGTTCCTTAAGCAAATGTAGGAGGTCATCAGTTCTATAGGTGTGACAGCTAAAAGATCCACATCAATGACTTCTTCTACTGTAAGTGTTTTTACAGTGGGTAATGGAGGAAGAAATCTATTGCATAAGGGTACCAAAGCTAGAGCATCATCTATTATAGGTGCTTCCATGGCCAAGGTAGATGAACTTGTTGTAGGTTCCTCTAGGGAAGTTACTACAGGTTCCTTAAATACATTTCCTCTATCTGTAAAAGGTTCTACAAACTCTGTTGCCCCTAGAAGTGTTTCAATGCCTTTTTTTCCTTTCAATTCTATTATTTCATTCCTCAACCTATATATTTCTTTCATAGCTTTTTCCAATGTTTGGAACTCCTGGGCATGGGTAAATATCTCTTGTTCTACTTCTCTTTTCATAGTTTCTTCTTTAATCAATTCCTCTTCTACTACAAGATGATTTTTAATTATCAATTCTTCTTTTGTATACCCAATATTTCTAAGAATATCAATGTCTTATTTAGTGAATCTGGATGATTTGGGTGACTATTCTTCTTCTTCCTTAGAAAATTCCTCATCAGTAGACCATTCTTCAATTTCAAACCCATCAAGAGTCTTTCAAACCCTGGGATCTTTCTTTGGATTTTCATTCTCACTGATGTCTATGGGTGATGAGGTTGTAGTGGTCTTTTGTTTCCTAATTATTTGAGATCTCCTAGGAGGAGGTCTCCTTCTTCTTGATATAGTGGGTTTCTTTTCTTTAGTTTTCATCTTCCTTTCAAGAGGGGTGGTTGATGGAATTTTTGTTCTTCCTGTGTAGTAGTTGATGGAAGAACTTCCTCTTATCCTAAATAATCCATGGTGGAAAGATCAATCTATGGTGAGGACATAGTGGGAGAATTAATATGCTACTATAGACTTCCCTCCTCTATGTCATAAGGAGGTAAGACTAGTTTCCTTCTCTTTATTCTACTCGTAGAAATTTTAGATGGACCCTCAGTAGTTGTGGGTTGACCAGTAGCATTAGTGCCCATAGCATCTTCTTATACAATCTATTGGGTATCTTCCTTAGGGGATTTCTCCTCATTATTACCCTCTTCTTATTGAGGACCATTATTCCCTAGGGCTAAAAATTGTTCCCAAATTAGGTTAGATCTGACAGAGTTTATTCCATGTTTAGTTATCAACCATATTAGGCAATGATGGGATAGGGTTTTTGCAATACCCTTCTAGTACTCTTTGGACATCATTTTTAGAATGTTACATAAGTTATTTGGAACATTAATGATTCTATCATGCCTTAAATGATTCATAAATTTAAATTGAAGAGTATAAATTAGAGAATACCTTCATTCATAGGTCATGTATTTGATGATGTACAAGGCTATCTCCCTCCAGATTATAGGTAAGTTAAATCTCTCCACACCACCTTTCTTTAGTACTAGTCTTTCATTTTCTTAATAAAACTGATATCTAACCTCTTGACCATTGGGTTTGTCTTGTCAGTTCTCCCCTATACTTGATAATCTAATTGCCTAGCTCACTAGTTCTTTAGTGACTTAGAATGTGATGCCATGTACAGTAACTTGGTTTTTAGTAAAATATCCTACAAATTCCCTAGCAAGGGGTTCTAAGAAATGCTATAATTTTTGAAAATATGTGGTATAACTATCTCTATTAAAAATATCCCAACTAGCTTGGTCTCCCTAAAGTTGTCTGTGATCCGTGGGTCCTCTCCTCACAACTAACCCTCCCATTCTACTAAATTAAACTTTTTTGCCAATATTTTCAACTAGAAAGAGGCAACACACTTTGTTTGGCTTATAAAAATATTCTTATAGCAAAGTAGGGGTTTGTTCAATAATGGTGGTTTGTGGTTGTAGGTTGTAGGGTTGTTTCAAATTTGCATGAACGGGTGTACTTGTAAGGGAAAGTAATGAAATTGATTGCTTTCCCTATAAGATATTATGGCTTCATTATGGTGTTTATTCCCACACATTTGGATTCCATAGTGCATTATAATATCACCCATAGAATCCTCCCTCCCATGTAAGTTGTCACATATCCTCAAGTGACGTGGAGTGAATAGGATAGAAGGGATAGAATGGGGTCATAATTAAGGGTATAAGTGTGGGTTGGGAAGTCATCATGTGGGTTTAAGTGTGAGTTGAGGAGTAGTAAATGAATGATGTGTTTCATGATTTAAAATGTGTTTTAATATCATACATGCTATATTAAAATAATGAATACTTTTTAATAATTGAAATATATGGTGTACCTTTTAACAATTTACCAAGGGTTACATCGAGGATATGCATGTGACTATTTACATGCAAGTGATTTGATGGAATGTAATGATTGTGTTTGTAGTTTTAATTGGATTGAAGTGGTCCCCTTTTTGAAGTAATGATGAGATCACAAGATGTTAGGTTGTAATGGTGCCTTCAACTCACTTGCATGTGTGTCATGATAGCCTGTATGAAATTAGAATAGGGGTCATAGACCTAGATGAGAGATTATTTCTCTCCTACCACAAGGTAGTTATTGTAGAGCTAGGTGATCCAAGTTAGGTGCTACATGAATATGGAATAGGGTAACTAAAGGTGTTATTACTTGGTGATCTTTCTCTACATGATTGGCCTCTGTGTTGTCTTACTGCCTATGGATCTTGCCTAGTGACTTTGTTTTATTATTCAGAGGTAGGCCTGAGCATGGTTATGACTTTTCTACTCTAATCCTCCTTAATTCTTCCTTTGTTTAGTTTGGTATCCTCCTTATATGCCAAAAATATCATATCCAAGGTCATAGCTTAAAGTGTGGGAAGATCTATCTTGCATGTGTTTAGAGGGATGTTACGATATGCCTATAACAACTAGAGATGGTGCCCGTAGTGATGGCAAGGTTGTGCCCAGCTATGAAAAAAGTGCTTGTAGAAGCTACAAAAGAGCTCATAGCAATTGAAGGAAGTGCCTACAATAGCTATAAAAGACCATGTAATAACTGAAGGAGGTACCTGTAGTAGCTACAAAATGGCCCTTAGCAACTAGAAGAAGATGAATAATTTACTTAGAATGATTGTTTATTTTTTATTTTTACCCCTAAATAGTTATCAAGTTGGTTTTCTATTTAGGCCCATTTTATAGTTTTGGGTAGCCAGCAGGTTGGTTTTCTACCCAGAAACTACCAACAACACCCTAAAAAAGGTTTTCATTTTTTTGACTCTAATTGCTGCCTATAGTAGAATGTTTATTTTGGGTCCTTACCAAGTTAGCAATGAGGGTGACTAGTCAAATACCAAAGGAAGGTCTCAGTCTTCATGTCATAGGAGGGCTAGGATGTCCTCCTCTACTTCATCTATGTGTTGGTTGGTTCTCCCTTTATTTGGTGAGACATCATCCTCCTTCAGCACATCATTTTATCCATTTTGTAATTATGTGTGTATACATTTATAAAACTCCTCCTAAGTGGATTTTTGTACAACTTTAGTTTATGTCCATTGACTAGTAATTAAAAATCTTATTAGATCAATAGTTTGGAGTTGTACTACTCCATTGGCATAAACATGCTCAATCTCAAATGGAACAAGCCATCTAGTCTAGAGTTTGCCCTTGTGATCTTTGTATTTTGAATTAAAAAGAAGGTCCCAATATCCAACATTGAATTGTCTGGCCTTAATGTATCTATCATGCCAAACAATCTATTAGTGTTGTATAAGTTCTATAGTCTATAATGCCTATTATCTGTATTTATCTAAGGCATTCAGTTGCATAAACCATTCTTTCTATGCTTCAGATATTTCCATCCCAAGTGTTAGTGGTATCTGTAAGGTCTTATTCTCAAATTATATTGGTAGGATAGGTTTCTTCCCATAGATGAACTCATATGGAGTGAAACCTGTAGTAGTCTTCTACGTGATTCAATAAGCCCAACCAGCTTCAGGAAGTCTAGCCTCTCAATCCTTATAGGACATATTAATATTCTTGGTCAAAATATTTTCTAACTCCTTGTTGGTGACTTCCACCTGTCCATTAGATTGTGGAAGATATGGAGTTGATTTCTTATGCCTAATCTCATATTGCTAGACCAAAGTAGTAATTAAATTAGCAGTGAATTGGGGTCCTTGATTAGTGACTATTTTTCATGGCACGCCATATCTTATGAATATTTTTTCATAGAGGAAAGTTACCACCTTCTCATCCCTAGTGTGTGTAGGTGCCTTGACCTCTACCCATTTAGTGATATAGTCAGTACATACAAGGATGTACTCTTTGTTGTTGGATGTTGAATCAAAAGGTCTGACAAAGTATAGGCCCCATTTTTTAAATGATTCAAGCATTATTTGAGGCTATAAAGGCATCTCATATGAGCATGTATGTCTCCCCATATGCTGATATCTATCACAATGAGTAGTATACCTTATGGAATATTTATGGACTGAGGGCCAATAACATATTATATTCAATATTTTTTCTATTGTACACTTGGCTACAAAGTGCCCTCCACATGGTTCATCATGGTAAGTTGAGAATATCTAGAACTTCATCTTCTCTGAGACATCTTCTGGTGATGGATTCAGGCCCAGTATAAAGAATAAATCTAGATAGCCATGAATACCTACCACTTTTCTAAATCAAAGCTCTTCTTTATTTAGTAAGTGTTATGGGAGTAACCCTGTGGCAAGGTAGTTAGCAATATCAGCCTACCAAGGTGTGATAAGGGTGAGGGAGAATAGGTGCTCATGTGGAAATGAGTCATCCATTATGGTATCTTCTTTAGGGGATTGTAGGCATAATAAGAAATTAGCCACGATATTGTCCCTATCATGCTTATCTACAATGGTGAGATCAAATTCTTGTAATAAGAGCAGTCATCTTATCACTCTGGCTGGGATAGCTAGTTTATTCATAAGGTACCGAATGGATACATGGTCTTTATGAAAAAATACTTGATACCCTATGATGTAGTGATAGAACTTGTCGATAGCATAGACTACTACTAAGAACTCCTTTTTAGTAACTATATAATTTAATTCTACTACCTGAAGGTTCTTGCTTACAAAATAGATAAAACAATTGATTTATCCCTATTTTTGGCCTAGTATAGCTCCTAAGGTAGTATCTAAAGTGTCTGTGTGAATATGAAGGGAAAACTTCCAATTAGGACCATAAAAAATTGGGGTGGTGGTCAATAATTCCTTCAATTGTTTGAAGGCTACATCATAAGTAGGAGTCTAGAGGAATTCAACATCTTTAGTCAAGAGAGTGATTAATGGTGGTGCTACTTTACTAAAATTATTGATAAATCTCTTGTAGTAACCAACATGTCCTAAAAAACTCCTGACATATTTCTATTTTTGAGGAATAGAGAGATTGTTTATGATGCTAATTTTTATAGGGTCAACATTAATTCCTTCAATAGATACATGGTGGCCTAAGATAATACATTATATCATAAGCATCTAACATTTCCTATGAATTTAAGATAAATGATGCTCTTGACAATATTGTAGCAATTTTTCCAAGTTGTTTAGGCACTCATCATATGTTTCTCCATCAATAGTGAAGTCATCCATATAAATTTCTACACATTTATTTACCACATCTATAAAGATACTCAAGACAGCTCTCTGAAATCTTGTAAGAGAGTTACACAACCCAAAAGATAATATAGCATAAATATAAATAACTTAGGGATAGGTGAAGGTGCTCTTCTCCTGGTCTTCAGGAGCAATACTAATCTAGTTGTAACCACTGAAACCATCCAAAAAGGTAAAATATTTCTTTCCTGCTAGTATGTCCAACACCTGATAATGAAGGGTAGAGGAAAATGATCCTTTCTAGTTGTTGTATTAAGTTCCATATAATCTATGCATACACATCATTCTCCATTTATTTTTATACTATTACCAAACATAATACATATTCACTATCTGAGATGGGGTATATAAATCCAATGGTCAGCAGTTTCTATAATTCCATTTTGACTATTTATTTAAAAGTGGGATTCATCCTTCATTGTGGTTGCCTAAGTATTTGGCACTCTTCTAGGATATAAATATGATGTGTGCATGTTTCTGAGCTGATTTCATGCATGTCCTCATAATCTCATGCAAAACCACATTGGTTTGCATGCGATATGATGACTAGGTGTTTTTTCTCATTTGACTTCAACTTGCTATTAATAAGCAATGTTTTTCCTAAAGAGATTTTAATTTGTTGTGAGTTTCATCATTTCTGTAATTCTAATAGATCTAGTTTGGTTACAGCTATGAGGTAGTAGCCGGTGGAATATTTCTTGTACAAATGCATCAGATTGATCTATTTTCCAAAAGCTAGAAAATTGGCACTTAACACATTGCAGGTGGATGAGATTTATAGAATGAGTTTTGTAATTATTCTAGAGAATGTTGGAGAGAATTTCATCATCTTCCTAATCAGTCAAGGTGCATGCATGGTTTAGGGTGGATACTAAAATCTAGGGAGATTGTTTTGCCTCATCTTCTTCGGCCCATAACGTATGTTTTGGTGCTAAGGCTAGCTATGTTGACGGATAGAGGATTAACTTCTTAGTGTCATTGCCATTGGGTATCAACATGTCACCTAATTTTTAGCTAATGAAAGCATCAACTGTGGTAATCCAAGGACATCCTAAGAGAAGAGGATATCTTCCCAAATTAGACTTAGGTTATAGCACAATGAAATATGTAGGATACTCCCAAGAATCTATAGTAATGACAAGATCTTCAATGATTCCTTCTAGTTTGACTATAGACCTATTATCCATTTATAGCATTATAGATGTGAGATGAATATTATTCAACTGTAGTTTGTGCATGGTTTCAATTGTCATTACAATTATTATAACCCCCAAGTCTATCAATGTATTAGACAACTATTGATTAAAGATCTAGACTGTTACTACTGGGCGTCCTAGATCTGAATATTTCTTTGATAAAGTATTGTTCAACATAAGGTCTACCATTTGACCAAACATATGCACTGTATTGGGATCCTTCTTCTTCCTTATAGGCTTACATACACATAAGTCTGTAACAACTTTGGAATATGTGGCACATATTTGATGGCCTAGAAGAGGGGAATTTTAACACAGATTTTTGAACTATCTTATGAAATCAAATCTAGGCTCAATTGCATGGCACTGAAGGATAAGACATTTTATAAATGATGGAGTTGTTTTAGTAACAACTTTATTTGTTGGTTCAGAGAATTCTTATGGTGATGAAGGTGGTTTATCATGATCTTCTAGAGTTTCTTGATCTGACTCCATTATTATAGGTGGGGATGGAGGTGGTATAACTTTTCCTTAATGTAGGTGAACTTCACTAATGTTTACTACATATGTCAATTACTAGACAAGTTCAGTACTGAAGGTTGGTTAAACTAGCTTATTTGTAGTGTTCTGCATGGGTTGGGTAGGGATCTGATTAGGTTTGGGTGTAGATTCTAAATTGGGCATAAGATCAAGAGGTTATTTTTTATTTTATGAAAGGAATCATTCTTGATGGTTTCCCTAGGTTTGCTACCATTGGTTTGTGAAGAGTGGGCCTTGGGGTGGTTGCCAAGCTTATGTCTAAGGTGGGGATTCCTTTTGTGGAGGTTGCTAGGAGGTAGTGGAGTAGCTTGTATGAGGTGGTTTCCATCTATAATTAGGAGGTGGTGATGAATTTTGTGGAGGTTGTCAAGAGGTATTTGGGTAGCTTGTCTAAGGTGGCTACTAGTTAGAATTAGGAGGTGGGACATTCATCTATGGACCAGTCTAGTTGGGAGAAGTATTTGTAAATTGTGAGTTAAAAAAGGTAAAATTTATAAAAGGTGGATTTTGTCCCATACATGGATAATATGGCCATTAAACCCATGGATTTCTTTATGGAACATAGAAAACTTGGTCTCCATCTCCTCCTATAGCATGCAGCTCTACCATTTTTGGTTCTTTAGCTATGATGTTAGCTACTTTAACCCGAACCTCATGACACCTATAGTCTACCTTCCTCCTTTTACAATCTAGATAATAGATGGTCAAAGCTTGATCCAAGGTTTTTTTCTTTTGCCTGGAGTGTAGGCTATCCAATTGGGTGGCCAAATGACTAGTGATATCATGTTTCATGTCTTGTAATAGGTTACTAACTTTAGATTTTGATAGGCCACTTGTAGCTACCAATGGAAGCTTATTGACCCTAACTTTGTTTATGGTAGACTTGGAATAGTTCTTGCTCAATTCCTTGATGTTTGCAAATGGAAGATAGGAGATATTTCCCCCACTCATTAGGTCTAAGGATTCTAGATAGTCTTCTCAGACTCCTTTCGGGAAGATGAGTTTTAGAGGTTTTTTTCCTGGTGCACTTTGTTTGAATTTTTGTACACTAAATATGAACCATTCAATATAGTCTTCCCAATATTCATCCCCTTCTTGAGTCATATTGAAGATGTCATTCTTCTATAAGTTTTTCCTCATCCATATTCCTAATACTTAGCCAAAAATTTATTTTTCATATCCTCCCAAGTGAGGATTGAATTAATACCTAGTACCATAAACCAATGAAGCATTGAGCCCTTGAGTTTTGATGGAAAAGTTTCAATTTCTATGTATCCTACCTATATTCATAGCTTCTATAGAGGATATCAAATTCAAACAAAAAGGTGTTTGGGTCTTCTAAGAATGTACCTCTAAAATTGGGCATTTGTAACAAACCGCTACACCAAAACCTTGAGGCGTTAGTGAAGTCTGCCCACTAGGACCATAACATCCCACCACACTTCCAAAGCCTAGACTCTGAGCTAGATTTGTGCCTGTACCACTAGGATTCCCTATGTGTATGAGCCTTGGATGAACACTGCCATGCTGGTGTAGCCACCCATTATGTGACTTGAACTGGGTGGAGGCTCTGATACCACAGGTAACGAACTGCTACACCAAAACCTTGAGGCGTTAGTGAAGTCTGCCCACTAGGACCATAACAGCATTATTGAGGGTGGGATATATTTCATTTATGTTACACCTATTGCATCTAGAATAGGAAATTCAAAATTAACTATGTTTGTAGTCTCGTTGTTATACATAAAGTCTCCTTCTCTATTCATGATGGCTTTTCTTGTGATATGAATACCAAAGGTACTCAGGATCACATCTTCAAATTTTTGATTAGCCCCTTCATCAATATGATAGTAAATGTTTATCTGCTACTCCATAGTCTTTTTTTTAATGAGAAATCTAAATATTCTCTTGAGCATTCTTAGATTTCTTCAAGAAATCCTTGATGGAATGTTTTTTTATGCTACTTTCTAGAGTTTTTGGTTCATGAAGTTATTCTTCATTTCTCATTACTAATTTAGCTAATGCTTCCTTTTTTAAATCCAATAGTACTTCTACAAGTTACTTCCTTCAGTTTGTAGTATTTATTTCTTCAATATCCTTTTGGCTTATGGTATACTTTTTAACAAGATTCTTGGTTACTGTGGGTGCTTGCAGTTCTTTCTCAGTAACAACTTGTGGCTTGTTTGGTATGAATCTCCCTTTAGAATCTCTTTCTCTCTACATAAATGGTGTGCTACATCTTTCATCTGTCTTGTTCCTTATTGCACAAGATTAGTGTATTTTTGTTTCTCGAGTGTTATAGGGGGTTGTTTTAGAATAAGTAAAAAGTATAATAAAAGAGTGCAAAAATTAAAAAAACTAGAATTGAAATTTTACTTCTATAAAATAGTAAAGTTATCTATTGAAAGTGGGAAAATTACTCTAGGAAGTAAAAAATGAAAGCAGAAAATTTATCATAAAAAATAGGAAATGAAAGCAGAAAATTTATCCTAGAAAATAGGAAATGAAAACAAGAAAATTAAAGGCACATTTTACAAAAAATTAATCACTCTTGCAGGAAATAAATCTTAAAAATATGAACTAAGTATTTACAATATTTCAAAAAGGCATTCAAGGCTATGCACCATTTACTTCCAAAAACTTAGACATCTATCATAAGACACCGTAGTTCCCTTACTTGACTTTCCCGGTTAGAACTATATGTCCAAAAACTTTGACATCTAGTATAAGACACCATAGTGTCCTCACTCAACTTTCTTGGATAGGTAGAATAGTACATTAACCAATCTTAAAAAAATAATGATTGATTTTAAAAAATAATAATTGACACCCTCCCCAGCAATGGCATCAAAATATTGTGCAGACTAATTACTCAATGAATCCTAAATTCTTGAGTCTGATTAACATTAATTATCAACCCAGAGTACATACACTTTTCAAAGATGTCAAAACTATATATGCAATATTGATTCATTAATCAACTTGTTTTACTAGTTGAAGTATAATGAACTTATGTTGAATTTACCTGATAGTTATACTATGAAACTATTATGATAGAAATACAATAATACTTCACACTTATAAATCACACATGCATCACACTTTATATTATTATATTAATAATGAAATCTACTTACACACTCCTAACTAAGGAGGGTCAGGATCTTCACTACAACTCTTCTGAGGAGGCCCTTCCTCATTTAGAACTGAGCTCCAATCCTTCTCTAAGATATTTTTAAAAGCTTCTTACAGAATTAATTTTCTCATTACTCAAATCTGTAGCAATTAAAGATTGTTACAGAAGATTACAATGCAATGACTTCTATAGTTTTATTAACTATCCAATCTTCAATTTTAACTCACTAACTTACTAACTCTTAATCTGATCTAGGTTTTGTCATTAAATATAGAAGGTAGTTAATTAACTTCTAACTAAAGACACCAAACTAGGAAAAATAAAAATACTTTAGAAACTACCCTAGTCAACCTTCAAGTGGTTAGTAACTAAAGTTACTTGTTTTAGGTTTGATTGGGTTAAAGATAAGGTATACTAATTTTTTGTTTTATTTATTTTTGTCTCCTTCTCATTGTCCTTATCTTTCTTATCTTTGATAGTACATCCAAATTTCTTTGCATTTAGGGAGTTCGTATAACAGTTATGGTCCATCCATTTAGTTCCTAAGATAGTTGGATGTGTCCTTAAGATATAATCACAATAATAACTCTATTTTATATAGTGGTTGTAGAAAACTTGTAGGTGAAGCCTATAGTTATTATGGTCACTCTATAATAGCTACAAGTAACCTATAGGTGGAGCCTACAGTTGATACAAGTACTCTATAGTGGCTACAGGGAGCTTGTAGGTAGAGCCTATAATTGTTATAACATCCTGTAGTGGCTATAAGTAGCCTATAGGTGGAGCCTATAGTTAATATGGTAACTTGCAATGGCTACAGGTAGCTTGTAGGTAGATCTTAAAATTGTTTTGAGCAACCTCTAGTGGCTATGGATAGCCTATAGGTAGAGCCTACAATTGTTGTGAGTAGCCTGTAAGAGTTGTGCCCAAATAAGATCATGTAGCCTTATGTTATCCTTCAAATGATTATTAGATAAATTTATAAAAGTATAATATAATCAAGGAAAAATTATCAATAATTCATAACATAACATATATATATCAATGCACACACAAAATCATAAATTCATTCATTCATTTGTATGAGTCATGGATGGTTATGGGGATTTACATAGAAAAAGATATATACTAGGTATGGATGAGGCTAAACAATAGAGTAATTAGTGGCCTCATCATAATCTATTATTAGTCTAACCTTGGATCCATGAAATTGGGGCTATACCTTCTAGATTTCATCAATATATAAAGTTTCCACATTCAGGAAGGGAAGTGACTATACTAGCTTATCTCCAGATATATCAGTATTGTAAACATCTCAAGGTCCAATATAAGAGAAAATAACTATCAATTTTTCATGAATCTTATGGCCAAATATGTTAAAGAAAGAGACAAAAAGGGAAAAACCATTAAATTATGACCAAAAGCTAATTACATTGACCCAAATAACCTAGCTTCTACCTCAGTCATGCCTCCACCAAACTTTGTCAATCACTTCTATATAACTAACAAAGGTCTCAAAGAATATAATACCCATAATGCATTCCATATTGAAAAAATTATACAAAATCTAAAATCTTAAGGGAGACCTAAGTCTAAAACCACTCGCACAAATGGAAAACCAAGGTAAAATCTTAGCTAAATAAGCCCATTGTTTTCAAAATGGCTTCTATCCTAGAATTGGACCCTTTAGCCAAACATGATTCATGGATTTACACTGATGAGTTAGTTGAATGTTACCAAAGCACAAAGTATCCTATCCTTAAATAGATTATGGATCACCTAGCTTATGAAGGTAAAGGCTTGGGGTTACATTAGCAAGGCATGATCGAACTAGTCTCAATGACCAAGTACAAAGGAAACCATGGTATTGGATTTAAATCACCTAGGGGTGACCCCACATATTGTATTCATGTTTCAACACCAAGGACTAGTGAATATGATGCTCATAGTGATGTAGCATCTGATTATAACATCTATGATGACTTTACCACTAAAAATTATTTAACCCCCATGTCATTTTCACTATTAACCCTATTTATCAACCTTCACAATTAACCCTTTACCACCCACAATTGATAGACTAGGACCAACAAGAGTCAAAAATGCCATTGGATGAGTTTGAAAATGATGAGGCCATATGCAAATTTCTAAGATTGTGGAATCACATTCATCTTGGAGATCATAATAAAGTATTTTTTATTAGATTGGATCATGCTACCTATTTTGGAGAGTGAGTGAACTTCCTTGGCCAAAAAGAAAAATAAAATCAAACATTGAGGTCTAAAAGTGAAAACCTCTTCAAAGCATTTTGTGACTAGGGTAAAAGTAAAGAGAAATGCAAGTCTCTTAGTGAAAACTAGTTTTCAACACCATTAGATGAGGATGTTCACCCCTCTTCCTATGAAGCATAAGAGACCTATAGTCTAAATCCTATTTATGGATTACTGATCAGGACTAAGGAGAGGAAAACTTTTGCATAAATTTTTCAAGAGTTCCCTAAGGTATTTATCTCATGGCCTTTTCTAGCATTAAGAGATTATGATTCATCCTAATTGGGATAATTAAATGAGCTAGTCTAGTTAGAGGACTTTCTCATTACCAATCAATTTAACTCCTTGCCAACTATTTTAGATGGTTCTACACTTCTTGTAGAGGACACTTCAAAAGGTTACTATTGGGACTATAGAAGACCCAAAGTGAATCAAATTAGGTGCATCCCTCACTAAGGAGGAACATGAAGTTTTCATATCCCTTTTGATGGAGTTTATTGACATATTTGCATGAGCTTATTTGGACATTCTAGGTTTAGACCCTACCTTGGTTGTACACCATCTTGTTGTACATATTGATGTCAAACTTATTAAATATAAAATATGTAAGATGCATCCTTATATAGTGGTGCTAGTTAATGAATATTTGGAGAAATTCTTATATGCAAAATGCATCAGGCCAATCGACTATTCAGAGTGGATTTTAAACATTGTGCCAGTGAGCAAGAAAATATAAGGTATCAGGATCTACATTGATTTCATAGATATCACAAAGCCTACATAAAAGATTACTTTATTTTGCCTAATATTGACATGATAGTCAACTCAACAACTAGATATTAAATGCTTTCTCTCATAGATGGATTTTTAAGATATAATCATATTAGAATAATACAAAAAAACTAGCACGAGCCACTCTGTGTGGAACATTTTGTTATCAAGTTATGTTGCTTGGATCCATATACCAAAAAGCTATAATAGATATTTTCCATGATATGATACATGAAATCATTGAGTACTATGTTAATGACATCCTAAGTAAATCAAAGACCTATGCTAACCATCCATTTATACTACGAAGAACCTTTGAGAGACTTCACAAGTACAATGCCAAGCTTAATCTAAAGAAGTGCTTATTTGGCATAACTTCTAGAAAAATTTTAGGCTTCATTATCTCTTGTAGGGGCATTGAATTTGATCCAGTAAAAGTTTGAGCCATCACTGAAAAGCCACCGCCATCTACCTTGAAGTAGATACATAGTTTATAGTGAAAAATATAGCCCATCTGATGCTTCATATCATAGTTGGCCAATAAATGCCATCCATTTATGCAATTATTTAAAAAGTGCATTACTTTATCCTAGAATGAATAGTTTTATAAATAATTCCATCATCTTAAGTAATATCTTACCAATCCACCTATTTTATTGTCAATAATGCAAAATAAGCCATTATTATTTCTCTTGTCAGTTCCTAAAAATGTATTGGGTCACTTTTGACACAACATGAATAATAAGGTAAAGAGCATGGCATGTATTATCTAAGCCAAACATTATCCATGTATGAGCATAATTATATGCCAATTGAAAAATCATGTTTAGCAATGGTGTTTGTAGCCCAAAATTTACGTCATTACATGTTGAACAATAATACCATTATTATTGTTAAAGTAACATCGATCAAGTATCTACTTTCCAAAATAGCTCTATAGGGTTGCATGGAAAAATGGATCATGTTATTGAGTGAGTTTGAAATTGAATATGCCAATCAGAAGGCCATTATGGGGTAAGTACTCATAAATTAGCTTGTAGAATCTCCTATTCAAGATACTCAACATATTACATTTAGATTTCTAGATGAGGCTATTCTAATCACCAAAGAATTAGAAGCACCTCTTGAGGCCAAACAATGGAAGATGTAATTTGATGGATCATTCAAAATTCATGGACTAGGTGATATAATATTATTTGTTACACCATAAGGGGATCTTACTCCCAAGTCCTTTTGCATTGGATTTCCCTATACCAATAAAATGGTCGAGTATGAAACACTCATTACACAGATTCATCAAGTAGTAAAATGGAACATCCAACATTTAATGGTTCATAGTGATTCTAATCTAGTCATCGATTAGGCCATAGACCAATAACAAACATAATTTCTTCAGACTTTTTGTCTGAAGGAATTCCTTCAAAAAAAAGTTTAAAGAAATTTGGAAGGGCTACAAACAAAAAATCCTGCAAAAAATACTAAGGCATAGAATAATTTCTTCAGAATTTTTGTCTGAAGGAATTCTTTCGAACAAAAAGTTTGAAGAAATTCGGAGGAAGGTCGTGGGAGGAAAAGCCTGAGAGAAATGCTGAAGGTCAAAAGCAAAGTGCTCAAAACAATTATTGCAAACTTTTTGTCTACGAGAAAAAAGTCTGGGAGAAAAAGTCCACGGGGAAAGTCCGTGGGAAAGCTCTGAGGTATTTCAAAACCAAGGGAGTCCAAGGACCCCGAAGGGCAGGTGCCCTTTCAAGGGACTCTAGACCAAAAAATAGGCACTTCTCCAAAGCCAAAGGGTCACCCTCCCTTCGGAAGGGTCCAAAACAAGAAGCCCAAAGAAAAGGGAAGAGACAAGAAGCTGAAGAAAAGGAAAAGGCTGAGAAAATTCCAAGGGGTGACGGGCCCGAAGATGTCAAAATTGAGCACAAAAAACTAGCCATTGGAAGTTCAAATGTGGCAACGGGTGCACAGACATCAAATTTAAGGCTCATGAAGTAGCCGTTGATTTCAAAAAGCTTAAAGAAGATCCCAAGGAACTAAGCGACCCAGCTACCGAGAAGATAGCCCTGAGGGCCAAAGAAGCCAAAAAGAGACAAAACTAGGAAGAGACAAAGTGCAAAAATAGACAAGATGGCCTAGGTGGCAAAGGGGAGGCGATTTATTGCCAGGTGGTCATCAAATGGTGCAAATAGTAAGTAGTATAACCTGATTTCTTCACTTTGCATTTATGAGCAGACAAACCACGTGATATCTAGAAAGAGCAGTCTTGTTTGCAAAAAAGAGGTGCAGCCCATGCTTTCACATTAATGTTTGAATGCCAAAGTCAAGATTGGCAATTACACAGCATGGTTTTAGCAGGCCTCTTCTAGAAGAATGACATCAGCAATAGTGACTTCCTCTTCCTGATGCTCTCAATGCACATGGGCCAACTTGTCAAGGAGCACCAAAGTCTTTTCCAAAAGGGGCAACTTTACTTCTTCTCCTCTTTCTATATATTGTAAAACTTCTCATTTTGAGAGGCATCTCTTAGCCCATAAGTCAAAGTTCTACCCAAAAATCTCTAGATTTGTAAGGCATAACTCTGCTAGATTTTACCTTGAATCAAGACTTAGTAATTTTTACCTCCATTTGAGCTTGCACTCATGCATATGTCTATGTTTTCTTTTTGTGTTAAGTCATTTTCTTTTATGCTTTTCACAGAATGATTCCAGCATGTTTGGTGCATTGTGAAGTTTCTTCTTCTACAGGTCTGCCAGAAGTGTCTACAACAGGAATAAAGGTGCATGTGAATAGGCTACCAAAGTGTGTCTCAGAACACCTTTGATAGTTCTTCCTCCCTATATCTCTACAGACCCCTGACTCACTAATACAGAAGAGTTTCCCCACATCAGATGAAGCATATGACAGCTTGTTCTTGGTGAAAAGTGTATGTTCGGGCTGAGTGTATCAACCTTTTTTGGTGTATCACCTTTTAGCTTAGATTTAGGTTCTATTTTCAGCATCCTTCTCTATTTTCATCCCCCCCTTTTTCATTTATTTGTTAGCAGTAAGAAGTCTAGGACCTAAAAGATACATCAGAGGGAGCTAGCACTTATCTAGAGACTCTCCCCCCAGCTTTGTTGGTCCCACAAGTGAGAGGGGAGTTTCTATTATTGCATGTGAAAGGCAGGAGCTCGACCTCCTATCCATGGTGCAATCCACTACGTCAACAATTTTTGGCACGCCCAGTGGGACTAACTAGCACAAGTTTTGTCCTAAGATTTGAAGAATTTTTAGTGTGTTCTTCAACCAACCATCCTTTGGAGGCTTTTTTACCAACACCAATGGTGACTCCAATTTGAATCAGTGGGTTAAGTAACCTAGGTGCCATCAAGAAATCATATTTTTATATGTATAATCCATTTACACAAAATCATGGGCCTTGTATTCTTTCATATGACTTCGATCAAGCTCAAAATGTTCATGCAATCCCCTTAAGCAACTCTCCTAATTGCCCTTCAATGATAAGGGAAGTAGCGCTAGAGTTTGAGAAGCAGGTAATGGAGATCGACAAACTAGATGAGCAGTATGGATATCAATAGGAGTTGATTTATAAAAAGAAATGTTTGTTTAGGCAAGCTCAGGCCTTACAATTCATGGAGGAGGAGGTAGCAAAATGGAGGAATCCATTCATGCAAGGTAGTCAACCCTGTGCACCCCCTCTTATTCTAAATAAATCCCCCTCTTGTGCACCAAATCCTTTCTACCAGATATCACTTGCTCACTCTAGCTCATCTGATGCATTGATCACTCTTGCTCTTAACCCCTTGTGCCTAGCCTTCAAACATCAAAGGGGACTAGAGCAACCTCCCATGGAGATGAACCTTTTAAATTCCTTAGATTGTGAATCTTCCTTTGGAGAGAACATCATGAACCAGCACATCTCTCTTGAAGCTGCTTCTACTCATCATGATGATGCTGGTGACCTCTAAGAAAGGCTCTTCTAAGAAAATCTAGCTAGGAGAATTACAAAGTTGGAATCCAAAGCATAAAGAGTAGTATTGTTTGTAGAAAAGAGGCACAGCCCATGCTTTCACATTAATATTTGAATGTCAAAGTCAAGACCGGTGATTACACATCATGGTTCCAGCAGGCCTCTGCTAGAAGAATGACATTAGCAACAATGACTTCCTCTTCTCGATGCTCTCAACGCACATGGGCCAACTTTTCAAGGAGTGCCAAAGTCTTTTCCAAAAGGGGCACCTTTACTTCTTCTCCTCTTTCTATATATTGTAAAACTTCTCATTTTGAGAGGCATCTCTTAGCCCGTAAGGCAAAGCTCTGCCCAAAAATCTCTAGATTTGTAAGGCAGAACTCTGCTAAATTTTACCTTGAATCAAGACTTAGCAATTTTTACCTCCATTTGAGCTTGCACTCATGCATATGTCTATGTTTTCTTTTTGTGTTAAGTCATTTTATTTTATGTTTTCACAGAATGATTCTGGCATGTTTGGTGCATTGTGAAGTTTCTTCTTCTGTAGGTCTGCCAGAAGTGTCTACAACAAGAATATGGGTGCATGTGAATAGGCTACCAAAGTGTGTCTTAGAACACCTTTGATAGTTCTTCCTCCCTATATCTCTACAGACCCCTGACTCACTAATATAGTAGAGTTTCCCCACATCAGATGAAGTGTATGACAGCTTCTTCTTGGTGAAAAGTGTATGTTCGAGCTGAGTGTATCAACCTTTTTTGGTGTATCACCTTTTAGCTTAGGTTTAGGTTCTATTTTCAGCATTCTTCTCGCTTTTCATCCTCCCCCTTTTCATTTTTTTTTTAGCAGTAGGAAGTCCAAGACCTAAAAGATACATCAGAGGGAGCTAGCCCTTATCTAGAGACTCTCCCCCCAGCTTCACCGGTCCCATAGGCGAGAGGGGAGTTTCCATTGTTGCGTGTAGAAGGTAAGAGCTTGGCCTCCTATCCAGGGTGCAATCCACTATGTCAAAAATTATTGGTCCCATGTCTCCCTAGTGCATAGACATATATACCTATCTTCAAGGCCAAACTATGCATCCCAATTTATCACATAAGAAATAAAAAAACTTCACCCACAAAATGTCTCATTATACCCTGATTGGACCAACCTTATATCTAAGAAGCTATGATGAAACTCTAATTTGTTATTTATCTTTGGTATAATATGGATTAGTATTAAGGTAATTTCATGAAGGAGTGTGTAGAGCCCACACCAGTGGGACAATCTTAGCCATAAAATTACTACATACTAGTTATTACTAACTGACTATTTAAGTAGACATAGATGCATATGTGAAGAGGTGTATAAATTGTTAGAAACATGCTAATTTGATTCATGTTCTAGCAAAGACACTCAAACCTTTAATAGCCATAAACATGTCCTAATTTCTATTGAGTATTTCACTAAGTGGGTGGAAGCCATTCCCCTTACATCATTAGTAAGTAGATATCCAAGTTCATATTCAACTATCTCATTTGTTGTTATCCTTACCCTTTGACATTATATGTGATAATGGTAGATCATTTAAAAACAATGATGTGAAAAAACTTTATACCCAATACCACATCAAACTACATTTCTATATTACCTACTGCTCGCAAGGCAACAACTAAGTTGAGGCTTTTAATAAAACCATTGTCAATATTTTGAAGAGTATTATCAATGATTCTCATTATAATTGGAATTTGTATCTATTGAACACCCTCTAGGAATACCATACCACATTTCATACTCCAATAGGAGCCACACCCTATTCACTTATTTACGGCACTGAGGCTATTTTCTTATCGAGGCCGAGTTGTCTTCTCTCTAGATTTCATTATAGCACATCATTGATGATGAGGATTATAGAGTAGCTCACTTACAGGAGCTAGACTCACTTCATGGAAAACACTTGGTTGCCTTAAATAATCCTCAGGTATATCAAAATAGATTAAGATTCTAATACAATAAGCATGTTAATCATCATGAACTCGAGTTTGGTGACCTTGTGTTAGAAGAGAATCAGAAAAATGTCAATGCCAAGACAAAGAAAAAGGGAAATTTCCAACCAAACTAGTTAGGTCCTTATATAGTTATTGATAACTATAGTTCTAGATCATACATGCTCAACACACAAGAGGAAGATGAACTTGATGAACTGATGAACCTAGTGTACCTCAAACATTTTTATTCTTGTGAGATTTAAATTATTGTCGATGAGGATCATTTATGTTGTGCCACATTATACTCATTATTTGTACTATACCCTATACCATTCTACCATACCATTAACCTATTGCCAATAAGTTATTTTTACCTAACTCTACCTATCACGTTTGGCCTTGGTTTTGATTTATTTGTACTTCATGTATGTTTAGTGGTTGGTCATAGATTTAGTTTCAGCAATTGTTTTAGAATTAAACAATGAATGGAAATTTATGAAAGAAGTATGGAAGTGGTACTAGCAATTGCATCCTTTATTTTTTGTTATGTTATATAATTTTACTACTAATTATAAATATCTTTAAGCAAATTAGTACCAATGACCCTTTTTCATTGTTTCCTAATTATAAATGCTTATGGGTAAATTAGGAACAACACATTTACAATACATTGTCACATCACCTTGCCATTACTATTACCATTTTCTTATACTTGAACTTATTGTTTCTTAGTCAAACACTTTTTATGTAGGTGGAACTATAATGACTTGAGGTCCTATAAGACTATGTAGTTAGCACTCGATTTACGTTGAGGTTAGCTCAGTAACCCCTTTGCCATGTTCTCATCATTTTATGAGCAATTTAAGTTTGAACACTATTGTCATTTTGCAAGTAACCTAATCCATGCCCTCTCTATTTTATGATATGGACCATTATATATCTTGTAATTCTCAATTGAGTTGAGATTCCTAGAAATTCCAAAAATATTTGAAATCATTTAAAAACCCCTAAAAATTTGTAAAAGACTTAGAAATTTATAAAAATCACTAAATCATGAAAATTGGTTTATAATTTCCATGCTAGATATAAATTCATCAAAAGTTTCTAGGATAGGCCATCTTATCTATTCAGCATCATTTCTAGACCACCTTGGTCTTTTTCCTCCTATTTTTGGGAGAGCTACATCGACCTGAGGTCTGTATGGACTATGTAGGAAGTACTTGTATACATAGGGTATCTCAAGTTAGCTAGCTACCTTCTTTTCTTTTTAAACTACTTGTTTGCCTTGAGGATTCTGGGACTCCTAACTATTTCAAAAGTAACCACTTGTCCTTTAGTTTCCCCATCTTTATTGGCCTTAGTCGTATGCTCTCATCATTTTGTGAGTTGATTTTTTGAGCATTATGCATTCAAACTTGATGCACTAATGACCACTTGGATTTTCTTACACTCTCATCATTTTACGAGTTACTTCTTGTTTGAACACTCTCATCATTTTGAGATCAAACATTACCAACGCTCTCATCATTTTGTGAGATCGTTCCAAGTTTTAGATGTAGTAAACACTATGAATTATCAAATAATTTCATTAGTAGATACTCATCTCTTGACTTTTAGTGTGGTTTTAGCCTAAACCATATTCTCACACTTACGCAATTTGTTTGTGCTGATGTTTTCATGATTGTGACTACATCCTTTTTTTTCCTCATGTATTCACTATTTTACAAGATCATTCTTATTTTCCTCTACAAGTTAATCATGTTTTCTTATCATCCATTTTAATTTATCCCATAATCTGGAAAAACTACATTTGGCCTAAAGTTCATGTTAGATCTTATGTCCATGGAACTATGTAGGTAGCATCCACTTATTTAGTGCATCTGCAGTCAACTCAACTACCCCTTCTTTTTCTTCTATTCCCCTCATTTTGTTTATTTTGTTTTGTTGTCTCCCTATAGCCTAGGGTAACCTTGTGTTAGTTGTTCTTGTGTTGTTTTTCTTATGTTTTTATTAACACCTCTATTACACATGCATGAATAATTTATAATCTATTTGTATTAACATTGTGATTAACCATTATTTGTGTATTACTATTTGTTTTGTTTTATTTGTTTTCCTTTATATACTTAGATTAGTTTGTTTAGTGCACTTTTCTTTACTTTGGATCGTTTAATTGTTTTGATTATTTTATTTTATTTATTTGTAGCTTTGTTTGTTTGTTTGTCTATTTGTTTATTCTATCTATCTTTGTTTGTTCTTTTTTTTTTTTTTTTGTCTTGATTATAGTTGTTTCTTTTGTTTAGTTATTGTATTTATTTATGTCAGGTTTTTTTTTTTTTTTTTTTTTTTTTTTTTTTTTTTTTTTGTTTAATTATTTTTTAGAGTGTTGTTTGTTTGTTTGTTCATCATTTTTTTGTTTATTGGTATTTTGTTGTTATTATTATTTGTGTTAGTTTGTTTATTTTTTATTAGCATGTTGTTTGTTTGTTTATTTATCAATGTTTTATTTATTGGCATGTTGTTGTTTATTTTTGTTTGTGTTTTGTTTGTTTTTATTTATTAGTGTTTTGTTGTTTGTTTTTATTTTTATTTCTATAGGTGTTTTGTTGTTTATTTGTTTGGTTGTTTTTGTCTATTGTTTGTTTATGGCCTTGATGTTGTTTTGTTTGTCTGGTTTATTTATTTTATTGGTTTTGTTTTTTTATTTGTATTTTGTTGTTTGTGTTTGTTTGTTTGTTTAGTTTATTTTTAGCCTTATTTGTTTGAGTTTTATTTGTTTTTATCTATTTATTTTGTTTCATCTATTTATTTCATTATTATTTGTTTGTTTCATTTTTATTTACCTGTTTGCCTTTTTATTTTTTGATTACCATAAGGCTATTACATCTTGTTCATACTTAAGTCTTGATTATCCATATCATGTACTTAGGTTTTAAATTTTTGTATTTAGTATTACACTTAATCCATTTGTTATATTTACACTTGGGATTTGATTATTCGTATCTTATTCCTATGTTGTTTATATTTACATTTGAACCAAGTTTTCCATGTTTAGGATAATATATTATCATTTTAGTTGTTCATAATTATAATGCATATTATCAAAAGCTACAGAAAAAACTAGACATACAAAGACTATCAGATTAATGCAAATGGTAGTACTTCGATATATCAAAACTAGCCAAATACCCAAACACATACCTAAATCTATGAGTAATCTACATGTAGATATAATTTATAATATGTTTATATAAATGTGCATCTCTAAATAAGCATATGTGTGAGTCATACAACATAATCAAATGATAACTAATAAAATGTCTCATAAACATGGCATAAGCAATAAATGAATAGAGCATACAAAACATACCTATCAATAATGTTAAAAATCCATAATGCTAATCAATGCCAAACATGAGATAAAAAAAGATAATAAGTATGGCATTGTATATATATCAAGAATATCATATACATATACATTGGCCTCGAATGACCCAAAACTAAATGTCAATGTATCTCAAATATTATATGCATAGAGAATATATACATATCATAATGGTGTCTTAATATACATCAAATATGCTGATATAATAAGTACAATGCCAAAATAATATAAAAGTTGTGCCAAAATGCCAAATTTCTAAGATCCCTATGCTCAACTTTTTATGTGTGTCCATGGGACTTGTGGCTAGAAATGGCCTTCATGGCCCTGAAGGTCCTATTGGTGGTGGTCATGGCTGATGAATAGACTAACTTGAGGCACCTATCATATGAGTCTTGGTGTGAGACTAAATAATCTATTAACTACCCTTTGTGTATCTTAGACCTCAAATGAGTAATCTATTGGTCCCTAGGTATGGTCATCTCATAAGCTCACTAGTAATAATAGGCCTCATCTTTTGCCTGAAGGCACTCCTCAACCATCTATGATAATTTGGCATGTGTCATAGCTACTTGAGTTTCATCTCATTCTTGCCTGAGCCAATCAACATTAGATAATGCCTAATCTCTCTTTATAATGGCTTAATCCCTCTCAATGGTAAGTTATCCCTGTACCTATACCATCTTGTCTATATCAACCTTCAGTTGAGTGATCTCTTACTATAGTTGAGTCATGTCATCATCCCTCATATCCAAAGGTGATTTATAAATTATCTATGTGATGTTGTAATCCTATAATCTCTCCCACTTAGGTGATGATCTCTAACTCTAGCAAGCCTATATCCCTACCCATTATAGCTGTGTCAAAAGGTCCTACCTAGCCTAGATCTACCTATGTGCCAAAAGGCCCTGCCTAGCCTGGATCAACCTATGACACTATAATAACTCTCATATTAGGATTAAGCACCATCAAATCATCATCATCTCCATATCCATCTCTATCTCCATCTCCCACACCATCTCTTCCATCGAATCCATCATCACTCACCTCACTATTGTTATCCTTCTAGGTGCTACCACTATCACTCAATGTCTTAGCCTCCATCTCCTTAATGTCCATTAAAACTTGTCCCCCTACTTGTACTGTAACTATCAACCTCAGAGGGCATACATTTACCCACTAATGTATTTAGGTTAGAGTGACCCGTGTTTCAATTATTCCTCTTGTGTATACCTAGGTAACTCGAGGGACATTGATATAACTCACTGTAGACTTACCCTTATGGATAATAGGATTATCTCAACTGATATTCTATATAACATGGGTAAACCATCTTGGTCCCTCAAGTACATCTTAAGTGTAGACAAACTACTAGAGTACCTGATTAGGGTGGTACTCTTTAATAATATGGGACTATCTCCTAATTAGAAAGCATTTAGTCATCATGAAATCCATATACCATCCATCTTAGTACCATTATAGTTGATACATGAGGTAGGGCCTCCAAATGAAAAATTATGGTGTAAGATCATCGAACATTAAATGATAGAATGAAATATCCCCATATATGCCTGCCTATTCTTATCTAGGCCTAGTCATATGCTAAAGACTCATTTGGGTCCCATAATTGGTGCAACCCTAATGGTCACTAAATAGAAATGTGATCCTAACCCCAAACCATTAGAAGAGTGTAAGCCCTGATGTTGCATCCACCATGATATTCTATCATATGCATATCTCTGTAAAGTTGTATTAGGATAGTTGGCACCAAATGAAGTATGTAGACTCATCAAACATACTCTACACTACACCTCCAAGTCCCATATGAAAGTACCAACCACTCTTGTCAAGTAGTAGGATGTCATTTACAATGGCCATGAGAACAACTACCTCCCTATCAACAAGAACTAATGGTGATACATCCCCAACAGGTAAATCATTAGGTTGAATATATATATATATATATATATATATATATATATATATATATATACCACTCTTGTCAAGTAGTAGGATGTCATTTACAATGGCCATGAGAACAACCACCTCCCTATCAACAAGAACTAATGGTGATACATCCCCAACAGGTAAATCATCAGGTTAAATGTATATATATATATATATATATATCTACAAGGTCTCTATCAACCTTCCCCTCAAATATGGGGATACCCTGATGACTACCTAGATCATCAATAATCAATTGATCTTATGTCAGTGGTGTCCAAAATAATCTTTATCCATGCATCAACAAATTGAGGATACATCAATTATCCTCAAGTGTTATGATAGCCTCTATAGTATGCAAGTGGAATGTAAATGTCTTATTGGGCTAGCACTCAGCTAGTGCACTCAAATATGCCTAATCTTCTTAGATGACTAGCATTCATTCCATGTCAAAAAGGTCTAGTATCTATAATAATGCAATCATATCCTTTGTCTAAACATGGGGGGTCCATAGATACTGTGAACATCACTCCTAGCACATCATAAAAGCTAGTCACTCCTACAAACACAAAAAAATTAGTGTCAATCTAACTACATGTAGCTACCTGAGTCTAGGTCTAGCCTACTAAGCCTAATCAACCCTCTTCAAGAGGTTGTACCCTTGTCAAGTCCTTGAACTAGTTATTTTTGACTTCCACGGATAAGTCATTATTTAGGTGATATTGCACCCTTTTAGGTGATATCATCATTTTCATTTTCACAAAAATGGTGAATTTGCCTAAAAATGAGTGAAATCACCATTTTGGCAATTTCCACCCAATTTTAGTGTTTTCACCATTTTTAGGAATGATAACTTTTCACAAAGTCACTGTTTCCATTGGTGAAGGTGTTATTTAGCCTAAAATACAAATGGCAACTTCATCATTTTCCAACCTAAAACTAGAATTAAATGTTATAAAAATGACATTAATGATGAGTTTGAAGTTACTCATTGATGGTGCATCATGGGGTGGCCACTTGTGCTCTCTCATGCACTCATAAATGTGGCATCATGCACCTCCATGAGCCATTTTTCTTAGCTCACTACACAAAAAACTAAAGCTCAGAAATTCCAATAGGCTAGGGTGAAAATGAATTGTTTTTCACCACAAGGGTGAATATATAGCCAAAATTTTGAATTTTTACCCCCCAGGGCCTATAGTTCACTTTTCATACTCCAAGAAGTGTATCTTTCACATCTGTGGTCCATTTTACTCATCATTTGATCTTATATGCCTTAGTTTTTTGTTGTATTACCACAAGACCATCTTTTTGGGCCTCCCTTAAGACCCATTTAATAACATTATTTTTCTACCTATACCTCATGTTTGTTCAAATGTGCATATTTGAACTCATATTTAGGCTATAAAAATTTTGTTACTCTTTGCCAACTCATCATAAATCTATTTTATATATTTTTAGTATAAACTACTCTTATCAATTTGCCCTTTTGTGATAAATTCTTTTTTGATAGATCAATGATATATCATGCATTTCTAGAGCATACTCATTTTAAATCACATTATTTTAAATGTTTGAATGTTTATAACTACCTTTAGTAAAATCATTCTTTTTTGACTAATTTAATGATTATAACCACTTGTGGGTAAATCATTATTTTTGCATCTCATGCTAATGATTATAACTGCCTTTTGGCAAATCATTATTTTCCCCACTCCACCCACCCTACTGAGATAAATGCATGTCACTGATTATAACCACCTTTGGATAAATTAATGTTTCATATTTTGTAACTATTTATAATTTCCTTTGGGCAAATTAGTATTCATTCCCACCACTCTATCGGGGTATTTATTTGTGCCACTAGGTATCACCACCTTTGAGTACTAGTGTCACATCTTTTATTACTAATTATAACCACCTTTGGATAAATCAGTAACTCTATTTCCCTTACTATTTATAACCACCTTTGAAAAATTCAATAATTCTACCCCCATTACTACTAAATTGTGTCATTTTCTTAATTTTGAGGGAATGTTTGATGACTCTATTTGATCACTCGCTCCCTCGAGGGGGAATCAAGGGCTTATCGATCGACCTTTGGGGTATGAACCGTTAGGCTTAAAAACTTTTGCATTCTTTGAAAATATGTTATTATGTCTATGTTTTGCAATGCCTTTTCAAATAGAGGTAAACTGTAGACACTTAGTTTTAGCCACTTTCATGCCTAAACTGGGATTTAGTTCAATTTATAGCATATGATGCAATTTAAGCTTATAAATCACCTAAATTCCAAAATTCATCTACATAAGGAGTTTAATCATTCAAAAATATGATGAGGCTTACTTATTTGGGGTATTACTCTATATGCACCCATAACCTAGTTCGGTTTCAATCCTAGTCAAATTATAACCTAGTAAGTTGACACTTTCAGCCTGTTGAGCTATTAATTCAAAACATTTAAAACAATTGCCAAAAGCCAAAAAGCACTAAGCAAGATTAATTACATTACAAATTTTTAATTAACTTGTCTAAGTAAAATTTCCAAGTTGAATTAATGAATTTCATTTATCTAAAAATAAATTTTTAGCCAAATATAAAGTCAAAGGTCAAAGGAGCTAATAAAGTGATTTATTAATTCTTAAATATTCCAAAAATATGAGTCACAACCTTACAAAAATCTAAAGTGAGTTGTCATGCCTCATAAATATCTAAAACTAAGGTTTCAAGATTTCATGAGTGCTTTGACCCAATCAAGGGTTAGACTGACTCAACCTAGGCTAATTTAGACTCAACCAAGGTTAAAATTTAACCTAACCTCCATAAGATTAGAGTTATTTCTTAGAACTATAAATATAAGTACCCACACCATATGCCAACAAGCATTTGTGTGTAAGGTTATTCTATTGGAATACCTTTAAGAGGCCATTGAGAGTAGTCTTATAATGCCCATTTTAATTCAAGCTTCACACAAAGCCAAGAGTGACCATTGGATAAGTGCTGCCACCATGGAGAAACATTACTAGAAGTCTCTAATTTTCATAGTTCAATCATGAAAATCCTTATGCCAACAAGTGGACATCAAATTCGACAAAGGGGGTAAATTACTTATGTTATTTTTATCTCTATTTTGTGATCTTATTCATTATGTTATATTCCCCCTAGTTCTTAGGAAAGAGTGTTTAATTCTAGCATATTGTTATGCTTAATTTTTTATCATTTGTAATAAAAAGGAACTAATTAATATTTGTGTGCTCTTTAAACTCCTAAGATACAATTATTAGCTATGTAGCCATATTCGTAATATTTGGATATTGTAGCCTCATAGCTTAGATTGTGTATTATTTGATGTTTTCCTATAATGAATGGCATGTGATTAGTGATAACATCAAAATAAACTTGAATGTAATCACAAGGAAAAATAGCCTACTAATTATACACTAGATTAGCATAATCATATGCATTAAAATTAACAACAGGACTCTTATCCATCGCTATGAGATTGAATTAATCACAAGGTTAAGACAACACTTGATTATATTTCACAAATTTTTCCATTCACTGACTTATAAGTAGATAATTTGATAGATATTGGGTATAAATACCTTGTTTTTCTAATGAATAGGAAGGGCCAACACCATTTCCTTCAGTCTTTGATTGTTGTTCAAAGGTGAAAGCCTCTTGACAATTCAAAGCCAAGGATGAAAGAGTATTTGTATTCCTCATAATAAACATAAAATTGAAGGGGTACAACATTATGAGATATACTTCAATGGCAACTATCTTTATTTATAGGAAAGGCTCTTTTAGTATTTTTTACAATAGATGAAAACAGTGTTTGAACATGCTAATGGGTTTGTTGGTCTCTCCATAGGCTATGGCAAATTGATAGTATAGGGCACCAGGGTCAATGGGCACACCAAATTGATCAAGGAATAGATTTTCAAATATGGTCCATGAGGTTATGCAGTTGTCTGGTAACCCAAGATACCATGAATATATATCTTCATCTAGGGATAAAGGGAATAGTTAAAAATCCACATTCTCATGTTATATTCAAGTTTTGACTATGGCATATCTAAATGCCTAAAGGTGATCCTCAATAGTTTGGATCCCACTAGGTATATACTTTGAGTAGAAGTCATAGGTATCTTTAAGAAAATCATAGGAGGACCTTAGGAAATTAATAGGGTAGGAATGTCCACCTATCCAAGAAAATGCCATTGGTGGGACAGAAAACTAAGCAAAAGCTATTAAAAAAGGAGATAATTTTGAAAATCCAACTTAGTCCTCCTAGTACCAACATTTTGGGAGTTCTTTCAACACATTAACTTAGGTAGAGTTTGTTAATCCCTATCTCTCTTGAAATAATATTTATGTAAATAAATCTCCCCAAGGTATCCATTACCAGGTTTTGGCATGCAGGTAACCCATTCAGATCATTATGACCATTCCATATAATGGGCATGTTTGGTGTATTTCAAACTAACCATATGCATTAAATAGATGACTAATTCTTAGGGAGCTAGCATACATATTAATCATGAATTAAAACTGATTTAAACATATTTATTACACACATAGATACAATAGTGTAATAACATCAATAAACAAAGATTAAGCAATCAAGATAAGCATTAACAACAGATTGCATTCATTGATACCCAAGTTCTAAGCTAAAACAACTACAAAATAAAATGCAAAATAAAGGGAGAGAGATATAAAATAAATCCTATTGTAGTGAATATGAAGCTAAGTTGTTTGATTGCACAAATCCCATGAAACCAATCCTTAATTGATCCAGACCTAGAATAACTCCAACTAGAGGATGGTGTGAGAGTCTTGGGAGAAGTTGTTGAGCATAAGGAGGAGAATAACCACCATATACATGTGAAAGATATGAATGCTTGGATCCACAACAATCAAAGTATCAAGATATTTCCTTTTGATTAATCAATATTGATATTTACAGCAGTTATTCATTACAAACTTCACTTGTGTAGCAATGAGGAAAAGACTACTCTATAAAATCATCAAAATGTCTATCCAACAAACTATGGAGAACTAGATAGTTTAGTTCACTACTCTATCACTAAAACTAAAAGGAGCTAACCCTTATAAGGGCTAGTGAAATATAATATATACACGAGGGTGCTAGTCCCTCCCTTGATTGCCACCTTATCCCACTACAAGGGTAGTTACAAATGTTCATTACCAATTGGAGAAGGTGGTTATATGAGGCCTGATTTATGATAGAGATGGGGCATGCCCATGTCTTAGTTAAAGCTCATGCTAACCTTTTATGATTCATTGATTGATTGCCTTAGGGATCTATCATTCTATCCATTAATTAACATATGTCACCCTTTCATTAATTTGGATTTTCCTTATGTATCCACTCTATTATTACACAAGGACTTTCCCCAACCTCCCTTTTATCTCATACTTCATCATGTTCCAACTCTAGGCTTGGACTCCCTAATGATGACACACATCCAACTCAACAATTCAGACTGATAGATTGACCTTGTAAGATCAAATGTAAAATTCATTCATAAATCCCTTTTTGAATAAATTGCAGGGTAACAACATTAGACAAGTAGATCACTCATAAAAAATCCATAGCTAATTTAGACTAAAGTGCAAGAAATAACAAAATATTTTACTATTAAGATGTAGACATTTGCATTAGTCATTATTTTATTCAAACATTGGTCCTTACATACATGTGCAAATCCTATTAATAGTTCAGACCAAGAATTTTAAAATGAGATAATGTCCCTATGAAGCCCATTAAGTGAATGAAAATTCATTATTGAATCAACCAGCACCTTCCTCAAGCTTTTGACTATTTTGAAGTTCAGGACAATCATCAAAATTAATCCCACCAAGTACCACATGGCATGTTCTTATTAGTCTAAAGGCTAAATATTTATAGTCTAGTGACAGGTGGATGCCCATCAAATTTAGGCTCAAGATAAATATGACATCATCAAGGTGCCACATGACACCCCTCATCAAGTTGGGTCTTTGGGTTGAGGGTATAGAATGATGTCACATGACATTCTCTCAACAAGCCATGACTTCAATCCTATTGACATAATCAAGTTTAACCCCACCTAAGGTCTTACACTCTTGAAAAGTCACCCCATGACATGATCTTAGGGGATCAGGGCCTCGGGGCCATTAGACCATTAGGCCTACCCGAGGGATTTAATATTTATGAGGTCCTAGGTCCCCAGGTAGTTACCACATGGAGGCTTCTTGAGACCCTAGGGGTTTAAATTTATTAGACTATTAAGTTTATAGTTTAATAACTTCATGGTTCTGAGCTTCTAAGTTTGTTCCATGTGGCATGATCTTAGGGTTTAAGTCTTTAGAAAGACTTAGAAACTTTTTTATTAATTGGCTCAGGGCTTAAAAGTATCCAAGAGTGATGCATGGCAAATCCTAGGAAATCAACAGACTAAAGACTTGTAATAAAAATTGAAAAAATGGCTAAGGCATGAACTTAGATTTAAAAAACATGGCTGACTCGACTTGACTCAATTTGGGTAACTTGCGAGATCTCAAGTTGAATGACTTAGGCCCAATGAACCTGAGCCTGAGGGAAATAGGGCCTAGCCAAGATGAGCTCTGCACAACTTAAAATAAATAAGTCTACCTCAAAATGTTAAAGATAGATGAGCCACTCAAAAGTAAAATAAACCAAGACCTAGTTCATAAATATTAATGAAAAATCCCTCCCTTAGGTAAATTTTTAGACCTGAAAGGTGTCTCAAGACCAGATGTGGTAATACTCAAATCAATCAAGAAAAAGAGGGTCCTCATTTTCAGTATGAAAATAGGATGTGTTGTGCAAGCAACAATAGCACTGTGGCCAACAAACAAAGAACATGTTGAAATGTTACATAATTAAAAAAAATAAGTACACTTAATTAATTCATGTAATCAAATGAATAAGTGAAATATAAGCAATTCACATAAGCATATCACACTAGTCTATACATACATATTTTAGCAAAATGGCTTGTAACATAACATATCCATCACACTATGTAAGATGTAAACATGAGTATAAACAAGTGTAAGGATTAATATATAATCTCAACATGCTAATGTAAAGTGATCATAAAATAGTATAACCTATATTTATTGTGATCAGTGAAGCAGATGCCTCCAATGTAGTGTGTCATGTGGGTAGAGGAAAGGTCCAACATTTGGATCATGTATCATGGATCTAATGTATGTTTGTATCACACTCATGTACCTTTAAAACATATGTGTGTATAGAAAGAAAATGATATGCTATCTACTAACATAAAGTAAACAACATATGCAAAAATCTAGTAAATGCTAAGTAATTTTGTATTTTTCATTTATTTGCAAGTTTTAGTGTTTTATTGATTATTTGATTTATTTAAATTTTTTAATATTAATATGATTAGCAAAGGTAATATGGATAGGGTAAGAGTACTACTAGAAGTCAAATTTATCATCAAAGGGATGTCTCTATGTAGGCCCTGTATCATGTGTGTTATAACCCCCAATTATATTACCATATTCATCCTGCATATTAGATGTGTCATTCTAATAATCTTTTGCATAGCCATAGTTAGCATATGAAAGGACTAACTTTTTAGGTTGTTTTTGAAAATATGATGCACCATTTTGAGCATTTGTGTATGAAAACCCAATTACACCATAGATTTGAGTTTCCTTCTTAAAATTTTATTTTTCCTGAGTATGTTCATCATTGTCAAAATGTTGCATGTCACTATGGACTAGAGAAGAGTCATATATATTTTTTTGAACACTATGAAAAGATGTAATTTGTGCTTGGACTTCTTGATGTATTTGTAACTTTGCTTTCTCTAGATTTTCTTTTTGAATCTTTATTTTCTCTAAATTTTGTATTTACAATTGTTTTTGCTCTACGTTATCCATTGGTATCCATATTTATTCTTTTTGCACTTGTGTTTTAGAAATGTCCTCATAATGTGAGTGGGTTGTTTGATTTATGTATCAATAATAGGATCACCACAATCAATTATCTTTTGTATTTTTTTCTTCAAAGAAAAATAATAATTTGTATGATTCCCATGCATTCTATGATATGCACAATAGTATTTTGATCTCCTTGGAGGATGTAGAGGTGTTAGTTTATTTAACTTATTTCTAAACATTTATCTTAGAATCTCACTTAAACTTTTATCATCATTTTATATAATTTTTTAATCACTTGTACATGAATTCACTTTTAACTTCTTATTTTGATATGAAACCTTGTTGGACACAACATTGCTAGATGAAGATGCAAACACATGATTAAAACTAGCATATTTTGGATTCTACATATATGTAATATAATTTTTCAATGTTATGATATTTAAATTTATTTTAATTTTGTAACTCTTATATGTTCCTTCCCATAGTGATGATTTGATATTTAATGGCTTCATAAGCACAAAGCCTAGGTACTTCAGATTGAATATGCATACACACACCATCTAGGGAAGATGTGGGAGGTGGAGAGAGTTGAGGAAGGACATATTGATTACCTTCATTTGAAACTATAGGGTTGCTTAACTTATAGCTTGGGATAACAATAACATTGACCCAGTTAAAGGGATAGTAGCTATCACCCTCTAGAGAGTTAAGAGGAGCTCTTATAGAATCTTGAGCATATGATTACTCTTTTTCCCATGTCCTACTTGGTTTGACAAAATTTTACAATAATGAAGCTTGTGTAGAGAGTTGAATGGTTTTTGCATCATAGTCATCAAAAATATTGATAGTACCATGATTATCAAAATAAGGGAAAGTGCAATGCTAGAAATAAAAGCATAGAAAATATCCAAAAGAAAGAGCAAGAATACCAAGGCAAAAAAGAGAATAAATATCACCTATATTATGCCCATGCAAAAATAAGATCCAAAAAATAAATGCAGTAATCTAAAATTATATAAGGTTGAAACCTTATGGTAAGCTAAGGTTTGTACAAGAATATTCAGATGTCAGGTTCACCAAATATTTATAAAAAAAAATGAATTAAGAGTAAGAGGGTAATCTCCTAATCAAACAAATGGCTAAGCTATTCTAAAAGCAAGCCAATTAAATAATTTAGATTCACAATATATTATGATACATTGTTTGAATTATGAAAATATGTTAAATATAAAAAGTATAATACACATTCAATAGTAATTTGATTATTTAAACATGAAGAATGAATAATGCTTAGCTTATTGAATGATGTACAAACAGATATAGAAAGTGCATGTGCAAAAATAGTCAGGGTGATGTTTAATTACGATTCATCAAATTTTATAAATCATCTCTCTATCAGCCTGGATACTATCATTCAAATAGAGCCACTAGCATTGATGTTTTTATCTACAAACCAACACTTATGTCCTATATGGAATAGAAGTCTTTTTTTGGAAATTCCACATGCACATATTAGGGTTCAATGTCACCCTACAGATTGATTGTTTGAATCATGTGCATAGGGTCTGGATATCAATGTGTAGCTCAAAACCTTAGATCCTCCAATTAGGGTATGTCACATTTCAAAATAAGGGTTAGTGAACTCAAGTGAAGTTGAGTTGACCTCAAATACCCCTCTATCAATGAGTGTTGCCTATATAGCTTATACTCAAAAGAGGACCTCAAACCGATGTAGTTCTCCCCCTTATATGGGCTTGTGTGTGAACAATTGTGTAATATGTTATGCGAGTGTATATAGTGATCTAGCTTATAAATTGACAAATATTATTCATAAACTACTCTTTGAATGCTTCAAACCTAAAATAATACTACTTGTATGACTGAAAATAGGGAAGAATATGGTAGTTTTACAAGCTTTAGAAGTGTTTTTGCTTGGTATAAGATAGATATATGCTTGATTTATAATTGATTATAATTAATGGTATTTAAATTATATTTATACCACACCTTTTGAAATTATTTTATGGTAGGGTTAATTAAAATAGCCAAGCCAACCCATACATGTCGAAAGATTTATGAATTTGATCATTTATATGGTTTAGACCCTAATGTCAGACTTGGGATACTAGTCTCAATGCTAGTTACTAGTTTGGATGGTAGTGTCCTAGAGGATAGAAAATTGTTGAAGATTTGTAAAAGATAGTGTAAGATATATATTGGGTTTTAAGCATATTATGGGCTACAAGCAATCTGGATAATTAGAATATCATGATCATACTATATGATAAGCATTTAGACATATTGAGATGGTGAACGCAAGCCTGTTGGCAGCGAAAAAGGCCATGAATTGAAGGATTGAGTCATGAGTGATATTTTCTAAATGTGCAAGACTAGTTTATGATATAAAATCTAGAATTAGCATCTACAATAAGAGACTGCACCATAATAATAATGATTATCTTCTGAATTTAATATTGGTTATGATCAATAAGCTTTAGATGTTAATTATTATTGTTCTTGCTTGCTAACTTCATCATGAGGAATGACAATTATAATTCCTTGCAAGAGTTTAACTGTTAGTTTTTTTTTTGTGTGTGTGAGAGATCCTAAAGCATTAAAGTTATTTTTTATGTGGCTTACAAGTTTCTCTTTCATATCAATGGTGTTTGATTTAGGGAAGAGAAAAATAAGATTAAATGGGAATAGACAACACGCATAGACTTATTACAGGACATAACAATGTTACCATCAAATTGTCAATTTAAAAAAACCACTATTGATTAGCATATGTAAATTAAACAACACATGTAATTTTTTTTTTTTTTTAAGTGTCAATGTGAAGTGCTTGTTTCTATGTTTTATGCTTACACCTAATTTAACACAACAAGTATAACAATTAAAATAAAAATAAATAAAACGACATGCTTCAACAATTACAAAATCACATGGGAGGTTGGGTGGGAATGATAAGTACTAAATTTTGAATAAAAATTGATGAAAATTTTACTAACAAATATTAGATTAGTACATCTTTTTCATTTTTAAAAAAAAATATATATATATATATATATATATATATATATATATATATATATATATATATATATATATATATATATATTCAACCAAATGTAATAACTTTGTATAATAATATTTAAAAAGTTTCTGGTTTGCAAAAAATATATTTGCCCAACATTTCATATAAATTAATAAATTGAAAATCAAAATAATGTATACAATATCCATTATGTTCCTTTTTTATTGTGTTTATAATAATATGGGATATAATCTTCCAAGAGATTGTAGAATGAAAGGGAAGGTGATTTGCAAATAGGACAACAGCTAGACATTAAGAAAAATTATATTTATATAATGATTGTTGAAGAAAGATAAATTTATCTATGTATTAATAAGTAACAAAGTTTATAACTTAAACAAAGATATATAAATATATTTTCTTATGCCAACTATGCTCTTTTAAAATTCTTTCTTTTCATTCATAACATTAAAAAAAATGTTGAAATTGTGATTTTTTATATGTTCTCCTCTTGTATGTTGGATTTTATAAAAAAATTAAAATTAAATTGAGAACTAATCACTAATTTAATTTTTAGTTTTTAAGGAAAATTTGATATCCCAAATTGAAATTTTATAGTTTAAAAAAAATCTTAATAAATAATTTTATTATAAATTTCTCCAACATTTTGATAATCACGTCATATTGTAACAACAATTAAAATTTAAATTAAAATAATAATAAATAAAATAATTTTTAACGATATATATTTACTTATTATTTTAAATGATATATGTGAAAATGAGTTTACAGATTAAGAATTGATCTTGATTCTTGACAAGTTTAGAAGTAATAAAAAGAATTAAAAAAAGAAAAAGAAGCAATGTTATTTCAATGATAGCATTGAACATTTCATATGGCTCTAAAATTAAATAGAAATTTGATATTAAAGTTATTTTCTTTCATTGATATGGTATAGTTTTGACTATATGGATGCTCAACGCACTCTCCATGTTAAAAGAGGTGGGTTTGTAATGAAAAGGCAATGGAAATAATATATTTTAAAAGTGAAATGAGGCACACAATTAATTAAATACTACATAGAACGAATTTTGAAGATATGATATAAAGTTATTTGAAAGCATATCTCATAGTCATGATTTTCTTGTTGACCATTTTTTGCCCAACAGGCCAAAAATTGGTCCCCTTCTTCCCTTGCTATTCTAGGCCAATTCATTTTTTGGTTTTGAACAAGTCCAGGAATTTCTACGGACTTTGCAGGTCTATTTCTACGGACTCTGCAGGTGGAATTTCTACGGACTCTACAGGTCCATTTCTATGGACTCTGCAGGTTCCTACGGACTTCACAAGTTTTTCTACGGACTCTGCAGGTTAGTCTTTTGGCGCATGAAGAATTAGTGCAGAGAGTGTTAGGTTTTACAAGGCTTCTTCGGGCTCTTGTTTGAAGAAATTCACAAGGAAGGTTGGCATCTTTGAACCATTGAACCGGTTCAATGCCTTGGTTCAACCACTTGGTTCATCAATTGGTTCAATCGGCCTTGGTTCATTGCTTGGTTCAACCACCTGGTTCAACACTTGGTTCAATCAGCAAAGTTCAATGGATTGGTTCAACGTTTAAGTTCATCGACAAAGTTCAATGCTCGGTTCAATCGGCAAAGTTCAACACAAGGTTCATCGGCAGGTTCAATCAAATGGTTCATCACTTGGTTCAACCACTAGGTTCAATGCTCGGTTCAAAGGTTTGCTTCAGTGAATGGTTCAAAGGCTCAGTTCAACGAATGAGTGGCACGCAGTGTTGAACCATTGAACCATTTTAGGTTCAATCGATCGGTTCAACAGCTTGGTTCAAGGGAGCGTCCTAAAGCTGAAGGGCAAGTGCCCTTGCAGAGGGCAGTTTTGAGTTCAAAAGCCCTTGAGGAGGGCAGGAAGCACTTCAAAGGAAAGATAACCGCAAAGGGTAAGTTTTTCAGATTTTTGTTTAGTCATGAATTTTTTTAGACTTTTTGTCCGAAGGAATTCCTTCGAACAAAAAGTGTGAAGAAATTCAGAAAAGGGCCGCGACACAAAACCTGAGAAAATACTCTAAAGGAAAGGAAACAAGCGTGAGATCATTCTTGCAGACATTTTGTCTGCGGGAAAAGAGGCTGAAAGAAAATCCCAACCAAGGAGGACAAAAGCCTGCGAAGCAAAAGAGCTGAAGCAGGAAAAGACCCAACAAAATTTGCCAAGGACGGTGACATCCCAGAAGCTATCAATTTTAAGGAGATGAACTAGCCATTAGGTATTCAATTTCAAGGTGACAGCTGTGCAAACGTCAATTTTAAGAAAGTAAAATAGTTGTTTGCTTTTGAATTGCCTGAGCGCCAACCATGAAAAGAACCCAAGGAACACAGTGACTCACCAGAAGATCACCCCTAAGGGCTAAAAGAGCAAAAGGAGACAAAGCAGGAAGAAGACAAGGTGCAAAAAGAGACAAATCAGTCTAAGTGGCAAAGGGAAGGCAATTTATTGCCAGATGATCACCAAATGATGCAAACAATAAATGATGTGGCCCATCTTCTCTAGTTTGTATTTAAAATGGAACAAACCACAATCTATTTGCAGAAAAGAGGTGCAGCATGTGCTTCCACATTAATGCTTGAATGCCAAAGTCAATTTTGGTGATTATACAACATGGTTCCAGTAGGCCTCTTCTAGAAGAATGACATCAGTAACAGTGACTTCCTCTTTCTGATGTTTTTAGTGCACATGGGCCAGCTCATCAAAGGGCGCCAAACTCTTTTCAAAAGAGGTGCCAAGTTCTCTTCCCCTCTTGCTATATATTGTAAAAAATCTCATTTGAGAAGGATCCATTCTCTTAGCCTTAAGGCAGAACTCTGCCCAAAAATCTCTCGAGCTTGTAAGGTAGAGCGCTGCCAGATTTTACCTTGAATCAAAACTTAGCTTTTTTACCTCTATCTGGACTTGCACTTTAAAGTATATGTCTATTTTCTTCTTTTGTGTTAAGTCATTGTCTTTCATGCTTTCACAGATCGATCACAGCATGTCCAGTGCATTATGAAGTCTCCTTTCTTTAGGTCTGCCATAAGTGTCTACAGGGGAGTGTAGGTGCTTGTGAATAGGCTACCATAAGTGTGTCTAAGGATGCCTCTGGTAGTTTCTTCCTCCCTGTATTTCTAAAGGACCCCTAGCTGACTATTGTAGAAGAGCTTCCCACTTTTGATGAAGTGTATGGGTGCTTCTTTTTGGTGACAAGTGTATATTCGGGCTGGGTGGGTCAACTTTTTTGGTGTATCACCTTTTCCTTTTTAAGCTTAGGTTCTATTTTTAGCGTCTCTCTCTCTCTTTTCATCCCCCACTTTTTTCATTTTATTTGTTAGCAGTAGGAGAAACTAGGGCCTAAAAGATACATCAGAGGAGCTAGCCCTTATCTAGAGACTCTCCCCTCTAGCTTCACTAGTCCCACAGGTGAGAGAGGAGTTTCCATTGTTGCGTGTGGAAGGGCGGGAGCTAGGCATCCTTCCCCGAGTGCAATCCACTACGTCAACAGTTTTTGGCATGCCCGGTGGGACCAATTAGGACAAGTTTTGTCCAAAGAGTTAAGAATTTTTGTTGTGTTCTTTGACCAACCAGCCTTTGGAGGCTTTTGCATCAACACCAATGGCAACTTTGAGTTAAATCAACTGGTTAAGTAGTTCTGGTACCGTACCATCAAGAAATAGTATTCTAGTATGTATAATCCCATCGTTCAAAGCCATGGACCCTGTTTTCCTTGGCCAACATGGCTATGATCATCACCAGCCTTATGTTGATCCTTAGCAGGTCCAATATGACTGGTCCCAGCCCTATCATAAGCTATATCATCCTTATGCCCAGTCTTCTCAATGCATCACTTCTCCCACTCAACCCAGTCTCTTTGCCAATCAACCTGTTTCTACCTTCAAACGAGCACTACTGGGATACGAAAAGTATGTAATAGATATTGACACTAGAAGGGGATGTGGCCAAGAAATTCCTGATCATGTCATCCATCAAGTGAGAAATGCACTGGATCAAGTTAAGAGTGAATGGACTCCTATTGAAAGAGCCAACTGGCAAAGGCTTACAAGTGAGATGCTAGATGTGAGTGGTATGATTGCATCTTTGGAAGAGAAGCTGAGTATTTATGAGAGGCAGCCTTACCAAGTCCATCAACCTACATACTCATTGCCCCAAGTATCATATCAGTCATACACAGCCCCTGCTTATAAGCTAAGTCAAGCCTGTCAAAGTCCTTTCCCCAATCATGTTGAGGAGAGTTTCGAAACAGTAAATCTTGTGTTTCAGGCTAATCTTGATAGACAGATCAAATTGGCAAATCTTCAAATGCAGCAGTCTATATTGGCAGCAAGGGAAGTGGAATCCAAACCCTCACTACCCTCTCACATTGTGGCCCCATCACCCCAAAAGGAAATGCCCAGTCCAAATATCTTGAGCTAGAATAAAGTGGTTGCGTCATGGAACAGCAAGGAGGAGAAATACATTGTCTAGGAGTGTGAGGTACAAAATGAGGTTAGTCCTTTTCAAGTCCCTCCCACCCTTCCTCAGGAAGTTTCCTACATTTCATGGAAACCTTCATGCACTCCCCATCTCTATAATGATTCCCGTGAGCTCTAAGAGGTACAAAATGAGGATAATCTGGCTAAGCGAATTGAGGAATTAGAGGCTAAGATGAGACTATTTGGAGAAAGAGAGATGGAGTTTTTAGACCTTGTAAAGGAGCTCGATGCCAAAAGACACCCCTTCCACCAATCCACAAGCTAATTTCAATATTGATGAAGTGTTGGTAAAGTGGAGGGATGAAAATCAAGAAATTTTGGCCCAAGGTCTGCCCCCTCCCATTCTAGAGAAAACTCCATCTTGTGTGCCAAATCCTTTCTATCAGATGGAACTTGCTCATTCTGACTCATCTGATGCATCAATCGACCCTGCCTCTAATTATGTATACCTAGCTTTTTAGCACACCTTTTTTCAGACAGCTCTTCCTGTACATAAGCAGACCCTCCCAAATCTTCCCCAACCCCCTCAAGTCTTTCAACATGATCTCCAAATTCCAAGTTGGAAGAAGGAATATCATGAACCAGCTCAAGGCCTTGAAGAGGATAAAGTTGTTGCCTGTTCACAAGGGCAAGATTCCAATCCCAAGATCATGAGTTGGAAGCAAACAGTGGAATCTTGGGGCAAAAAGGAAGAGGAGGAGAAAGGTTTTGCTCAAAACCTTGAAGAAGATGAGGCTACTCCTACTCCTGATGAAGATTGTGACCTCCAAGAAAGGCTCTTCCAAGAGGATATAGCTAGAAGAATTGCAGAGTTGGAATCTAAAGAGAGATTCCTCAGCCAATGTGCGATGGATGGTTCAGACCCAATGGCACATTCCATGTCTAAACACACTCCACCTACACATTTCCAAGAGAGATATCAGGGCACACCTGATATTGATGAAGTGCTGGCCAAGTGGAAGGAGGAGAATCATTTATTTCTAGCTCAAGGACTGCCTCCTCTTCCACATTATTTTCCCACTTCACCCCTTCTCAAGGAGGAACCTATTCTGTAGGAGGCAAGTGAGGAGCAGAAGATCCAATTTGCAGCTCTTCAAGAGGCTATCAAGAGTGATAATGAAAACTAAATCATCATCGATGCTCCTTGTGAAGACCTCATCAGCAATGGAGAGGACACAGGGCATGCATACATGCAGATGTTCTAGCAATATGAGGAGGAACATAAGCATGGTGAGCTTTCTCCCCCTTTGTTTGATAAACTTCTTTGTTGTTTCGATGAGGAGGACGACTACGTTGAGGAGCCTGAGTTGGAGGAGGATCAGGAGGATATCTTTGAACATCTAGAAATCTTGATCTTTGAGGAGGAAAAGGAGAGGTTGTCTCCCTTGAGGAAAGCCTTGAAGAAGAAATCTTTGAACAAAGAAGTGATGCTCTATGGGATGGGCAATTAGTTTTTTATTCCATTTTAGACATCACAGCAGTCACCCTTCTTCAAGAAGGCCAAGAGGGAGAAGAGGATGAGTTTGGCATGATATCCAATGAAGCAGAAGGAAACAGGTCAAACCATGATGCACTGCAAGGGAGCTATACGTATCAAAGGGCTTATGGTGATGAGCCAATAGCCATAGTTTTCTTGATGAGATACACTAGCCTGAAGGACCAACATTCAACAAGCTTCTAGGAATGAATAGAGTATGTATATATTGGAAGCATGTTCAAATCTGATCCACTCAGATACCAGTCAATTCAAGTGGCATGCAAGAGGAGTAGGTCACCAAATCTCCTTTTTATTCAGCCACTTGTCTGGCACCATAAGTCTTCTTGCCAGGACGGAGACTTAAGAAGTTTTTCTTTTGATCCAAAAGGGAGGCAAATGTACCTGGTTAGTTGTATATAGTAGTTATTTTCAATTTCTTTTCCTGCTTTCCCTAAGCGCAGTTTGCACAAGTAGTGTTCTTAGTCTTGTGTGTGCTTTCCCTTGTGTCTAGGGTAAAAAGCTTCATGTTTGATTCTTGGATCTTTGGGGTTGTTTCTAACCTTTCTTCAAAGTTGCATTCTGACTCCGTGCCCAATGGACTACAAGGCAACTGGTCTCTAAGCATAATAGGCATGCTTCCCCTGGGAGTCGCCAATTTGTTGATCATTTTTTGCCTAACAGGCCAAAAATTGGTGCCCTTCTTCCCCTGTTGTTCTAGGCCAATTCATTTTTTTATTTTGCACAAGTCCAAGAATTTCCACAGACTCTACGGGTCTATTTCTACGGACTTTGCAGGTGGAATTTCTATGGACTCTGAAGGTCCATTTTTATGGACTCTGCAGGTTAGTCTTTTGGCGCATGAAGAATCAGTGCAGAGAGTGTTGGGTTTTACAAGGCTTCTTTGGGCTCTTGTATGAAGAAATTCACAACGAAGGTTGCCATATTTGAACCATTGAACTAGTTTAATGCCTTGGTTCAACCAATTGGTTCATCACTTGGTTCAACGCTTGGTTCAATCGGCAAAGCTCAATGGATTGGTTCAACGTTTAAGTTCATCGATAAAGTTTAATGCTCAGTTCAATCGGCAAAGTTCAATACAAGGTTCATCAATAGGTTCAATCAAATGGTTCATCACGTGGTTCAACCACTAGGTTCAATGCTCGGTTCAAAGGATTGGTTCAATGAACGGTTCAAAGGCTCAGTTCAATGAATGAGTGGCGCACAATGTTGAACCGTTGAATCATTTTAGGTTCAATCGGTCAGTTCAATGGCTTGGTTCAAGGGAGCATCCTAAAGCTGAAGGGCAAGTGCCCTTGCAGAGGACAGTTCTAAGTTCAAAAGCCCTTGAGGAGGGCAAGAAGCACTTCAAAGGAAAGATAGCCACAAAGGGTGAGTTTTTCAGATTTTTGTTTAGTCATGAATTCTTTCAGACTTTTTGTCTGAAGGAATTCCTTTGGACAAAAAGTCTGAAGAAATTCAAAAAAGAGCCGCCACACAAAACCTGAGAAAATACTCCAAAGGAAAGGAAGTGAGCATGAGATCATTCTTGCGGACATTTTATCTGCGAGAAAAGAGACCAAAAGAAAAGCCCGACCAAGGAGGACAAAAGCCCGCAAAGCAAAAGAGCTAAAGTAGGAAGAGACCCGACAGAATTTGCCAAGGATGGTGACATCTCAGAAGCCGTCAATTTTAAGAAGATGAATTAGCCGTTGGGTATTCAATTTTAAGGTGACGGCTGCACGAACGTCAATTTGAAGACAGTAAAATAGTCGTTTGCTTTTGAATTTCCTGAGCACCAACCATGAAAAGAGCCCAAAGAATGCGGTGACTCGCCAGAAGATTGCCCCTGAGGGTTGAAAGAGCAAAAGGAGACAAAGCAAGAAGATAAGGTGTAGAAAGAGACAAAATAGTCCAAGTGGCAATAGTGTTACGTTGTGGAGCTAAAAGCTTCACTGATGCAGACATTGGAGGAGGGTCCTGAGTGTCACAGTCACCGGCGTCGGTCAGGCCAATTGACGTCGGTCAGGTGGAGACAGAAAGCTGCTGACGGCGGTCAGAGATCGGCCGACGTCGATCACCCCTAGGTAGACAGGGACCGACGTCAGTCGCCTGTGCGGTTTCAAACTGTGAGTTCCATAGACAGTTTGTTAACAAATCAGTTGTTTGCATGAAGAAGGCTAATTATAGTCTTGAGTTGCAGATCTAATAATTGTAATTAGGTGTCTAATTATTGTTTGCATGAGATCTATATAATAGACTCATGGGTTGTATTGTAATTTGTGCTAGAGAGTAAGAGAGCAAATATTAGCTCCTTTAGAGTGAAGAGAGCAAGGTGTGTTCCTCCTAGTGTCACAGTGCCAAGTATAGGTGTTGGTTTGAAGAATCAAAAAGATTTTTCATATATGTAGGATCTTGGTCAGTAGGTGTGCAAGGCCACGTTTGGAGATCTACATGGTAAGTAAGATCATTAATTTGCAGGGTTATGTGTGTGCATGGTCTAGATTTGCAGGTGTGTAGAACCAAGTTGATTTGCAGGTGGCAGCAAGATCAAGGTGACAGCAACACAACATGTAGCAAGATCATGCAGGATCTACTTGGAGTATGATGTGTACTCAGTTAGAGTAGAGCAAAGAGGAAGGCAAGGTAGTTCCTTCCAAATTAAGATCATTTGAGTTGTAGGTTGTTGCAAGTTCATGGGAGATCTACTTGGAGTGTATTGTGTACTCGGTTGAGTATGTTTGTATACTCGGTGTACTGGCAGTATTGTTACTGACTGGTTGACTGGTGGTGGTGTTACTCACTGGTGGAGGTGAACACCAACTCTGTGTTTGAGTTGTGTGTTGAGACCGTAATTGAGAGAGTGAACTCTTGAAGGTGAATTACTGAACACTTGGTGTGGGAAGCCTATAAGGTGAGAAGAGTGTGGCATCTCTTCATTTGTAATTCTTTTCTGAAAGAGTATTAATATAATTGGGTATTGTCTCTCATATTCTGTGTTATTTATGAATTTTAGTTACTTGTTATTTATGGTTTAATTTCGCATGTTTAGTTGCTTGGCAATCAATGGTGCTTCCGGGTCCTAATAGTTGGTATCAAAGCATGTTTGTTGTTCTAGATCCCTGACAGTTTGTATCAGAGCTAAGGTTGTAGAGAGTAGGTTTGTGTTTAATTACAGGTCACTCTCAGAGGTTTCTGATTGAGTGGTAGTAGAGCAATGGCAAAAAAAAGTACACTAAGAATAGAGGAATTGAAAAGCATGAATGGTCAATTATGGTGTTATAGAAAGAAAGAGCAGGTAAAGAGAAATTGCTGGTTGGTAGAAGATCAGCATGAAGAAATTGAAGAAGCAGATATTGCAGGTGTTGTTGCACACGATGCTTTGGGAGGTTTCTTGGATAAAGTAGAATCTTATTTTATAGATTTTGTTACCTCTTTCTATGCAGCTCAAAATAGAGTATTTTTCTATGTTAATGTTTTTGGAGACTTTGGAAAGATTTATTTAGGGGCTGGTGTGCCTTGCCAAAGAATTGGCAAAGGGGAAGTGAAGCTGAAATTGCAAGCAGCCAACACATGAGTGTTGAAAGAAGTCATGCAGGTCCCAGTCTTGAAGATGTGGCTAATTTCTTCAAGAAAGTTGGGTGATGAGAGATGCACAAAAACTCTCACAGTGGATGCACTTGAATTAGCTGGTGGTAAGAAAGTAGGTATCTTTTATCTATCTACTTATATTACTGATTCTTTTTCTGTTGTGAAGACGTGGCTTTGTAAGCTTGGTCACATGAGTAAGAAGGAGATGCATGCTCTTAAGTGGAAGACAGATGTGTTTGACAGACTTAAGAACTAGAAAGCCTTGGTGTTCTTGGAGGAGATGATAGACAGAGATCAGTGGATGGGACTGGATATCTTTGAGCAGAGTAGTTTGGACAAGGTTTTGATCTAAAGAGAGCTCGTGAGTAAAAACTCATCACTCATAGGTGAACACAGTTATCGACATCGGTCAAGGGGAATCGACGTCGAACAGACAAGTGCCAATGTCAGTCATGTGCAGACTAGAGCCGGTGGTGTCAGGCAAGGTGGTTGCCGGCATCGATTAGGGAACTGACGTCGGCGACTAGGGAAGATCAACGTCGGTCAAAAAACTGGCGTCGACAGAAAAGACAGTCGCATGGAAACTGACGTCAGTCGAATGCAGATTGTGTGGTGATCGAGGTCGGTCATTGAGATGGATTTTGAGTGGACAGCAAGCTATCAAGGAGTCTCAAATGCCCATATGGAGGACTGAAAAGGTAAGTAAGCCTCAAATTCATTGTTCCTCTTCTTTATACTCGTTGCTCACTGCAGAGCAAGAAGGATCTAGGAAATAGTGGGAGCATGGCATGATTAGGATGTAAAACCAAATGGGAGATTTGGTAGGGTTGTCAGCTGGAAGAAAGCACTGAAAGATGAATGGATACCTTAGTTAAAAAATAGAGAGAATGGATACGTGAGACGGAAGGCCAGGTCATATGGTCTTGAGCAAGCTGCAAGACAGTGGTACAGGGCTGACAAGTGGTACCAGGTGGATGACAAAATAGGGCTTTAGTCAATGTCAGTATAACCATTGTGTTTGTCTTACTAGGTGGATGATGATTGCAACATTATCATGTTACTGTATGTGGAAGATGAGCTTGGTGCAAGTTTAGACATACAGGGTTTTGCTGAGCTAAGGGTAAGGTTAGTTTAGTGGCATGTCATGAGGAATTTAAAACAGCAAATTTTTTTGGCATAAGTGTGTTCTAGAGACATGGAAGATCACAGGTTGATTTTGTCTCTAGTGGGAGCTGATGTGAATTAGGTGTTAGCGAGGTTTAATACACAGGATGTAGAATCGGAGCACACCAAGGGCTAGACAGTTCAGCGTCCAAAATCACATGAGGTCTGGTATAGACCTAAGTTTGCCCACGCAGTGGGAGCTGTCAAAAAGTTAGGAGCCAATTCGGGAAAGTGGGTCCTCAAGTATTTGAGAGGGACCAGCAGCAGGTATACATGTTATGCAGGGTCAAGACTTCACTACATGGGTTTGTAGGTTCAGATGTGGCAGCTTACTTGGATGATAGGAGGTGCACCACAAGATTTGTGGTGGTTGGTCTTCAAAGTTGATCTTGAAGAGGGATATAAGCTAGGAAATAGATTAGATGGGGTACAAGTACAGGTACAATGTAGTTGTTTATTTCTAAGTAAGAGATTGTTAAGTTGTGGAGATAAAAGTTTCACTGATGCAGACATTAGAGGAGGGTGCTGAGTGTCACAGTTGCCAACGTCGATTAGGCCAACCGACATCAGTCAGGTGGAGACAGGAAGCTACCGATGATGGTCAAAGATCGGCCGATGTCAGTCACCCCCAGGCAGACAGGGACCGACGTCGGTCGCCTGTGCGGTTCCGAACTGCGAGTTTCACAGACAGTTCATTAATGAACCGGTTGTTTGCATGAAGAAGGCTAATTATAGTCTTGAGCTGCAGATCTAATTATTGTAATTAGGTGTCTAATTATTGTTTGCATGAGATCTATATAATAGACTCATGGGCTGTATTGTAATTTGTGCTAGAGAGTAAGAGAGAAAATATTAGCTCCTTTAGAGTGAAGAGAGCAAGGTGTGTTCCTCCTAATGCCACAATGCCAAGTATGGGTGTTGATTTGGAGAATCAGAAGGATTCTTCATGTATATAGGATCTTGGTCAGTAGGTGTGCAAGGCCACATTTGGAGATCTACATGGTAAGTAAGATCATTGATCTGCATGTGTATGTGTATGCATGGTCTAGGTTTGCAGGTGTGCAGAACCAAGTTGATTTGCAGGTGGCAGCAAGATCAAGGTGACAGCAACACAATAGGTAGCAAGATCAGGCAGGATCTACTTGGAGTATGGTGTGTACTCAGTTGGAGTAGAGCAAAGAGGAAGGCAAGGTAGTTCCTTCCAAAGTAAGATCATTTGAATTGCAGGTTGTTGCAAGTTCATGGGAGATCTACTTGGAGTGTGTTGTGTACTCGGTTGAGTATGTTTGTATACTCGGTGTACTGGCAGTATTGTTACTGACTGATTGACTGGCGGTGTTGTTACTGGCTGGTGGAGGTGAACACCAACTCTGTGTTTGAGTTGTGTGTTGGGACCGTAATTGAGAGAGTGAGCTCTTGAAGGTGAATTACTGAACACATGGTGTGGGAAGCCTATAAGGTGGGAAGAGTGTGGCTTCTCTTCATTTGTAATTTTTTTTTGAAAGAGTATTAATACAATTGGGTATTGTCTCTCATATTCTATGTTATTTCTAAATTCTAGTTACTTGTTACTTCTGGTTTAATTTTGCATGTTTAGTTGCTTGGTAATCAATGGTGCTTCCGGGTCCTAATAGTTGGTATCAGAGCATGTTTGTTGTTCTAGATCCTTGACAAATAGGGAAGGCGATTTATTGCCAGACGATCACCAAATGATGCAAATAGTAAACGGTGCGGCCCGTCTTCTCCAGTTTATATTTAAAAGGGGACAAACCATAATTTGTTTGCAAAAAAGATGTGCAGCCTATGCTTCCACATTAATGCTTGAACGCTAAAGTCAATTTCGGTGATTATACAGCATGGTTCCAGTAGGCCTCTTCTAGAAAAATGACATCAGTAACAGTGACTTCCTCTTTTTGATGTTTTCAGTGCACATGGGCCAGCTCATCAAAGGGCGCCAAACTCTTTTCAAAAGAGGTGCCAAGTTCTCTTCCCCTCTTGCTATATATTGTAAAAATTTTCATTTGAGAAGGATCCATTCTCTTAGCCTTAAGGCAAAACTCTACCCAAAAATCTCTCAGGCTTGTAAGGCAGAGCGCTAGCAGATTTTACCTTGAATCAGAACTTAGTTTTTTTACCTCTAGCTAGACTTGCATTTTAAAGTATATGTCTATTTTCTTCTTTTGTGTTAAGTCATTGTCTTTCATGCTTTCACAGATCGATCATGTTGGTTGAATATTTTGTCTATCAGCGTACTGGTAAACAAAATAGGTCTGATCAGCCAAAGTAGGAAGATTAGTTGTCAAAATGTGTAAGTTTATCACATCAGAAGGAAACTACTCTTTCCTCTCATCAAGGGGAGGTTCCCTGTGGATATGCTATATATATGTATAAACAAAAAATAATACTCAAGGGTAGGACAAGACATCCATCTCTCTGTCTTCAGAGATGATGTGTGCAAAACAAAGGAAAAACTCAAGGGAAATGACAGACAGCACTCCTCTTCTTTCAAAAGAACTATTCAGCCAGCCACAAGAATACTCCTAGAAATAAAAGCAGAATGTAACTGAGGGTATGGTAACCAGCAAATCGAGACACAGCACAAAGTCTCCACCTAAAATTCTCAAGAGTAATATACGAAGGACAATTAGAGCACAAAGTCTTCTCAAAGTCCTTTACACAACAATGAAAGAAAACACACTGAACGTAGCTATGGGGGCACAAAGTCTCTCCACAGTTGATTCTTCAGGACACCTTCATGAACAATTTTACTAATCCTGCTTGTTAAATTAATGGAACAAAAAATATATCAAGGAAAAAGACATAAGAACATCTTCCTTAACAACAAATATATCACAGCACAAAGTCTGAAAAAGTTCCTTGCTTTCTTATTCCAATAACAAAATATGATCAACAAATTGAGCACAAAGTCTCAATGATGCCTCTCAATTTGGGCAGAGTTTCATTTAGATTGTCAGAAAGGAGATCCATTTACAATGAAAGAAAGTCCCTTATATAGCCACTTCAAGAAGGACTTGGGAATAGTAATACATCATGATGCGTTGAGAACTGTAAGAAGACAAGCTAGAACTTTGAGGTATTTTACCCATTTGATCTTCTCAATGTAGATAAACAAGCCACGTAATTGAAAGATTGCAACTTTCAATGTTTAGCTGGCGGTTTGATCTTGTCTTCATCGTTCCTCCTTTTCTGGTTAATTGAATCGGGCCCTGGATTCATTCGTTGTTCTATCTTTCCTCACTTTTTGTTGGTTTGGTCTTGAATTTTGGGAATGCATTTGGGTCTGTAAATTCAAAGGATCAATGGCTATTTCATTGTCTTTAATTTGATGTTCACGCTTCCGTCACTATGTTTCCAACAGCTAGTCAGCTGTGTTGAATTTGACGTCTTCAAGGGCGTCACCCCTTGGTCCTCTTTTGGTTTTCGATTTTTTGCTTGGTACTTTTCTGGATTGGACTTGCCTTTTCAGACCTTAAAAAATGACCGGTGTCAAGTCAAAAAATCCCTTTACTTTGGCCACTGAGAGTCCCCCGCAAGGGTACCTGCCCTTCGGGGTCCTTCGACAGCCCTTTGCCTTAGCAGTTCTCGCGGACAAATCCCCAGGGTTTTCTCCTGTGAACGTTTCCTCGCACGAAAGTTTCCCGTGGACAAAAAGTCCAAGGAAAATTCTCATGGACAAAAAATCTATGAAAATGTTTAATGTTCTTTGAAAATTCCTTCGGGGTCCGTAGCCACTTAGAATTCTTTTAGACTTTTTGTCCGAAGGAATTCCTTCGGACAAAAATTTGAAAGAATTAAGTCTTAGTCAATTTTTAAATGCCTTAAACAAATCTGAAAGAATTACCTTTCGACTTCCTTGAAAAATGACCCTTTTGAAGGGTGCTTTTTATTGACTAAGTGTCCTTCGCAAGGGCACTTGTCCTTCAAGAAGCTTCCTTTTGCATTGAACCGTCCCTTTGAACTTTGGCGATGAACCATTTCGTTGAACCAAGATGTTGAACCAATCAATTGAACCAATCGGTTGAACCAAAAATGGTTCAAGCCGATAGTTCAATTGGAATGAACTAAGCATTGAACCAAACATTGAACTTGCCTTTGAACCATGTCATTGAACCAAAACGTTGAACCAAGTTTTGGTTCAACGGTTTAAACAAAGCTTTGAAAAATGTCTTCGAACCTGTTGTTGAACCTGTAGATGTTGAACTGAAGAATGAATTGAAAGAATGAACCAACTGAGTGAACTATTTGGTTAAACCAAAAGGCACTGAGTGAAATAAAGCGTTGAACCGCTTGGTTGAACCAAGCCATTGAATTGTTCCTTTGGTTGAACCTACCATTGAACCTTGAACCCGTTGAACCTTTGAACCAAAGTGGTTCAACAGTTCAATGGTTCAAGTGTCTTTTTGTACTCAGAGGCTTGTCGATGAATATTTTCAACTGAACCAAGGCTCTAAACCAATCCCAAAGAATGACTAAGTGTTGAAAACTGATTTTTTTGACTGAAACCACTTGCAAAAATCTTTGAACTTGTGTAAATGAACCTGCCTGTACAGTCCGTAGACTTCTCTTCCTGCTGAAGAGTCCGTAGATTTTCTGAGAATTTTGAAAATGAGGAATTTGAATGTCTAGGACAAATTTTAAAAATGGAAGAGACAATTTTGGTCTGTAAGACCAAAATAGTTCAAATGTTGTCCCAAAAATGACAGGGACTTTTGGGAGACAACAGCTGGCTCCAGTTGGAGAACTTCTGTCAATTGCAAAATGAATTGAAAGGAGTAGAATCCAAAAAATTTAGTGTCTTCATGTGTACCATTGGGCTTTGGAGTCATGCTACCCAGAAATGAAAGGTATCAAAAAGAAAATAAACAAAACAAAACAGAATTAAAACTGTACAAATATACATATATACAGAGGTAATGATCTGATACTTCAATAATTGAAGTATTTCAGATATTGTTTCCTGAGAGTCAATGAAAATAGTATGCCATCTTGGTAAACCAGTAGGAAACTATTTTGTTCCCAGAAACGATGACGGGCGAATGGAGTTCTCCACCAAGAAACTGATTTTTTATGTCTTTTTCTTGGCCTTTTCTTCTTCTTATTCCAAGGCAGGATGTGGTCTTCAAACCAAAAACCATCACTCCTTGCTTTCTTGGTGACGGATTCCTTTGCCTAATCTTGATTTGCAGCAGCATGATCCACCATCATAACTTACTTTTCTGCTGGTTCAATCCAGCACATGATTGGATCGTCCAAGTCAAACTCCTAACAAATTGTCAGATTATCATCTCCTTTGATGTGAAGGAGTTTGACTTCTTCATCTTGAGTAATCTTCAATTTAGGCAACAGAGAATCACATTCAGTTGTGTTGTTGGTGTTGCTGACTTGCAAATTGCATGGAGGAATATCTCTTTGAAGAGATATCAACATAGTCCCAACTCTATCATTGGTGGAAGAATTGTTGTCATCATCAGAAGTTAATCTCTTATCAGATTTCTCTTTATTAAAGATGGAATATCCTTCCTTGTTTATATTGTGCTCTACCAATTCTCTTGAAGTCTTGTTTAGATCAATTCCTGGATTGTCAGCTACAGGGCTTTAATCTGTAAGAACATGAGCATCTTCTATAGTAAATAAATAATTACTTCTGCTTGAAGATTCAAACAAAATTTGTGTTGAAGGGGATGATGTTTGGGTAACCACGTATTTTGCCTCCTTTTCAGGGAGTAATCTCTTCATCACGCCTTGGACATGGATCCTTGCCTCAGATAGATCTATGTTTAGTTCTCCTCCCACATCCTTGTAGAAATTTCATCCAAGCAAAATGCCATAGATGATGGGACGTCAGCCACCAAAACAGTCATCTTAATCCTCTTTTTTGGAAAGGCTGTGAATGCAAATTGGGCATCTTTGATTTGCCTCATCAATGGTACTTGCTTGTTCTCCATAGAGAAACATCTCCCAAATGTTTTAGTTAATATGAGACCAAGAGACTCAACGACTTTAGCAGGCATGACATTGTCAAATGTACCTGAGTCTATTATACAGTTACTCAACTTATGGCCATTGATTAACAAGAAAACATAAAAGGGTTCTATTTTTTCAAGAGCAGCTAGAGGAATAATGGCTAGATTATTTAGAATAGGCGTGTTCTTTGGAGAATCAAGAGTTATTTTTTTAGCCTTTTGTCTTGCAGGGACGGTTTGATTTTTAACATATTGAACCAGCTTATTCAGTTGATCTGGATTAGACTGCAAGTATTTAAATTCAAACATCTATATTTTTGTCTTTTTAACATGATCAATTATGTCAAATGGCTGAATTGAGCTAGGTACAGAGAAAGGTACTTCAACTTTTTAAGTTTTAGGAGGGATGGGAGGTGGGCTGGTTTGCGAATTGGGAGTAGAAGGTGAAGGCAAAATAGATGTATTTACTTTTTAGGTGATGACCAGATCTTTTGATTGAAAAGGCAGATCAGTCCCACGTTTAGCAATTGTTTTTGCCGATTGAAGTTGTTCTTCTATCTTTTCTTTATCAGCTTACTGGACTGATTGGTTCTTGGATCTGGTAAACATTGCATATGATCCATCTCAAGCTTCTCCTTTACTTTCGAGTTCATCCTGGTAGTTCAGAAAACTAATGTGGGAGTCGCCAGCTGATTCTTCTTGATTGTCTTCAATGATATCAGCATCATTTTCTTGATTCAATTCAAGCTAGAAAGAAAACTCTGATTCTGCTTCAAGGTATCCCATTGCTGAATTAGTTGGAGAAGCTTCCAGGGCAAGTTTCCCTTGTGGGGGAGGAAGGAGATTTTGTTGCCCTTGGTTCCTGGCAGCATTGCCCTGATATGACTTATTTGAGAATGTCTTTCTGTATGTAAGAGCAGAAGACATTCCTTGAGCCATTTGCTTCTTAAGAGCAAGCAACTCATTTGCTAATTTTTGCACCATTAGATATGTGGTGTTTGTAGATGCAAATTTAGAAGATGATGAAACTCTGTTTCTATTTGGATCTCTTCTTATCTTCTCTGCTAAGATGAGATCATCTTCAACTTCAATGGCCAAAAGTTGAGCTGCAGCGAGATCTATTTGACCACCACATCTCAAGAGGAAACTAACTTCAGGTAGCTAAGAATTAATGAAAAAGCATTTGAGATTCTCAGTTGTAGGTCGAGCAATGACAGGAATTTTGTTTCTCAATTTGTCAAATTTGGCTATAAAGTCTCTCATAAGCTCATGAGGCTCTTTCTTCATCTATGTAAGTTGAGCCAAAAGTGTATGTGCATCTTTTGTAGGTTTGAATCTGGCTTCAAACTTAGCTTTAAGAGTATTCCAATCAGTCACAGACCGAGCCTGTAGATGGTAAAACCAATCTGCAGCAGCACCTTGTAGTGTTTCAACAAAAACCTTGACTGCTACATTTTCAAATTCTACTCCGATTACTCCACAAGCTATGTTGAATGCTGCAATGTGTTCATCAGGATGAACTTTCTTATCACCATAGAATTTAGAGAAATTCTTCCTAGAACTGTGTGGAAGTTCATGTAGAGGAGTAAGATTGAGAGGACCAAAAGCATTAGCCCAGGGGCCTTGAACTGCCATTATAAGATTTTGAAAAGGAGGGATAACAAATCTCAAAAGGGTAATTATGGGCACAGCTTTATCAACACCAGAAGTAGATACTTCGTCTGGTAATGGAGATCTGGGTTTAGTAGGAGGGAAGCTCTTGGTTTGTTGGAGACGAGATGGTGAAAGAAATAGATCAAAATCACTTTGTTGTACTACCTCAAACACAGGATCAACGATACATTTAGCCCTTTGGTTTCGTGTATACCTTGAATCTGCCAAATTGTAAAACAAAAATTGAAAAGAATTGACCTTGCTTCAGTTAAAGCTTGGGGCTTTAAACTATGCGTTCTTTCCCAGTTAGTGTGAAGGTGAATGGATAGGGTATAAATGGATAATGGGTATTTCCCCAGCGGAGTCACCAAAAACTGTTGGTTGAATATTTTGTCTATCAACGTACTGGTAAACAAAATAGGTCTGATCAGCCAAAGTAAGAAGATTAGTCATTTAAATGTGTAAGTTTATCACATCAGAAGGAGACTACTCTCTCCTCTCATCAAGGGGAGGTTCCCTGTGGATATGCTATATATATATATAAACAGAAAATAATACTCAAAGGTAGGACAAGACATCCATCTCTCTTTCTTCAGAGATGATGTGTGCAAAACAAAAGAAAAACTCAAGGGAAATGACAGACAGCACTCCTCTTCTTTTAGAAGAACTATTCAGCCAACCACAAGAATACTCCTGAAAATAAAAGCAGAATGTAACTGAGGGTATGGTAACTAGCAAATCGAGACACAGTACAAAGTCTCCACTTGAAATGCTCAAGAGTAATATACGAAGGACAATTAGAGCACAAAGTCTTCTCAAAGTCCTTTACACAGCAATGAAAAGAAAACACACTGAAGGTAGTTGTGGGGGCACAAAGTCTCTCCATAGTTGATTTTTCAGGACACCTTCATGAACAATTTTACTAATCCTACTTGTTAAATTAATGGAACAGAAAATATATCAAGGAAAAAGACATAAGAACATCTTCCTTAACAATAAAGATATCACAGCACAAAGTCTGAAAAAGTTCCTTGCTTTCTTATTCCAATAACAAAATATGATCAACAGACTGAGCACAAAGTCTCAATGATGCCTCTCAATTTGGGCAAAGTTTCGTTTAGATTGTCAGAAAGGAGATCCATTTACAATGAAAGAAAGTCCCTTATATAGCCACTTCAAGGACTCGGGAACAATAATACATCATGATGCATTGGGAACTGTTAGGAAGACAAGCTGGAACTTTGGGGTATTTTACCCATTTGATCTTCTCAATGTAGATAAACAAGCCACGCAATTGAAAGATCGCAACTTTCAATGTTTAGCTGGCAGTCTGATCTTGTCTTCATCGTTCCTCCTTTTTTGGTTAATTGAATCGAGCCCTGGATTCATTCGTTGTTCTATCTTTCCTTGCTTTCTGCTGGTTTGGTCTTGAATTCTGGGAATGCATTTGGGTTTGTAAATTCAAAGGATCAACGGCTATTTCATTGTCTTTAATTTGACGTTCGCGCACCCGTCACTATGTTTCCAATGGCTAGTCAGCTGTGTTAAATTTGACGTCTTCGAGCGCGTCACCCCTTGGTCCTCTTTTGGCTTTCAGTTTTCTGCTTGGTACTTTTTTGGATTGGACTTGCCCTTTCGGGCCTTAAGAAATGACCTGTGTCGAGTCGAAAAAGCCCTTTACTTTGGCTGCTGAGAGTCCCCCGCAAGGGTACCTGCCCTTTAGGGTCCTTCGGCAGCCCTTTGCCTTGGCAGTTCCCATAGACAAATCCCTTGGATTTTCTCCCGTGAACCTTTCCTCGCTCGAAAGTTTCCCGCAAACATTTCCCCAGGGAAAATTCCCGCGGACAAAAAGTCCGAGGAAAATTCCCGCAGATAAAAAATCCACGGAAATGTTGACTGTTCTTTGAAAATTCCTTCGGGGTCCACGGCCACTTAAAATTCTTTCGGACTTTTTGTCTAAAGGAATTCCTTCGGACAAAAATCCGAAAGAATTAAGTCTTAGTCAATTTTTAAATGCCTTAAACAAATCTGAAAGAATTACCTTTTGACTTCCTTGAACAACGACCCTTCCGTAGGGTCCTTTTATTGACTAAGTGTCCTCCGCAAGGGCACTTGTCCTTCGGGAAGCTTCCTTTTGCATTGAACCGTCCCTTTGAACTTTGGCGATGAACCATTCCATTGAACCAAGATGTTGAACCAATCAGTTGAACCAAAAATGGTTCAAGCCAATAGTTCAATTGGAATGAACTAAGCATTGAACCGAACATTAAACTTGCCTTTGAACCATGTCTTTGAACCAAAACGTTGAACCAAGTTTTGGTTCAACGGTTCAAATAAAGCTTTGAAAAATGTCTTCGAACTTGTTGTTGAACCTGTAGACGTTGAACTAAAGAATGAACTGAAAGAATGAACCAACTGAGTGAACTATTTGGTTGAACCAAAAGACACTAAGTAAAATAAAGCATTGAACCGCTTGGTTGAACTGAGCCATTGAACTGTTCCTTTGGTTGAACCCGCCATTGAACCTTGAACCCGTTGAACCTTTGAACCAAAGTGGTTCAGTGGTTCAATGGTTCAATGGTTCAAGTCTCTTTTTGTACTCAGATGCTTGCCGATGAAGATTTTCAACTGAACCAAGGCTCTGAACCAATCTCGGAGAATGACTAAGTGTTGAAAACTAATTCTTTTGACTGAAACCGCTTGCAGAAATCTTTGAACCTGTGTAAATGACCCTGCCTGTACAGTCCGTAGACTTCTCTTCCTGCTGAAGAGTCCGTAGATTTTCTAAGAAATTTGGAAAATGAGGAATTTGAATGTCTAGGACAAATTTTGAAAATGGAAGAGACAATTTTGGTTTGTAAGACCAAAATAGTTCAAATGTTGTCCCAAAAATGACTGCTGCTTTTGGGGGACAACAGATCACAGCATGTCCAATGCATTGTGAAGTCTCCTTTCTGCAGGTCTGCCAAAAGTGTCTACAAGGGAGTGTAGGTGCCTATGAATAAGTTGCCATAAGTGTGTCTGAGGACGCCTCTGGTAGTTTCTTCCTCCCTGTATTTCCACGGACCCCTAGCTAACTGTTGCAGAAGAGCTTCCCACTTCAGATGAAGTGTATGGGCGCTTCTTTTTGGTGAAAAGTGTATATTCGAGCTGGGTGGGTCAACTTTTTTGGTGTATCACCTTTTCCTTTTTAAGCTTAAGTTCTGTTTTCAGCATCTCTTTCTCTCTTTTCATCCCCCCCCCCCCACTTTTTTCATTTTATTTGTTAGCAGTAAGAGAAACCAGAGCCTAAAAGATACATCAGAGGGAGCTAGCCCTTATCTAGAGACTATCCCCTCCAACGTCGCCGGTTCCACAGGGGAGAGAGGAGTTACCATTGTTGCGTGTGGAAAGGCGGGAGCTAGGCGTCCTGCGCCGGGTGCAATCCACTGCATCAACATTTCTCTTGATAAAACATAAATATCTAAATTGAGCTTTAGAATGTACTATGATAATTATTTATGAAAGTACAATTAATATTTGTTTTAAAATTTAAACGCAAAAATGATCAAAACTAATTGCAAATTTTTTAATATAATCTTTTCCAAACTCAAATACCTTTCTTACCCACCATCCCCCAAAAAAAAAAAAAAAAAAAGGGGTAGTTTTTGATATAAATGTCCACAGTATCACTTTTTAGTTATATTCTGCTATCAAACACAATTTTCAAGTACCTGCCCTGACAGTGATATGACATGGACAGGCATTTTCTAATATAACCCTTCATTTATCAAGCATTTATATTTTTGCATCATAAAATATTTTAAAATTTTAATTTTATTTTAACAGCGTATTCTTAAATGACAGGCTGGAACGGGCTCAATTTTGAGCAGTGCAGTGTGAAATAATGAGTGAGAGGACCCAGTGGGACAGCAGTCGTACAAATGCACAGAAAGAAAGAATTTGTGGAGGTTGGCTCAGCAGGCAGTAGTCGCACAACCTTCCTTCCCTTATTTCTTCCCTTCTTCCTCGCGCTTTCCTTGACACCACTGCCGATGATTTCGAGTCAAGTCGAGGCTCTTGTCTTCCACAAGCGAAAAATTAGGTCAATGAAATTCATACATTTCTAGACCGGAAAAGCCGCCTTAGTCTATTTTCTTTTGACTTCACAAGCCCACTCGCGGATATGACGCAGTGCTTACGTCTGTGTTATTACATGTTTCCACTGTAAACAAATCGAAAACATAGCTACCCGGTGAGGCTATAAATACCCGAGTAATCCATGGGAGTAATGCAAAGGAAAGAAACATAACATAGCTACACAGTTGAGAAATGGAGATTCAGAATGTGTTGTGCTATGTTCTGTTGGCCATTCTATCACTTTACGCGATTTACAAGAGATTTAGTCCGTCGATAAAGTTACCGCCAGGCCCTGGCGGGTGGCCTGTGATTGGGCACCTGCATCTCTTAGGCAGTTTGCCCCACAGGTCGCTGGATCGACTCTCCCAGACGTATGGCCCCGTTATGTACGTCAAGCTGGGCTCCGTCCCCTGCGTTGTAGGATCCTCCGCTGAGATGGCCCAACACTTTCTCAAGACGCACGACCTGATTTTCTCCTCGCGCCCCAAAATCGCTGCCGGAAAATACACGGTGTACAACTACTCTGATATAACGTGGTCTCCGTACGGAGATCACTGGCGGCGGGCCAGGAAAATATGCCTCATGGAGCTCTTCAGCACCAAGCGCCTCGAATCCTACGAATACATCAGAGTGGAAGAGGTCTCCAGCATGCTGAATTCTGTTTTCCAAACCGCCGCCAATGCTCTCCCCGTTCATCTCAGAGAGGAGACGTCCACCGTGAGCAATAATATCATCTCTCGAATGGTGTTGGGCCGAAAGTATTTGGAAGAGAATGCCACCAACAAGATAAAGCCGCATGAGTTCAAGGAGATGCTAGAGGAGCTGTTCGTGCTTAACGGGGTGTTCAACATTGGAGATTATATCCCTTGGCTCAACTGGCTTGATCTGCAGGGATATGTGAAAAGAATGAAAAAGCTCAGCAAACGCTTCGATGTATTTCTGGAGGAAGTGCTGGAAGAGCACGACAGGAGGAGGAAGACCGTACCCAATTACGTCCCCTCCGACATGGTGGACGTTTTGCTGCAACAGAGCGATGACCACGCCAACAACCTCTCCCGAAACAGGGTCAAAGCCTTCACGCAGGTAAATTAGGGGTTTGAATAACTGTACTCATTTATCTTTCTGTTAATTTCCTATCTACCTAAATGTGTGAGTGGGGTTGCAGGACATGATAGCCGGCGGAACAGAGAGCTCTGCTACGCTTGTGGAATGGGGGCTGGCGGAGCTCCTCAAAAATCCCGACGTCTTCACAAAGGCCACCGAAGAAATGGACAGAATTGTTGGCAAGGAAAGATGGGTGGGAGAGAAAGACATCGCTGAAATGGAATATCTGCAATCCATAGTGAAAGAAACGATGAGGCTCCACCCCGTGGCACCCATGCTGGTACCACATCTCTCCACCGAGGCCTGCAAAATTGGAGGGTACGACATTCCGGCCAACACCAGATTATTTGTGAACGTGTGGACTATCGGCAGAGACGAGAAATTATGGGAGAAGCCCGAGGAATTCAGGCCAGAGAGGTTCCTAGGGAACAGCATAGATGTGAAGGGCAGAGATTACGAGCTTCTTCCGTTTGGTTCCGGGAGACGGATGTGCCCAGGGGCCAGCCTCGGTCTCAAAGTGGTTCAGCTGGGCCTCGCAAATCTCATCCACGGATTCCGTTGGCACCTTCCGCCTACTCACAGCCCCCAACATTTAGACATGACTGAAACCTATGGCCTCTCCACGCCCAAAGCAGAGCCTCTGGTAGCCATGGCGGAACCTCGCCTGCCTTCTCACCTTTACCGTTTTACTTAAACCACACTACTTACGTACGCGTCTTCTACTTTCCGTAATAAAATATAAAATATATGGATAAATAAACAATGAATAAATTATTATCTGTTTGTTTACTTTCGGAGCCCAGAACATGGCTGCCAACGACGAATGTAGGGCCCTGAAAATGACGTCCCAGTGTTTGTGAGAACCTATTATTGAAAGATATGTTGTAAGCGGCTATGTAATATAAAGAAATAAATTTTTTTATTATAAAGAGAGAAATTAATGATAAATTATTGTAATTTTTTTTATTGAATAGTGTATCAATATTAATATAAATAAATATAAAGTTGAATTAATTATATTAAAAAGGTATAAAAGTCACATCTCATAAGTAAAGTTAAATTAAGAAGAAAAAAATTTCTAGTGAGGAGTGAATGTGAAATAGGTAATATATCTTTTAATATAATAGTTATTTGGGTCATATAGCATACATGGATAATTATTGCAAACATTTATAAATTCAATGATCTTGATTCATAGTCATATACAATGTTTTACTAAGCATGTGTTAACACATAAATTGTACACTAAAATTATATGTTGTTTAATAGAATTTAATTGTCCAAATCATCATCTTGTAATTTTGAACACCTTGTATCTTACAATGGAGTTAAAAAATTTAAGACTTTTTTTAATCACATGTTTTGAACAAAATGTTTGTTGCATATTAAGTGAATTGATGAATCAAATGATGCATGCTCAACATGGTTCAGGGATGTATTTGTTCAATTCATGAGAATTTTCCGATCATCAAATTTATGTTTTGCATTTCTAATGTTTATTTTGTATTTCTCTGAAGATGACTTGTTCTAGATCATTTCCTTGCTAACAAAATATGGTTTGCAATGCAACAATGATGTTGAAGGAGTCACACAATATTCTACTAATTGTGTTTCTTGAAAGTATTTTTAAATGATGGATGTTAGAGGGTTTAATTGTCAAAAAATTGTAAATTTTTACAAGGAAAATACATAATACATAAAATTTTACTAAGTAGAGGATATGGTTATGAAGAGAACTTAATGAGATAAAGTCGAATGTCTTTTATAGAAGGTTGTTGAGAGAGATCCCAAATAAGAATCATTGATTGACCACCAAATTGTTTGATTGCATCTATAGTAAATGCTTACTGCAACATGTTGTTAATAACTCTAAACATTTTTGGTCCTATAAAACTCATCTTATCAATGAGAATATGTTGTATGTGTCTCATTCGTTCTTGAAATATGGCCAACATTTATCCTTTCAAAACTTGTAAATTTTTAATTGGTAGCGTGATACCGATATGTATGGTTTAACATGTATGTTGAAAACAACAACTTCAATAAAATGGAGCAACAAAGGGCACTTTCCATATATATATATATATATATATATATATATATATATATATATATATATATATATATATATATATATATATATATAGACCAATGCTCTTAGATATTTTTGATGAGATATGACTTACTAGTTCCAATTATAATCAATTTCAGTAGTTCATAATTCCCAATTTCAGTAGTTCATAATTCCCAACATGATCACAATGACCTACTACCATATCATATGCGATATGTTTATTTTTAGAGAAATGTTTTAGATAATAATAGGCTCTTTGGATTGCATAATCTATATGTGGGGATGACTGTATGGTATATGTAAAGTTTGTAAAGATTCCGATAAAAAAATTAGGTTTAAACTAGATATAAATTATGAATTTTTAATAAAACTAAAGCTTATAATGTAAGGATATTATAGGCAAAACATACAAGTCTATTTAAGCTTACGTATTAGTTACCCATGAGATAATCTCCTTGAGCTTTCTGTTTACCTTTATTTGAATGTAGTTTCAACAGAAAACAGGCCCAATAAAATAGTGGGATAATTAATAACACAAGCAAATGTTAGGGCTCATACCTAGTATGTTCTTACTACTCAAGTTATCCTTTCACGAGTTCATAACCAAACTATAGAATCATACAAAGATTTTATAACACCCAAAATTTATGTCATACATTAGAAACTATTCTTAATGTTCATTAAACTTTATTTTTTTTTAAATACACTTTATGAGAGACATATCTACTTAAAGCAAGCTAATTTGTAACTATAAAATTTTGAACAAGCTAACTTCAAACTACTAGTCGAAAAAGATGCACATAACCATATTATATAACATGTAATATATGTGTTGACCAACCTATCCTAACATATGTAACCTCATAGAAAGTTATGATTGTGATGCGATCAATTTTAGGGTTTCATTGCGATGGCATAAAGTAGACATTAGAGGCAGCAACTGAGCGGACAGGATCACCAAAGGGAAATGGGATTGGTGGATCGCGGTAACCAATTTTGCAGGGAAGATAGTGGTAGGGGGTCAAATAACTGTGATTTCCAAGAGGCAGAGAATGCGGTGAGGCAGATTGATGGGTAGTGTAGAGTAAAAAATACTCTACGTTTCATTCTAATTTTTAGCAGCGCATGAACCAGATCGCTATCCCCGCATACTTTGGTTCGAGACGGCGAAGTTTTGAAATAGATCGCAGGCTCTAATTTCCTTTTGATTCATTTTTTTCTAAGAGTTAAGTCAAGCGGAAGCTGCTAAGTGTCATTTTCCGAGGTACCTTTCATAATTTTTATAAGTTGGTCGGGACGTGCCACGTATCTCATAGCAACTCAGTGGAACGCGACAAGTGTCAGCATCCACGTTTCATATCGGCACCCGCATTTCATCTCTTTTTAGCGAAAGGTTTCAACAAGCTAAGTATCAGGATCAGGCGGAAAGTGCCAAGTGGGAATCGCGGAAGGTTTCAATTTGCTTTTCTAAAAGTGATGGAAGATGCCATGTATCCCAGCTAAAGGGAGCAGAAGCCACCACGTGTCGACATCTGAATTATCTTCATTTTGCTTCACCAAGAAGCAAAGACTGTGGTGGGTCTCAGGTTTTGTTTTTGAAGGAAGCGGAAGCCGCCAAGTGTTACTGTCTATGTAAATATGAAATGAGGCCCGATTGTTCTATAATATAAACAGAGTAAAGCGGAGACCAACACGTGTCACCTTTCGCAGGTCTCTCAAAAGATAGCTAAAAGTAGCGGAGATCACCACATTCCCTAGTTAAGTAAAGCAGAGATTGCCACGTGTCCTTTGTTGAGGCAAGCAGAAATCGCCACCTATCCCTATGCCTTTTAAAAGTTGCTAGGGTGAGAAACGCTATGGGTCTTATTTTCAGTCTAAGTTGTTAAAGTTTTGAAGAAGCGGATTGTGACAGGTGTTGAAGGCGGAACCATCCTTAGCAAAGACACAAAAGAGTATAAGTTACACGAAAAGTGACATGTGTCTTCAGTAAGTGTTGCAGAACATGCCAAGTGTCGTTCTTCGGTAATAAGAAGGTTTTCAAGGAATTGGCTAAGTGTCCTCTTCCATTTAATAGAAGGGAGCATCATGTGATCTGTTTCAGCCAATGAATTGTCGGAAGACAGAGTGTTTTAGAATCTAAGAAATATCTTCTGTTAGACACTTCCAGTTCAGTTAGATTTCAGTTGGGCCATTAGATTGGGAACACATAGACAATCCAGAGTGAATCCAAGGCTATAAATAAAGGTGCAGAGATCACCAGAAGGATCATCATGAAATACTAGAGAGAATTTTTTGAGAGAATTATTGTCAAGAGTTTAGACTTTTTAGAGCTGTGATTAGGAATATCATTTGTCTTTGTTCTATTTTCTTGAGTTGGAAGGTTTATGTAACTGTGCATGTTTCTGTGCCTCTTATGTGACTGGAGAATTAATGAGAAGATTGAATCATGTGCCTTTGTTGATATTTTATGTGTCGTTGCAAAAGAAGTCAAGGCTATGTTGTCAAGAATTTTAGACTTTCTAGAGCTGTGATTAGTAATATCATTTTTCTTTGTTCTGTTTTCTTGAGTTGGAAGTTTTATGTAACTGTGCGTGTTTCTGTGCCTCTTATGTGATTGGAGAATTCAAATAAGAAGATTGAATCATGTGCCTTTGTTGATATTTTATGTATTACTGCAAAATTATTCTAAGTTGTGAGCCTCTATTTCTATTATTTTCATCTTTTACATTGATCATGCTTTGTTTGCTCTTAAATGTAATTGAATCTTACATATAGTCTCATTGTGCTCAGGATTAAGGTCGAATTACATTCAGGCGCATCGCCATAGTTAGATTTTCTTTCTTGCATTAGTGTTTATGTTAAAAGTCCTATCCCTTTTCTCAGTATACACTTGATATAAAGAAGAGACCAGCTTCTTAAAAATCTGGAGGTTGTTTCAAGTCGTAAGTCCCACATCTTGAAACTTCCCATTGTTGGTGTTAGAAACAAGCGCAATTTTAACCATCAACAGTTTTTGGCACGCCCGGTGGGACAATTTCTCAAAGTCTCTTTCAAGATCGTATGAACCAGAGAGATACGAGGAGTCAGAGCTGTGGACCAGTAACCAGATCTCAGTCTGCTGTAAATCTAGGTATTCTTTTGCCACCTTTGGTAACTAGTCCAAGAAGAAGAGTCAACCAGTTTATAACAATACCAAGAGCAAATATGGGAGCCCCTATACCCCGAAGAAATTATGCAAGTTGGATTGCTGGTAGTCCTTTGACTCTTCCAATACCACCAGCCACTTGGGACCCTATCTCAGTGAATGCCTTGAAAGCTCTACCCAAATTTAGTGGGAAAGATTTTAAAACCCCTAAAGAACATCTATAGGATGTATCAGATGTCTGTGTTATACATGTTGTCACACAGCAAAATGTGGCCATAAGATTATTAGCAACTTCTTTTAAAAGGAAGGCTTTAGAATGGTATCGGTCCCTGACCCCAAATACCATCTCTACATGGGATCAGCTCGGAGATCTTTTCTTTGAAAGGTTTGAAGAGAAGGGTGATAAGTCTTCTTTATTATAGCAATTGATTACCATCTAAAGGGCACCACAAGAAGCAATGACTAACTTCAATTCTAGATTTCAAAAGACTTGGAAAAGAATCCCTGCTACAGTTAGACCATTACCAGGTATGGCTATAATTTTCTATCTTAAAGCTTTAAATTCAGACATATCTGTTATGATTCAGTCACTTGGAGGTCAGACTCTGCCAGAGGCTTATGACTATGCAGTTAGAGCTAAAAATAATTTGATAGATGCTGGAAAGTTGTCTCCAAGGCTTCCCATGCCCATGTTTCCAGAGATTTCCTTGCCATTACCTCAAGAAGCCCCTAAATCTATAAACCCACCTATGTCTATGTACACATATCCTCAACCACCTGTTAAAGAAATTATCCCCGCTCAGTCATCTGAGCTGGATGATATCAAGAATATCTTGAGGACATTTTCTAATGAGCTGATTAATATAAAAAGATAGCAGAATACTTATACTAAACCCCAATACCAAGGCTATCAAGGAAATAGATTTTCATCTCAGCCAAATCAATACCAAGGTCCTCTAAGGCAAAATAACCCTCAGCCAGCAAACCAATTAGTTGCAGTCCCTACACCCTCACAGAGTATTCCTCCCAATTCAAATAGGAAAATTGTTCCATGGCAAAATAATTATGCAAATGGTACTAATGCTTGGTGTTTCCCTTGCAATAATGCTCATATGCCTAGAGATTGTGCCATGGGTAATCTATAAGAAAAAGTGGCAGAGCAAAGAAGAATGGATGGACAGTTTGCAAGTTCAAGTGACAATCAAGCCTACCAATCTTCTAATATGCAAAATTTAGTCTTAATGGTTCGGATGCAAGGGATGTCTTTACAACAAGAAAAATAAATAGCCCGAGAATATGCTTTGTTCCCATGGGTTGAAGATGAAGAATCAATATTCTTGAATGAAGCTTCTGCTTCAAAGAAACCAGTGGTGCAATCAGATTACTATACTAGATCAAAGAGAAGAATGCTAGAACAGCCTGAAGTTGTAAACAATGAAGTTATGGAGAATATTGCATTTCAAAGTCATCAAAATATAGTAGTTAGACAAGAAATGTTTTAGCCAGTGCAGAATCAAGTAGTTCCTGGACAAATTCAAGAAAAGGCAAGATATCCTTATTTTCCAAGAATTCAAACTTTGGGACAAATGAATGTGGTGGATCAACTGAAGATGACTCCAACACAAGTATCAATTTGAGACATATTAGCTATTCCTGAATAAAGGACACTATTATGAGAAGCTCTTCAAAGCCAAGCAATGCCCAAATGTACTGAAGGACCTGCTGATAAAAGAAAGCTCAAAGACACAGTTCATCTGCAGACAACAACCCTAGTGAACATTGCACCAGAGGTAAGCAAATCCAAACCAGATCCCTTCTATTTAACTTTGATAGTTGGCAAGAAACTACTGCATAATGCAATGATAGATTCAGAGGCTGAGTACTACAGTAATGCCAAAGTAAATAGACAGATGCTTTAAAGATAAAATATGAGCCACTCACTAAAGGAGTTGTGCAACTAGATGGCAAATCAGTGCAAATAATAGGGAGAATTAAATAATTCCCATTACAATTATATACTTGTCTAAATATAATTGTAAATCAAGATATAGTAGTTATAGATATACCTCCTATTTTTGGCCTATGTTTATCAAGAGACTTTATAGCCAAGATAGGAGGAGATATGTCTCTTGACTGGTCTCACTTAATTCTAAGAACTAAATATGGTTCAAAGATGAAAATTCTATCTGAATCATTATATAAGGATCATATCACCAATGAACCAATTGCAAAGTTAGAGGCAGCCCATGCTATGATGAATAAGGAAGAAAGGGTTTTTGTTGAAAAGTTAGGCGACTAGACTAAGTATGATCAAGGAAAAGAAAATAATCAGTTGTTAGCTATGATGCAAACTGACCCATATGGAAATTATGACTCTATTGGTCTGGGTACTTATGTTATTTTTGATGAAGACCATGAAATCCCAAATGTTTTAAGGGAAGAAAAACCAACAAATCAAGAATCTAAAGAAGACTCAGAAATCTGGACCTTAAATTTTGATGGGGCTAGAAGTAAAAATGGTGCTGGAGCAGGAATTTGTCTTACTGCTCCAAATGGTGAAAAAATTTTAAGGGCTATTCGTTTTCAATTTGCTTATACTAATAATGATGCCGAATATGAATTTTTAGTACATGGGCTCCTGTTAAGAAAAAGGGAATAAATGATCTAATAGTAAAAGGAGATTCAGAATTAGTAGTAAAGCTATGAATCTTTAGTACATGAGCTCCTGTTAGCCAAGAAAAAGGGAATAAATAATCTAATAGTAAAAGGAGATTCAGAATTAGTAGTAAAGCAAATTAGAGAAAAAGCAATAGCAAAGAATGTCAGGATGAAATCCTATAAGCACAGAATTTGGGACTTAATAGAAGATTTTGAAGCTTTTAATATTGAAGTAGTCCCTCGGATTCAAAATTATGAAGCTGATAGGATGGCACAGATTGGTTCACAGTTTGATCCAACAACTAGCCTATTAGTCAACAATGAGTCAATAAAGGTTATAGTAAGGCCAACTATCTCTAGATAATGATGAGAATTGGCAAGTATTTGAGATCAATTTTCAAGTACTCTCATTCTTGTAACAATCAGGGGAATTTGCCGATCAGTTGCAACGAAAGATTGAAGAGGCATATGGAGATCAAATATACAATTAAAGAATAATAAGCTTCCCAAAGGTTTAATCACTTTAGAAAGCCTTTTTGATCTAGAAGATGTAAGCCTGGAGAATAAAAGGTTCCAAGCAAACAAAGTAGATTATTCTGAAATAGAGGTGAGTGAAAGAAAAAAAACTAAAATTTGAAAATTCTGCAACTCAAGTAGAAAAGGAAAGGCTAATTGAATTATGCAAAAAATATGACAGAGTCATAGCCTAGAGCTATGAAGACCTACATGGATATAATAGAGACATTATTCAGCACACAATAGAACTGACTAAAGGATCTAAGCCTGTCAGACAGAAATAGAGGCCAGTGAATCCAAGGATTGAGCCTCTAATGGTGGACGAGTTGCAAAAACTTTTAGATTCTAAAATAATTTTTCTGATCAAACACTCAACTTGGGTATCAAATCTAGTACCAATTAGAAAAAAGAATGGTGATATAAGAATTTGTGTAGATTTCAGAGATCTAAACAAAGCATCTTTGAAGGATCACTATCCCTTGCCCTCCATGGAACAGATTTTACAGACTGTGGCTGGATCTGAGAGGTTTTCTTTGCTAGATGGTTTCTCTGGATACAATCAGATTTGGTTGGCTAATGAAGATCAATACAAGACTGACTTTTACTACCAAATGGGGAACATTTGCATATGTTAAAATGCCTTTTGGCCTATCAAATGCTAGAGCCACTTTTCAAAGAGCTATGGATGTAGCATTTGGGAAACTTATAAATAAAATCATCGTGATTTATCTTGATGATCTTACTATTTTTTCAAAGAATGTTGTTGATCATTTTGATCATTTAGAAGCTATGTTTAAAAAATGTCAAGAATTTGGAATATCTCTAAATCCTAAGAAATGTATCTTTGTTGTCCCTCAAGGCAAATTATTGGGACATATAGTATCTAAAGAAGGAGTCTGCATAGACCCAGAAAGAGTGGCATCGATAATGAACTTACCTCTTCTAGTAAATAAAAAAGCAATTCAATCTTTTTTGGAAAAGATTAATTTTGTCAGTCGGTTCATATCTGACTTTGTAGGTTTAGTAAGACCAGTGGCACTCTTGCTGAAAAAAGACCTAATTTTCAAGTGGACTACGGAAGGAAGGCAAGCCTTTGAAGAGGTCAAGAAAGCTATCTCAACAGGTCCAATACTTAGAAACCCAGACTTTTCTAAGCCTTTTGTAATGTATGTATATGGAGGAGAGCTCAGTATTGCTGCTGTTTGTTGTCCCCCAAAAATATCACTCATTTTTGGGACAACATTTGAACTATTTTGGTCCTATAGACCAAAATTGTCTTTTCCCTTTCTGAAATTTGTCCTAGGCATTCAATTTCCTCATTTTTCAAGATTCTCAGGAATCTACGGACTCTGCAGGCAAGTTCATTTCTACAGGTTCAAAGGCTTCTGCAGGCGGGTTCAATCAAAAGAATTAGTTTCTAACACTTGGTCATTTTCAGGATTGGTTCAGTGCCTTGGTTCAATAAAAAATCTCCATCGGCAAACATCTAACCAAAGAAGGCTTGAACCTTTGATCCATTGAACCACTTTGGTTCAAAGGTTCAACGATTTCAAAGTTCAATAGGTTCAATGCTTTCGGTTCAACGTCGGGTTCAATCAAAGGAACGGTTCAATGGCTTGGTTCAACCAAGCGGTTCAGCGCTTTGTTTCACTCAGTTGGTTCATTCACTTTATTTCAATGCTTTGGTTCATCCTTTGATTCAATCAAATGGTTCGTCAGTTGGTTCGAAAGGCTTCATTTAAACCGTTGAACCAAAGCTTGGTTCAACATTTGGTTCAATGCTTCAGTTCGTTCGATTGGTTCATCAACTTGAACCATCGGCTTGAATTATTTTGGTTCAAAGCTTGGTTCAATGGTTGGTTCAATGTTTGGTTCAACCAAGCGGTTCAACCTTGGTTTTGAATGGTTCATCAAGCAATTCTGGTTGGTTCAACGTTTGGTTCAATAGTTGGTTCAATGAAGTGGTTCAACGAAGCTCGGTTCAACAGGAGCGGTTCAACACAAAAATTCAAAGAAGCCTCCCGAAGGACAAGTGCCCTTGCCGAGGGCACTTGGTCGACAAAAGTACCCTTCGAAAGGGTCATTTTCAAAGAAGACAGTCAAGGTAAATTATTTCAGAATTTTGTTTAAGGCAGACAAAGGCATAATTCTTTTAGACTTTTGTTTGAAGGAATTCCTTCAGACAAAAAGTCTGAAAGAATTCAGAGAAGCTGCGAGCAGAAAGCCCGAAGAAATTTCCAAGGAGACAAATTAATTATGTAGACCTTTTGTCCGTGGGAAGTAATTCCATAGACTTTTTTTCTGTGGGAAATTTTTATCTGCGTGAACTTTTTGTCCGCTGGAAAATGCCAGCGGAGAAAGCCCGAGAAACAGTCCGCTAAGGAAAAGGCCGTGAGAGACTTCTAAGGTGAAGGCCGCCAAAGGACCTCGAAGGGTAGGTGCCCTTGCGGGGGACTCTCAGCTGCCAAATTGAAGGGTCACCTTCCCATCAGGAAGATGTAAAATAAGAAGCCCGAAGGCCATTCGAAGACCACCCGAAGGGAAGATACCTTTGCGGGGGGCTCTTCTCGACCCAAAGTGGATCATTTCTTAAGGCCCCAAAGGGTAGGTTCTTTTCAGAAAAGTGCCAAACAGAAAAGCTGAAGAAGGACTAAGCGGTGATGTGCTCGAAGACGTCAAATTCAAGACAGCGAACTAATCGTTGAAAAGGTAGTGACGGGCACACAAACGTCAATTTTAAAGCTCATAAAATAGCTGTTGATCCTTTGAATCTATAGACCTGAATGCATTCACAGGCTTTAAGGCCAAGGCTAGCAGAAAGTGATTAAAGAACAGAATAGCAAATTGAATCCAGGACTCAATTCAATTAACTAGAAAAGGAGGAACGATGAAGGAAGGATCAGATCCCCAGGTGGACATTGAAAGTTGCAAACTTTCAATAAGCATGACTTGTTTCTCTGCATTGAGAAAAACAAATGGGTAGATGCCCCTAATTTCCAGCCTGTCTTCCTAACAGTTTTCAATGCAACATGATGTGTTACTGTTCCTGAGTCCTTCTTGAAGAGGCTATATAAGGGACTCTCTTTTATCATAAATGGATCTCTTTTCTGACAATCAGAACGAAACTCTGCCTAAATTGAAAGGCATTACTGAGACTCTGAGCTCAGATTGTTGATCATATTTTGTTATAATAATAAGAAAGCAAGTGATTTTTTAGAATTTGTGCTGTGATATCTTTGTTGTTGAGGAAACTATTCTTATGTCTTTTTCTTTAATATATCTTCTGTTCCTTTAATTCAACAAGCAGAATTAGTGACAGTAGTCAAGAAGGTGTCCTGAAGAGTCAACTGTAGAGAGACTTTGTGCCCCCATAATTGCCTTTAGTGTGTTTTCTTTTCATTTCTATGTAAAGAACCTTGGGATGACTTTGTGCCTTCATTGTCCTTCGTATCTCACTCTTGAGCAATTCAGGTGGAGACTTTGTGCTGCATCTCAATTTGCTGGTTACTACGTTCTTGGTTACATTTTGCATTTACTACCAGGAGTATTCTTGTGGTTTGTTGAATAGTACTTTTGAAAGAAGAGGAGTGCTTTCTGTCATTTCCCTTGAGTTTTTCTTTTGATTTGCACGCATCTTCTCTGAAGAAAGAGAGATGGATGGTTTGTCCTACCCTTGAGTATTATTTGTTTTTAATATATATATATATATATATATATATATATATATATATATATATATATATATATATATATATATAGGGAACCTCCCCTTGATGAGAGGAGAGATTAGTCCCCTTTTGATGTGGTAAAAACTGCACACTTGGATGACCAGTCTTCCTAATTTGGCTGATCAGACCTATTTTGTTTATCAGTACACTGATCGACAAAATATTCAACCAACAATTTTTGGCGACTCTGCTAGGGATATACATATATTTGTGCAATTTGGAACCTCAAGTTTGAGATTGAAACATCCCGTGTCTTACCCATTATCATTATAACCCTTATCCATTACAAACTCTAGAAACTCTGTTACTTATCTTACCCATTACCCATTTATAGCCTTACCATCTTCCTCCACCTCTGTTATTTTATCTGGTCTGCAAAAACTAGAGCTACTGGGAAAGAGTGCACAGTTTAAAGCCTCAAGCTTCAAACTGAAGCAAAGTAAATTATTTTTCCATTTTTGTTTCACAATCTGGCAGATTCAAGGTATACACGAAGCCAAAGGGCTAAAGGGATTGTTGACCCTGTATTTGAGTTGGTATAGCAAAGTGATTTTGATTTGTTTCCTTCACCATCTCATCTCCAATGAACCAAGAGCTTTCCTCTTACTAAAGTCAGATCTTCATTGCTAGATGAAGTATCCACTTTTGTTGTTGATAAAGCGTTGACAATAATTACCCCTCTGAGATTTGTTATCCCTCCTTTTCATAATCCTAAAATGGCAGTTCAAGGCCTCTGGGGTAATGCTTTTGGTCCTCTCAATCTTATTCCACCTCTACATGAGCTTTCACGCAATTCAAGAAAAAATTTATCCAAATTCTATGGTGATGAAAAAGTTTATCCTGATGAACACATTGCAGCCTTCAGCATAGCTTGTAGAGTAATTGGAGTAGAATTTAAAGATGTAGTAGTTAGACTATTTGTAGAAACATTACAAGGTGCTGCTGTAGATTGGTTTTATCATCTACAGGCTCGGTCAGTGACTGATTGGAATACTCTCAAAGATAAGTTTGAAGTCAGATTCAAACCTGCAGAAGATGCACATGCACTTTTGGCTCAACTTACACAGATGAAGAAAGAGCCTCATGAACCAATGAGAGACTTCATAGCCAAATTTGACAAACTAAGGAATAAAATTCCTATAATTTCTCGACCTATAGCTGAGAATCTCAAATGCTTCTTCATTAATTCTCAGTTACCTGAAGTCAATTTTCTTTTGAGATGTGTTGGTCAAATAGATCTTGCTGCAGCGCAACTTTTAGCCACTGAGGTAGAAGATGATCTCATCTTAGCAGCGAAAATAAGAAGATATCCAAACAGAAATAGATTCTCATCATTTTTTGAATATGCATCTACAGGGACCACTGATCTAATGGTGCAAAAGCTGGCAAATGAAGTGTTAGCCTTGAAAAAGCAAATAGCACAAGGAATGTCTTCTGCTCCTTCACACAGAGATATGCCAAGGACATTCCCAAATCAGTCATATCAGGGCAATACTACCAAAAATCAAAAGAAACAGAATCACCTTCCTCTCTCACAAGGGAAACTTGCCCTTGAAGCTCCTCCAACCAACTCAGCAATTGGATATTTGGAAACAGAACATGATTTCTCTTTCCAACCTGAGTTTGAGCAAGAAAATGACGTTGATCTCTTCACGAAGGATCAAGAAGAATCAACTGACCACTCCCACATTGGTTTCCTGAACTACCAGGATGAACCCGAAAGCAAAGGAGAAGCTATTGATAGATCATATGCAGTGTTTACCAAGTTCAAGAACCAATCAGTCCAGCACGTTGATAAAGGGAAGACAGAGGAGCAACCTCAACTAGTAATTATAATTGCTAAGTGTGGAACCACTCTGCCTTTTCAGTCAAAGGATCCATTGATCACTCAAAATGTAAGTACATCAATTTCACCTTCACCTTCTACTTTAATTTTGCAAACCAGCCCTCCTCCCATCCCTCCTAAAACCCAAAAGGTTGAAATGCTTTTTTCTATTCCTAGTCCAATTCAGCGATTTGACATAATTGATCATGTCAAGAAGACCAAAATACAAATGTCTGAATTTGAATATTTGCAGTCCAATCTTGATCAATTAGATAAGTTGGTCCAATGTATCAAGAACCAGACCGTCCCTGCAAGACAAAAGGTTAAGAAAATAATTCTTGATCCTCAAAGAACATGCCCATTCTAAATAATCTTGTCATTACTCCTTTAGATGCCCCTGAGAAAATAAAACTTTTTATATTTCCCTATTAATAAATGGTTATCAGCTCAACAATTGCATCATTGATTCCGAGGCATATGACAATGTCATTCCTGCTAAAGTAGCTGAGTCTCTAAGTCTCATATTGACCAAAACCTTTGGGAGATGTTTCTCTATGGAGAATAAGAAAGTACCATTGCTGGGGCAAATCAAAGATGCCCAATTTGCATTTGCAGCATTTCCAGACAAGAGAATCAGGATGACTGTCTTGGTGGCTGACGTTCTAGCATCCTATGGCATTTTGGTTGGACAAATTTTTTGCAAGGATGTGGGAGGAGAACTAAGCATGGATTTGTCTGAGGCAAGGATCCTTGTCTAAGGTGTAATGAAGAGATTGCTCCCTGAAAAGAAGGCAAAATACGTGGTCACCCAAACATCAGTCTCTGCAACACAAATTCTATTTGAGTCTTCAAGTAGGGGTAATTATTTCTTTACCACAGAGGATGTTCATGTTTCTACAGATGAAAGTCCTATAGCTGACAATTCAGGAATTGATCCAAACAAGACTTTAGGAGAATTGGTAGGTTGTAGTACAAATAAGGAAAGATCTTCCATCTCTACTGAAGAGAAATCTGATAGGAGATCAGCTTCTAATGATGCTTCGATCTTGAAATCCAATGGCAGTAATTTTTTCACCAATGATAAAGTTGGGGCTGTGTTGATATCTCCTCAAGGAGATATTCTTCCTTCATGCAATTTGCAAGTCAGCAACGCCAACAACACAGTTGGATGCGAATCTCTGTTGCTCAAATTGAAAATTGCTCAAGATGAAGAAATCAAACTCTTTCACATCAAAGGAGATGCTAAGTTGATAATTTGTCAGAAGCTTGATATGGAAAATCCAATCATGTGTTGGACTGGACCAATAGAACAACAAGTTATGATGGTGGACCATGCTGTTTCAAACCAAAATTAGGCAAAGGAACCCTTCGCAGGGAGAGCAAGGAGTTATAGTTTTCAATTTGATTTTTCCTTTATTGTAATACTTCCAAATCCTCTTCCAGGTCTCTGCAAAATGGTCCCAGTTTTCACACTCAGAATTTTCTTCAAACAAAAACAGTTTTTGATTTTTCCTTTATTGTAATACTTCAAATCCTCTTCCAGGTCTCTGCATTTTTGCAGAGCCCTGGAAGAGGATTTGGAAGTATTACAATAAAGGAAAAATCCCCTGGAAGAGGATTTGGAAGTATTACAATAAAGGAAAAATCAAAAACTGTTTTTGTTTGCATTTTTGCATAGACCTGGAAGAGGATTTGGAAGTATTACAATAAAGGAAAAATCAAAAACTGTTTTTGGTTTGAAATGCAGAGACCTGGAAGAGGATTTGGAAGTATTACAATAAAGGAAAAATCAAAAACTGTTTTTGTTTGAAGAAAATTCTGAGTGTGAAAACTGGGACCTGCTGTCCCCTTATGTCTTCTTCTGATTGCTGCTGTTTCTGTATATTCCTTTTATGTCTTCTTGTGATTGCTGCTGTTACCTGTATATTCCAGAATTAATAAAGGTTGCCGTGCTTATTCGAACCGTCTCTCATCATTTTCTATATGATACGCAGAGACCTGGAAGAGGATTTGGAAGTATTACAATAAAGAAAAAATAAAAAACTGTTTTTGTTTGAAGAAAATTCTGAGTGTGAAAACTGGGACCTGCTGTCCCCTTATGTCTTCTTCTGATTGCTGCTGTTTCTGTATATTCCTTTTATGTCTTCTTGTGATTGCTGCTGTTACCTGTATATTCCAGAATTAATAAAGGTTGCCATGCTTATTCGAACCGTCTCTCATCATTTTCTATATGATACCATTGTGTTCTACAGTCCTAATAATTTTGATTAAGTTTTGGAACATTTATCTAGCATACAGAGTAGGTATGTGTAGATTTACATCAGTGTGATTCCTTGGAAACCCTGTAAAGACTAAAGATACATCTCAAGGAATAAAAGGGAACAACGTGGGGCATACCACTAGGTTTTTCTTAGCATGTTCAAGGCATGGTTGAGTCATATAGGCTGAAAAATTGAGGGGTCAAGCCTGACTATAAATACAAGAAAGACAACTTACAGAAGGCAGGGCCCTCAGTTTAGGTCAGCAATAGGCTAATGGATAGCTGTTCTTACTTGCCCTAAGCAAATGCTCAGTTCACTCCGTTCGCTCCGTCCTCTCCGTGCCCTAAAATTTTAGTCCATTAAGTTTTGAATAACAAACAAAAATGATTACATATGAGCACAGATCACTGGCGCCATGTTCTGATGCATTAAAGAAAGCATGACTCCAATATTTGTTGATCCATCATATACCATTTTCTGTAAGGCTAAATAAAACATTCAGGTAAATGTCAAACTAAATAAGAGAATGAATGTGAGATGAAATGAAATACATTAAGTTCACAAATAGAATATTGTTCATTCACCCCGTATTTATAATCGTGTAAATCTATACAACTTCCATGTTCAATAAATATACCATATACTGTATGTCTCCCTGCAAGAAAGAGAACAATACACTCATCTAGAATACAATGTAAAACAATATGACTGGGGAATGGCACCCAAAATTCACAGCACACATATTACCTTTCTAGCCTTGGAATGGAATAGATGCTGGTTAATACCCTATTACCCAGCTGTGTCAAATATTGCAGAAGGCTATTGCATTTTGCCTTTCAATACACTAGAGAAAATCTTCAACAGAATAGCACTCAGAGATTAATTTACATGGAAGAAAATTTAAAACTTTCTAAGAAAACACAGGTTTTAAAGATAATTCCCCACTATGCTCCTTTCGCTAGATGCCTTGGAGACTGTTTACTGGAAACATATCCCAGGCTGCTTAACCTTGCAGGCCTATTGTGAACAACAGGTGACATGTTGTGATGATAAGTGCAGTAACTACTGATTGTGCTACCATTTTTGGCCATTGCCTCATGAGAAGTAACCTCATTGCTTGTAGTATATGTATAAGAGATGTTACTTGCCACATCCTTCATGTTTTGCAGAGGTTCTAATGTCTCAACAACATCCTTCATAAGTGGCCTTGCTTTAGGATTTTGGCTGAGGCATTGGTAGGCCAAACTAGCAGCTTTATGAGCAGCCTTTACAGAATACTGGCCCTCCAACCTAGGATCCATAATGCGTGACAACTTCCTTCTGTCATTTAGATAAGGACGAGCCCACTCTGCCAAGTTCTGTTCTCTGCTGGGCCTTGTTTTATCCATGGACCTCCTTCCAGTCAGCAACTCCACTAGTACAACACCAAAGCTGTAGACATCACTTCTGGCTGTCAAATGGCCTGTTGTTGCAGAGGAAAAAAGAAGGGTCAAATACAACCTTCTGGCTGGCCACTCAAACAATCACAGGAAGCTTGCAATTCTTTACATCTAACACGTAGTTCTCACCGGAACATAACACTAGAGCTTTTCCACATAAATCTGGATCCTACAGACCAAACAGGGGTCTTTTCTCTAGGTACCCACTTTCATTAGTCTATTTCTAGTAGCCAAAAAAACCTCTAAATTGTAAAAAGGCAATTTCTGGTTTTCCCTGGCAGTCATTAAAACCTCAATTTTTTCTAAGGGACTGCGTCAATGTTGACTCGCTCTCTCTCCAACCTTAGTTGACTCTAAATCTCAACTTTTATAGGAAAGGCGTTTTACATGCTTTAAGGCATTCGCTTAGAAAGAATTCTACATGTTTTTTTCCCTAGTATTTTGCTCAAATGTATCTTAGGTTTTGGAACCTCTAGCAATTCTTTTTTAAGGAGCAGAGCTACTATGGTCTAGTGCATGCAACTTACCAGTCATGACATATTCAGGAGCTGCATAACCATACGTGCCCATGATCCGTGTTGATACATGAGTCTCATCTCCCTCTGGCCCATCTTTTGCAAGCCCAAAATCAGAGAGCTTAGCTGTATAATCCTGCATTAAAACCATTGATTTTCTACAGTTTAGATCAAAATTCAGCTGGAAAGCAAAAGTTAATTAACTATGGACTCAGGATCCAGAGACACTAACGGAATCCAATAAAATATTGGATGTCTTAAAATCTCGATAGATGACTGGGTTTTCTGCTCCATGAAGAAATGCAAGGCCTTTGGCAGCTCCAACTGCTATCTTCAGTCTTGCAGACCAAGGCAATGGAACAGATACCTCTGTACACACCACATAAACAAACATTAGGACTTATGTAATACCCCATACTACAATTTTACAAAGGAGAAGGTATGATTTATGTGTTTAGACTTCTGAGGAAAGCCCAAGGTCCAGTGACCCGGGCATGTTATAAGCAAAAAAATAATTAGAGAATAGATGATGGTTATATTTTAAGACATGAACTTAACCTTTACGACGAAGTAAACAAAAGAGCTTGTCCTTTATTATCACTGTGAAATTTGCAAAGTTAGCTGAAAATAATGTTTCACTGTTTTTACTGTTACATGTTGACAATGCCTATCAACAACTAGACAACCGATTTGCTCTCTGCAAGAGGCTTGTGAATAAATGCTTTGTTTCAGATTTTTCAATGCAGGTGGGTGACTTTTCCCCTTACAAAGAGATGTAAATGTCAGCCAACATGTGACTTCAATTAAAGGAAAATATCCATGATCTTGTCCGAAAAGGGAGCTTCAAAAGATTTAGAAGCCCCATCCTAGGTGGCATAACAGATTCTTAACTCAGGCACCGTGGAACAGATGGAGGAAGACATATACGATCCATGTATGTGGTCTCAGTTGGAGGATCCTCTAAACCTTAGCCAAGCAATGGGTATATGGGTAATGGGGTTGGCGATGAAGGGAAGGAGTTCAGACAGTAAACAGATCAACAGTTACATGGAAATTAATACGCTGGCCTCTGACTTTCTGTTTGGGATACCCGAAAAAATAACAGGTTTGGGATTTTCCTAGAATCATATTTGGTGAATCTCAGGAGGCTCTTCCTTCATTAAAAAAAGCTACTTCAAACATCTCTAGACAAAACATATGAATCTCAGGTGACACTTCTTTCATGTACAAAAGCTACTCCAAACATATCTAGTGAAAATATATGAATCTATACTGTCCAGAGCCCAGACTCTTACCTTTTCAGCCAAGATTTAGTCAAATTCCAAAATCCAACTATGCAAAATAGAGATAGGTGAGATGAAGAAACAAATTCAACTGTTGTAAAGCACTTATATTATTATATCATAGCCATACTCAAGTATACCATCGTTTCTATTTTCATCTGCTCGAATGAGAGGAGATTTAGGATATACTTTTTACAGTGTTTGATAATGGTTTCCTTTGGCTTGATGAGCTATGCTGTTATTCCCTTTATAGAAGCACTAGGTCGCAATTTTGCTGAGGGATCTTCCATGTAAATTTATTTCAAAAAGCAATCCTTTAGCTCAACTTTATCCCCGTTTTGCTGAGGAATTAACCCCGAACTTCACCCTGAATTGGTCTTAATAATCAGAATTTTTATACCAAAATTATCACTTAAAAACTCGCGTAAACTCTTTTCTATTGCAAATAAACTGTCAACAAAATTAGACTTAAAAATTTACCCCATCTAGTTGTTACTGGAAACTGATATCTCTGTCCAAAGCACTACAATCCCATTGACCTACCCTGGTTATTATTATTAGTAAACATTGATCATATTTCATTCAGTATCGGCGTTTCAATTCAATTCTATCGATGTCCTTTCAGCAACTTGGAACTCTATTAACGTCAAGTTAAAGTAGAAGTGGTCATTTTGGTTATCTAACTTGGGTCCATTTATAAATTGTTTCGTCAATTGGTTTTGATTCCATTCTAAGCATATCGGTTGTGCTCTGTGACATGGTCCTTAGGGGTGTTCATCAAGCAACTTGTCCGTGAATCTACTGAATAGCAAACAGTTGCAGGGCATTACCGTGGGTGTCTTAAATTCAAGACGCTATAAACAACATTTTTGCAAGACAGAGAGCAATGCAACAGGCAAAACAAGATAGAAGCATACTAAAATGGCACATAAGAGTACATACTTCTAAAAAGATGATTCTCGAGACTGCCTCTGGGCATAAATTCGTAAACCAGCACCCTGTCTTCATCTTCACAACAATAACCCACCAATTTCACCAGATGGGGATGTCTCAGCTGCCCCAAAAACGTCATCTCTGCCTATAAAAATACATCAACTCCACAAACAACATGTCAATCCCATATCGTGTACCGAACTCCCCTTTAAATCCATCAACCCAAAATCAAGTAAAAGGTAATTCAGACCTTCAGTCAGACTCACCAGCCATTCCCTGTGGCCCTGAAGTCCTTCCTGGTCCAGGATCTTAACTGCCACAGAAATTCCCTTGAAACCGGGTCTCACATTATCATCAATGAAGCCCTTATGCACTGTCCCAAATCCTCCCTCCCCCAGCCTGTAATTAGGGACAATTTTAGTTGCTAATATTAGTCAGATGGCTATTTTTATCATCAATGGAAAAATGCAATATTCTTCATTCGAAAATGAAGATTCAAAGGGTATTTTTTATTTAGAGATTTCAAGTTTATCCGGTCGATAACAATATTTTTTTTAAATAAAGAAGAGTCGCTTATATTGCTCAAAATTATATCAGTCTTACAACAGGGTAAACGGAAGGTCCCTTCTTTAAAGGCTAACATTAGGATTGACTCGACATCTTTATTTATACTCCTGGATTTGCCTCTAATAATTTCCAACCCGATAAAGCCTTCTTAAGACTACATCTTGATATCTACACAAATCCTACAACTATATTGATTTCCACCAAATCCTAATGCAGTCAACAGGCCCTACTACAGTGACAGTTTGCAACTATTCTTACTCATCGAGTAGGACACGATTCAGATTGAAGAATCCAACAATTTCTTTGATACATAATATAATTTTGGGGATTCAGATTCAATCTAGTATCTAAATATAGGTCCAAGTAGATTGATGCAAACTTAAGCAGCTAAGAAATTTATATTATATAATTTGGTGCACTGTGGAAACACCATGATTTTATGTTTTCACATTTTATATAAATATAAAAAAATCTTTTGAAAATATCATGTGCTTCTTTTTTAGTTCAATGTTTTCAAATTGCTATTCTGAAAGAGATTTATATGATGCTAGATTATTGGTGGTGATTTGCACCAGTATATCCAAAAGATTTATGTATTTTTCAATGTATAACCATTCGTACAAGTGTTTCTTAAACCAAGATGAGAAGGAAAAAACAGCAGATTACATTTCAGGTGACACTTGTGAATTAAAAATATTTACATGTAGTACTTATCGCAAAACATAGAAAGGATGAATTGGATGATGCTGATTTGTATGTTTATCCTTACCTGTAATCGGAACGAAAATTCTTGGTAATGAGCCTAATCTCATTAAACGTGAAGACCTGTAAATTGGATCGGGCAGAAAGGAAGAAATGTTCAAGTTCGCCAGGGCATTGGATGCTCTTCATGTCCGACGAACATAATCGCCTAAACCGCGCTGCTTTCCCTGATTTCACCACGCTAACCACCACCGCATTGTCTCGCGTACAACAGATTTTCGTTAGCCTCTGCCAACGCATCGTATCTGACAGAGATGGCTATTTTTCCGAATTTCAACTTAAAAATAACAGTTTGCAGAATTCGTCAAAGTGGATGGGATGGGATGGATCAGGATGTGAATATTTTCGTGGCGCGCGTTAAGGGACAGAAACTCGGCCACACACTCTTCGTGTTTGTCGCGTCTTTATACCAACTCCACTAAATTGTTCTGCATCGCCCCCAGAAAGCTTGTTTACCAAGATTCGGTACGTCAGAACTTCATGGGCTGTCGACGTCAGTTTTTGGCAATCGAAAAGGTCATTGATTACGAGGCTTCTGGACAATTCTTACTCCCGACAAAACCTTGAAAATTTTTGGCGATTGTTATACGAGAACAAGTATTAAATCGTGTTTAGCGATCACACCAGTCATTAATTATAAAAGAATAGCTTTTCATTCTAATTATTGTCTTTGTCGATGTCACCAAAGGAGACTCAAATCCTCCTCGGCAACACAATTATTGTAGTGCAAAGATTGCCCATTCTATTTAAAACACAGAAAATCATTATATATAATATTGTTCGGTGAAATGCATTTTCATATTTAATGGCTCTCAATAGATTAGGGAAGACTTCTTTTTAAATGAGGATGAGTCAAGTGTCGTACATATGAGTAAGTAAAATGGTAGGTGTAGTGCTTTCAGTGAGTATAGTATGGTATAGCGGAACGTTCATTTTACTTTGCATGTGCATATGTTCAGTGTATTCTTGAATTGATTCTTATTCAGTACCAAGTAAAATGTACAGGTTTTTTTGATGTGGCAACATTTAATTGGTAAACATTCAAAATAGTCAAGAAAAAATGTTAGAAAATGATCCATATATAAGAGAGCTTTGGTTGGGCTTAAGCAGTGGTATGGGCTGCTGCAAGGCTTGTATGGGGGCGCTGAGTTGCATCTTCAAGCACACTTAGGTCCCGTTTTTCTTTGCATGTGCGGGGCATATGATAGTATTATTTTGTAGATGAGTTTCTTTGGAGGATAGTTTGTAGAAAGTGGTCTTAAGAAATGTATTATTCTACCTCCTTTTTTTGGGGTGTTTGGGTGTTCAGTTATCCCTATCTTCTTTTTTTGTTACTCCTCTCATTTTATTCTCTATAGTTTTTGTGTCCTTTATTTCTTGTTCTTTTAGGAGGTGGTGTCCTTCAACACTTTTTCTTTCTTCTTCCTTCCATTTTACTGCAGGGATGGGCCCTTATTTGTGTCTCATACCAGTTCATAATCAAAAGTGTTTTACCTAATCTATAAAAAAAATTATAATTGGGTAACGCTGAGAGCGAAATTCAAAAAAAATTGATAAAATTAAAAAAAATTGAAAATTACAAAATATTTTAAAATATTTGATCAACCAAAAAAATACAAAGAAATAAATTTTATTTAAAGTGTGACTGTTATTAAGATAATATTTTAAAGGTTATTTGAAAACATTTTTTCAAAAGTTATTTAGGGATTATCATCAATAGCATCGGAAGTTTCTCTAACATGTTTTCTTTCTACATCTTTTTTAAAAATCAGTGGAGGAAAAACAAAAAAAAATTGTGAAGTTTTAATTAAATTAGAAAAAAATAAAAAAATCTGTAACTCAAAATCATCAACTAATGTATTAATCAACCTGAAAAAAATTAACAATAAACCCATAATTCTATAATTACAGAATCTAAAACTTTTAATATGACCTTAGAATCTCTCTACTTTACTACATAATAGTGTAATTAAAAAAATAAAAAATAACATCTTCTCTAAAAGTTACCCAACCCAATAAAAATAAAAAAGTCATTCTCATATTCAATAGTTTTATCCTATATAAATAAATTGCGATAATTGTTATTCCGTTCCGTTATATTGTAATATTCAATTACATACATCTTCTTATCAAGTGTGGGGGACGTCGTATGCAACGCTAGCTACTTTCGAAAGACCAGAAACGGTAAATGACAAAGTAATATGAACGAAAGCAGGTTTAAATAATTAATAAATAGCTCCTTATCCGTAAGGAGGTTTTGTCAACCACTCCCTTGGCAGCAATGCCAAAATAAAATAAAATAAAATCTATTCCAATTTCTACAACCACTTCACTCATCGACTAATTCTTTTAAAATTGCATGCAGTACCTACCGACTTATTAAAACAATCAGAGTCGATGAAAATAAATATTTTTCTAATCATGTTGCACAAAACGCGGGACATAAAATTACTCCCATTCATTTCAAATTTAGTAAGACGATGGCACCATTTTGTTGCACTTATAACTTCCATTATAGCTTAAAAATTAAACTTGTAAAGTTTTGTTCTATTTGCATGATATTGATATTAATATTTTTTTTTTTCCGAGTTCAACAAGCTTAGAGTCCCTTAATTATTCCACTCTAAAGCCTCACCCCTTCATAAATATTTTTAAACATTAATATTAGTAGTTATTTTAAAGGTGAAAGTTACGTTAAAAGTGATATAATTTTCTGTTTTAAAATAGGGTTTTGTAAATAAATCAAGTATAAATCTGCAATTATAGTTCACTTGAAAACTATAACACTTGACCCCATCTCACATTTTACGCACGAAACATTAAACAACAATAATTTTATATTTTTAGTGGAGGTGATAGTGGAAAATGAGTTTGTGTGTTCCTTCATACGACATGACAATGAATTATATAGGGAGGAGATGTTATGTTCACGATGAGCTTAAGCAACGCTAAAGTGGTGGGAAAAGGCAAGACCAAATTAGAACATGCAAGTAATAAAATATTTCAAGGTGAGTTGGGCGGTGATGGGGTGGGGCAATGACAAACACCCATTATAAAGGGGTTTGTAGCTTGCAAGGTGGCGACATCTTTCATTGGTCATTTTCTATTACCAAGGGTAGATGAGACATCATGCAAGTTGAATTGATTGCGGTAGGACTTTAACCCTGATAATTGGTTTGAATAATAGATGCAATTTTGTTGATGTGGGGACAAGATATCAAGGTCCCATATTCTCTTTTGTAGCTTTTGTTCGTCCATGCTGCCAATATATTGACACTTGAAGCAATTACATTAGGCTTAAGAACATATAAAAATGCCATACTCAAAACCATAGAAGAAAAGATAACCACAATTGGAACCTATCTTCATAATCATCTTATTTATCCCTGATAAAAAAAAATCATAAAATATAAGAGAACACTGTCCAAAAAAAAAAAATGATTTGGAAGGATTATTAAAATGAATATCTTATTATTGTTGCTAAACACTTCATGCACAAAAAGTGAGATAGGGTTAGAGGTCATGGGTTTCGAGTGAGGTGCGACTATAGATTTACACTCTTTAGCTTTACAAAACACCACTTTACCAATATAAAAAATTACATCCCTTTTAGTGTAATTTACACTTATTTAGTATGGTGATTACAACCTCCACAAAGGAAGCTAGACAGTCATGGTGGTATTTAATTTGAGACATATGAAAATGCCATAGTGCTTCGAAAGAGTATACAACAACTGGTGGGGATTAGAACCCAGGGCCAATAGACTACCCAAAATTGATAATGCTTATGGTCTTGGCAGTAGTTTTACCTTTTCTCCATTCATGGAATAAAGAAAGTATTGTTACGAATGTAATCATTGTTAGTGTTACTAAGAATGGGAATGGAAAAAGCCTAGAAATATTTATATCCATATCTATTTGCATATGGCAACCTACATTGGTCAATTAGATTATATAAGAGGCATTTTTCATTGAAGAAGCCTTTTCCATTTTTTGTTTAATTAGTTTTAGAGTTGTCTAATTATATTTTGTATAATTTAACCATTCATAATTTGCATATAATTAATTTTAGCCTTGTCTAAATTGACATGTGGTGCATTATCTACATTTTGAGAGGAGTCATTGGATATCTAACCCTTGTTTTCATTGAAATGACACCTATTTCAATCATGTATTGGGTAAATGAAATAGTTCGATGAAAGTTATAGATGGCATTGACAAATGTGATATGTCACAAAATTAGTACATATATTTGCACAAGTTTCTTCGACTTCATCACCTAAAATATCATCATTGCCCCTCACCATCCCCGCTTACCTCACTTTGAAATATTTCATTGATTTCATGTTATGTATGGCTTTGCCCTTCACCAATACTCAAGCTCACCATGAAATGGAATGACTCCTCTCTGCACAACTCATTTTTATGTTGTAAGAAGGAACACATAGCCTCATTTTCCAATGCCACCTTCACCAAAATTATTAGATTATTCTTGTTTAATACTTCATGCACAAAAGGTAAGATGTGGTCATCGGCCATGGTTTTCAAGTGAGGTACAAATACTATTATTTTTTGATTGAAACCCTGCTTTTACATGTATTAGGTGTATAAAATGCTTCTTTGGCTTAGTGCCAAGGACTAAGGGGTATCCATTCCACCAAATTCACTCGGTTCATGATCCTAGCCTCATCCCTTTTTTAGTATCTCTTGGGATTTGTACCTTGGTGGATGGCTAGGAAACACCTCGTTAGTAAAATTAGTGTTCACATGTTATTTAGTGATTTACTATATGGTAAAATTAGTATCACGGTTATATTGTTATTTGGGTAGTGTTATCTCTTCTATCCACCTATGGTCTTAGAACCTTTGCTTGCTTTGAGAGAGTAAAATTTTGCAAAAAACTAGCCTAATGCCCTTATTTGCATGCACCTCATGATAACTAAGGTATTCCAACCAGGTGTGCTTGAGTATTTATGCTTCTAACTACCTTGAAAGTTCTTTTGGTCTATGTCATAAGTCATCATTGGTGAATGAGTTTCCAAGTGGTCTTTCAATGTATAGTTAGTTGTCCTTAAGCCTAGTTCTAGTCTTGTTCCATCTTATTGAGGTCTTGTTACACACTTAGGGGCATTTAAGCTGAGTCAGTACATACCTTGGTCAAGAGTACAATTTTGTCATTGTAAAAACAAGAACAAGGTTATTTTCAAATTTCAATTATGAAGGAAAATTAGGTAGAAAGAGTCCTTATAAGACATATTTAAATCATAAATGTATTCAAAAGGTCTCCAAAGTGCATGTGAAAGTATAAAAGGTTATAATTTCATGTCATTTGAACCACTTTTGTAAAAAGACCCCTTGTAACGCTTTAAAAAACTTCATAACACTAAAATAACCTCCTATACCTCCACTAATCCATGCAAGGGGGCTCAAATGACATTGAATGACTTAGTTTCCCTCTTTTGGCATGATTGTGGCATTCATTCTCCCTTCAATGTGGAAAATATATGTGGTAGCCCAAAACTGTTCCACTTTCAATATGAGCATGAAGGTTTTACATTTTTCAAGGCTTTTTTTAGGGTTTTATAGGGGTATGGAGGTCCATTCATGGATAAATAAATAAATATCCAACAAAAGGGTAGAGAAACCTTCAAAAAATGAAGATTTCCATGAGAAGAGACAAGGTTTTGAAGGTTTTATTAAGGTGTACAGAATTGTATGGATAGGTAAAACTTAGGGTAAGGCCATGGAAGGTCAAGCACACCATGTCCTATCCATTTTAGGTTTGAGGTAGGAGTTTCATGCCCATAAAAGTCTAAACAAGGAAAAAACTAAATCATTTTTCCTTTGAAGATCTAGAGTGGTTGTTTTCTAGGACATAACCAATCATTTGAGGAGATACATGGCATGGTAAAACCATTGGATAAGGAGAAAATGGTATCTAAGATCATGTTCCAGGTGTGATAAAAGAGTAATAATCATTTATATATATGAACAATTGTTTGAGTACCAAATGGGCTTGTGAGGTCATCAAATGGAGTACGATTTTGGTTGAAAGCTTCTTTCTACTACTGCATGGTTCTAGGTGGTTCTTGGGGAATGTGAATAGGCCTATTGGGCACCATTTAGGTGCATTAAATCTAATTAAGGGGTCTAGAATCATGTGCAATCAACCCAAACTTCTTTAATGGCTCTAAACCCTCCTAAAACCCAATAGTGTGAACTTGCTCTATGATCATTTGGGCTTGTTATGATAAAATTCAAGAGGAATAGGGGTTCAATTATGGTTTTCATGCCCTCTAAACATCATCCAAGATATTGAAATCCTTGAGAATTAAGTTGTAGGGTTCTAGGTGTATTTAGGCAAAAAGGCAGAATTATAAGTTTGGTGTAAGGATCAAGTTTCCATTGAATTTCAAAGATTATCCATGAAGAAAGTGATCTCATTTCTATAAAATTATCCACATCACCTCTCCACACTCTTACAACATGATTAAAAATCCATTATATCATCAAATGGCAAGGGTTTGGAGGAGGTTTTGGTCTTGAGGCATAAACACACAAGCATGTGCATAAAAAGGCAGAGTTTTCAAATATTTTGAGGTGGTCTTCATCATAAAAATGATCTTGAATAGGCCTTAATGACACTTCTTCAACCTCAAATCCTTCTCAAAAATATTAAAGATGCATGTTTACAAGAATATCACTTGACAGGGTCTTAGAAAAGTGAGTCTTGGATGATAGTTACAAGTTTGCTGCATAATAAAGATAATGTTTTGGATATGTTTATTTGAGGACATAACCTCTAAACATAACCAAAATTATTTTCCTTTCTCTCACTATCACTTGATTAAGGAGGCATACCATGTAAAGTAACTATAAGGTAGAGTGGCAACCATTAGAGATCATGAATAATCATACATTAAAAAGCCTCAAATAGGGGTAGGGCTTATATAGAAGATGCAAGATCTTAAAGTTATCAAACCCCTAAGGTTATTAATGATGATCCAAGAATGAAATAGAGATCATAGTAATTAGAGGCCTTTTGGCCTAGTTGGAGCCAACATGACTATACAAGTGATTTTTGCCATCTAGAATAGACTTGTACTTGCAATAAACTCTTCAACTTCATGCATATTAAGGCCTAAAGAACATTGTAAGGTTAGGTTATACAAAGTTTAATTTTGTTTATGAAGATTAAACATATTTTTTGGGGTTCATAGAAGCTTCCAATAATGTAGTGTCATGTGCATTTTAGTTTAACATCATTTAAGGTTTCTTGGCAATGATTAATGTTATTTAGCATTGTTTAAGGTTTTAGAGGAAACTTTATAAAGTTTATAGCTCAGAGTTCAAGATTGAACGAGTCCATACATGCATATGGGAAAGTGTGAGCTCTATCTAGAGGTGATTTTACACTAAAATGAAGGACCAAACCAACCATAATATTCCCCAATTATCTGTCAATAAATTTTCCAAGCCAAGAAGGAGATATTCAAGTTGAAGTCATATGCAGGCCTAAAGAATAGGGGGCAGAGTCCAAGAGTTGTATCAATAATCAAGACCTCTGGAGCATCTTATTAGATTGGAATAGGGTCTATAAGATGTTAATAAGTTTTTCATTCTCTAGTTTACATAATGAACCTTCATATATGGTTCAAGTCAATCATTCCCAATAGAGTTGCAGGTTGTCATCTTCTTAAGAAACAAACTTGGTCCTGAATATGTTGGAAGAATTGGTTGAAGTCTTGACCATTTGATGATATCAAGCCTCCGTAAAGGTGAAATGGAGTTGGAATAGTGAGTGAAAATCACCTATCTTGATCTCCTTCAAGAAGGAATAACACATAATGGATAAGAATCTCTTAAGCTACAATTTGGTCTTAAGCTTAAGCATTGGTGAGACCATCAAATTACGCTTGAATTCATCTTTGGGATTAGTTACAACACTAAGGGAAGATGTAAGAGGAATAAATAACCTCTCAGACCATGATTCATGATCAATAAACCCCAAATGATGTTCAAAAGGAAATACACCCAAATATCATCCTTCTTGACCTATGCAGGGTTATGTTCACTGCTAGGGTTTCCAAGGATGCAAAATGTTGTGTGTTTTTGGTTTTATCTAGCCAAACTTCATGAAATTTTGGGGGGGAGTTGGTGGATTCCATTTTATAGGTGTGTGTGTGAAGGTTCCTAAGGTGATAACATGTATACTATGAAAGTTATCCAAGTTTACAGATCTACAACTCAAGCAAACACAATCCAAAACTGCCTACTTTGAGTTTAGACTCATTCATGCATTAGAGGATGAATGGAGAGAGAATCCCAAGAGATTGATATAAATATGAACATCAAAATGAATCTCAAGGGCTACCTACTACTTGAGGACCAATATTGAAGATCCTATGATACTTAAAACCCTCAATGTAGCTCAAGAACTTGTCTTCCCCTATTTTGGATAGAGTGTAGACTATAGGGTAAGTCAAGAAGATGGTGATCATGCCTAGGTGGGTGCAGAGGTGCTCTAAGTCATTCTACAAACCTATAAAATCCTATAGCCAATAAGGAGAACATGTGTGGAAGTAGCTACAAGGCAACCAATCTTCCAAGAGAGACAAAACTCTTAAGAGGTGAAAGACAAAAGTCTCTCAAGCTCTTCTAAAGCACACATAGGTTTCAAAGACATTATAAATAGGTCTGTAGTAGGTCTAAGCTTTCATGTTTTCTTTTGGCATGTTATCCAGGGTCATAGACCTCTTTTAGGGGTTTAAGGCATAGTTTAACATCTCCAAACTTGAGATGGGTTTCAAAAGGCCTTGATCTTTGTATTGTAGTGTGAAGGATGAGCATTTCAAGTTCAAATGTGAGCTTCTAGGCCTATAACAAGTCCCAAAAAATGAAGCAAAACATTAAGGTGTCTAGGTAGGAAGATTTGTTTCAAAGATAGGCTAATGATTTCATAGTCAAATAAGAAAACCTGCAACTCTACAACCAAAAGTGAACTCTATGAGTGTCTCAAGAACTTAATATCTCACAACAAGATTATGATCAAGGCTAATAATCTCTTCCATCTCTCAGGATTCTTAAGCAAAGTAATAAATTATTGAAGGCTTCTCTTAGGTGGTATTGCAGCCTTATGAGAATAATTTCAAGCACTTTGACTTGATGGATCCTTTTCATGCTCAAGGAGAGAAATCAAGAGTCATGATGAAGGCTATAGAACACCTTGTAGGTATTCCAATAGATATAAAGAGAAAGAGTGTGTTTTCAATGGTTTAAATGTGCTTTAAGAAAGATATTAGAGGCTAAAGAGTGGCATAGAAGGCTGTAAGGAGAGTAAAGCAGGGTTATCAATGTATTGGTAACTGCTATATCAAGGTAAACATGCATATTTCATGACCATTATGGAAAACAAGGTAGTTTTTAGGCCTTATTGGCATGCATGGAAGAGAGGTAGGCTAATCAATGCCTCATGGAGGTCAAAAATACCATGTTTCACTATTGTAACTGCCAAAGAATGAGGTGGTTGACTTAATTTAACATATTCATGCCTCTCTAAAATCTAGTTATGCCTAAAATAACTACATCTATGCTACACTCTCCAAAGATTCTTCATTTCAACAGGTATGTTAGCATTGAGAAGAGCATATTAGCCATAAACTTTAGTTATTTTCCTCATAACTAGGCAATTAAAAAGTTGTAACAACTAAATTTAGGCAGCCTAGTAGTGCTCTCTTATAGATTTTTCTTATAAAAAGCGTTGAGAATGCCTATTATTATATCCCTCCTTTGGGTATGTGTTGGCCCTAAAATTTTGACTAAGTGTTATCCCATTTTTACATAGAACTAACACGGCATGGGAGGACCATGGCACGGGAAAACCATGGAATGAAAGGGTTATGGCATGAAACTATTTGGTGTAAAAGCACCATGGTATAGAACCGAAGGGGTGTAAGAGGATAATAGAGCAAAGGAACCAACGTGAGAGGATCCAGTCAAAAGAGAATGAGTTATGAGGGACTCAAGGATGTAGGACTCATAATGAAAGAGGAAGACTAGGTGAATGTGTGAGAAGTGGGAGTAGTTGGAAGAATGATTCAAATGGTTCACTCTGACCTTATTGATAGGAGGTTTTACACCAGCCCGCAATGAGAGGAACACATAGTAGCAAAGATATAGCATAGAACTAGGATATAGCTGGTGTAGATGCCCAGATCCTTAGAAAGAACTCATTGTTAAGTGCCATGACTCTTAATTTGTTGAGAGTTCATTGGCCAACTCTACATGCTATTAATGATTGTAAACACTTGATCAGGGCAAAACAAGTATAAATACCCCTATTGTAAAGCATTGGAAAAAGGTTATATGGACGGATGAATTCTATAATGTTATTGTGGTGGATCTTTCAACTTAATGTATGACAACATGTATCAATTTGTGTTACTATGAGTGATGATAGGAACTACGTTTAAACTCTTTGTGTGAAAGGAACCTGATATTATTTTCTTTTCTAGGAACTTAATGCTAAATAAGAATATGATTATAATCTGCATGATGACAGTAATCGAATCTAGAATTCATAGGATTAAAGTAGTAAGTTTATGATTTTACATAACCTTTGTTTAATTGATGACTATGAAAAAGTTATCCAAACTCTATTATAACACCTATGAAAATTAATCCTTTACTACATGCTTTGGGTGAGCATGTAAGACCTAGGTCTTGCATGAAAGGGCCAACACATTAGCTCATTGGGCTAGACTTCAACACCTAAGCTGAAATTGACTAAAATAGCCCAACATTTTGGTTTCATTGCTAGGACTCAAAGCACTTGAAGCACAGTCATGGGAAAATGTTTGAGCATATTACATTGGAAAATATAGAAGAATAGGTTACCAGTGTTAAAGATAATTTTAAAGTTCCTTATCTTGAGCTAGGAATCTCCACACAATAGTGGGTAGAGTAGATTCTCTAAAGTCCATTATATGAAACCTTGTTTTCGGAGGTCCCAACTCACTTACATGCTTCGTTGATAGCATATGCTCAAGGATGATCAAGAAATCTTGGAAGGAGGCAGTCTTGGATGCTAGAATGACAAAGGGATTTAACATGACTTGGATCCCCAATAATGTGAGTAGTCAACTTTTGGTGGATATGAGTTCTGAATAGCTACATTTTGGAGTACATCGTGACCACCTATTCATGACTTGAAGAAGCCAAGTGCTAGTTCCTTAGAGAACCACATGGTTTCTATCTTACACTTTTTGATTTTAAAATTAAAAATTTATTTATTGATCTTAGACTGGAAACTATGCCAATGGAGAGATAAATCCTCTTGCGCATGAGCTACACATTTAGAAGGGGAGAATAGGGGCTGATAGAAGATTATGGGTTCAAAATGGTAGTTAGCCAGTGTGCATTATAGAAATAAAAGTATGATGAATCTCAAAAAAGGATTATGGGAGTTAGCGACATGGGAAGAGACTAAGAGAACTCAAGGAGTGCTATTATGTGTTGTAGGGAAGCAAAAACACATGAGGACCCCATCACTTTCAAGCCATGTTTTATGCCACTTCTATCCTATGAAGAAATAAGATAGATAACATGAGCTGAGGAACCAAATCTAAACCAATGAAGATCCTCCAACATAGTGTATGCTCATGCCTTTGAGTCAGACAGAGTACACATTTAAAATTGGGATGCAGACAATTTAGAGTCAGAAATTGAATCGGTAAAGGATATTGAAACTAAGCCTTTTGATGCTCATTTAGATTTAACATTATCTTTCCCTCTTCAAGGAAACTCTATGGCACAACTTGGGATGCTTGGTGGACCTAGTATACAAAGACAAAATATAGGCCCCAACTTAGTTAACCAATTATCTATCACACCCCATACCATGAAAATTGCTACTAGAGGCACTGGAGGAGGACTACAAGGAGGAATGGGAGGAAATGGACTTCCTCGTCAAGGGATAGGGGTTGAACCTTCCCAATAACCACACATTCAAGTGCCTCCATCGATTATGATTTACTATGAGATGACACTACACTTACCTAAATATTGATGAGTGGAGAATGTAGCAGAGCATATCCACAAATGCAAACTAATTTGGAGGGCATGAGGGATCAACTCTTCTAAACATAAGGCTACATAGTTTAAAATTACACTTTTAGAGTGTGCACATAAATTGTATTAAAAGTTTGACCCTTAGCAAGTAGTGGTCAACTTTTATCAACTCAAAACAATTTTCCTATAGGAATTTGACATTCTTGAATTTGAGCAATAAAGTATAACAATGCTGAAGGACATAAATCAAGGACTTAATAAAAGTGTGCATGACTATGATGTAAGGTTCAAAACATTATTTTATAAATTGTCATTTAAAATTAATGCTACTCAACATGCATAGTGATTTTTGGGTGGATTGTTACTACCTTTCTGGTGAACCTTGTCTCAACGAACATTCACTAGTTTGCATGAGGCTTTGGAAGTTGCTCTCTATGTTGAGGTGGTTGGAAGCATTGACATTGGGATCAATATATTTATGGAAGCTTAGATAAGTTCTATGGCATCAAAATTCTAGAAATTAATGTCTAATAATGCACATGAGACACATAGTGGTGTTTGGTGCACTAATAGTGAATTTGAAGGGCATACACAGAGCAATTATCCATGCAAGAACATTTACATGGTACTTAAACAAACATGTGAAATATGTCATGAGTAACATGATGTCTGCTCTTGTCCTCTTTTACAGTGAGATACACACACTAAGGTGTCTGACTATTGTAATATTTGTGATGCTTATACTCATGACACTAATGGCTTCCATTTGATTAGTGACATCCATGAAGCTTGAGCACACAATATGCACCAAACATTAGTAGTAAATAATCAAGAAAATGGTGGATAACATGGACAAGGAAGAGGGAGAGGACACAAGGAGGTGGTTTTTTTCACCCAAGACCTATTATAAATGTGGGTCTTTAGACCATTATCAAAATGATTGCCCATAATAGCTAACATGCACTTTCTATAAAAAGGACCACTAATTAGAATAATGTCCTGACTTATATGCAGCTATCACCAAGGATAAAAATGAAAAGGGCATCAATATGATTCAAATTGATAAACCACAGTGGCATGCATGACCAACCATACCTATAGTTTAATAGGTAAACATTACCACTCATAGTGGGGGATAGACATAGTCAACAACTAATCTTATAAAAAATGTGCAATAATAAAAACTATGAGCTAGAAATTATCCTAATGTTAAGTGGAAAAAGGATGTCCTCCAAGATATGATGACACTTGTATTAAAACTTTAGGCAAATATTTAGTTCCTCAAAGACAAGGACATAATGCAATGAGCTGATGTGTAAAGGGATGCTGAACCTCAACTTGTGGCATGTGATGACTTCCAAGAACTATGCAAGCATATGCTAGATGAGGATATTGTCCCATAACTTAGTGCTTAGATTAAGTGTCAAACCCAAATACCAAATGAGGTTCACTCCCACATCATTGAGAAAAGTGAATATCTCTATTTAAGTCATGCTCGATAACAAGACACCCCTAGTTCCTCTACCCACTGGAAGATAAATAAATATTGGTTAATACTACCATCAATGGATGGGTAATATGGGGCATAATCATAGATATCGATGCAAAATTCAATGTCCTCACCAAGGACACGTAGAAAAAAATGTCCAGTCCAATAGTATAACCTTTACCTCATGTCTTATTCATGGTAAATAGGACTCATGTGCACCTTATTGGAGTCATCAAGAATGTAACAGTTGACATAATTAGAGTACCATTCAAAGTAGATTTTGAGGTTTTGGAGCTAGCTAAAGCTGATGATTACCCAAATCTATTAAAAAGACCTTGGTGCTATGAGAATAATGTAGAATTGAGCTTCAAGAAATGATACATTAGTTTTGAAAATATTGATCAGCGTGTTGTAATACCACTAGATCAAGCACAAGGGCCCCCTTATATAAAGCCTATCCATGTTGATGAAGATATAAACCATATCTATAACATTACTGCAAGGAATGATGAGAAAAGAGATCCCACTCTAGATGGCATTCTTTGATGGTCAGACACTCAATCCATCTCTAACACTATAAGCAATGTGTGTAAATGTTGGGCTCATGGTGACTATGACCTCACTAGTAGAGTATGTAGTACCACCAACAGTCAAGAGAATGTGCCATGCTAGTTTAATAAATGACACAAGTTTGTTTGTCTTATCACTGGCCAAGTCATGAGGGGACCCAACATAGAAACACCACTTGAAAGACTTGATGAGGCTTTAAGGTTCCACAGGCAAATGGAAGTCCAAAACTTCATCTAGTGCCTTGATGAATTTTATCATTATGATGAAGATCATCTTCGATCTTTGGTTCATCTCTTTGATGGCACAACTATATGATGGTGGTGAACCCATTGTGAATGATTCCTTTAGTGGGATCATGTACACTCAGCCTTACACCATTGATTCCATCATGATAAGAAATTAAAGGGAGCAATCAACTATAGTGGAATAAAATCCCTAAGACCCACATCAAAGCTTGTGAAATAATGTGGCAAAATGATGAGTCCTACTTATTAGAATATTTATGGGTACATGAATTTTATGGAAATATATGCACTTGGGCACAAGCATGGTACATTAATGAAGAGAAACACATGGGTACCATGTTTTGACATCTAATAAAGGAAAACATGAAGGCAACACTGTCCTATTCTTCACCAAGAATGGATTTATGCCTCACCCTCCAAGCCATCTATGAAGCAATAGTAGGTGACCCATGTCCTATGGAAGAACATTTGAGGATTATCCATCAAGACCCTAAGGAACCCCTACACTTATTCCATGAACCATCAATACACCAAGTATCTACACCTGTGCCAGTCCTTGATCTGAATCGATGTGAAGAGATTCGCTTGGGAAAACAAAAGCTTGTGTTCCAAGTAGATGATAGAGAAGGATCCACTCCACTTGACCCATCGTCCAACCATATAGATATTCCTATAAAAGTTAGCACATGAATTATTTAAGACACAAGTACTGATATGGACAACCCATACCATGGGCCTATTCAGACGGTTCAATACAACATTGGCTCAAACCAAGAACCAAAGATGGCTATAATAGGAAACTATTGGACTAACACAGAGATTACAAAAATATTTGAATTACTAAAAGAATATTAGGATGTCTTCCCAAAAAAATATAGTGAAATGAAGGGAGTCCACCCATCCTTAAGGAATATGTACATCAAGATGGTTGACGATGCTCAACCAATGAAAACATGTCCATATAGGATTAATCCTAATCTTTAAACGTGAATTAAAGATGAGATTGACAATATGATCCAAATCAGAGTAATCACTCCCATTATTGAATTAAAGTGGGTCAGTCCCATGGTGATCAGTATCAAAAAGGATGGACACATCCGTATCTATGTGGACTATCGAGTGCTCAATGCATCCTACGTAACAGATCCCTTTATAATGCCATTCATTGATGAAATCCTTGAAGGTGTTTCTGGTTATGAAGTGTAATCCTTTATAGATGGATTCTCAGAGTACCATCAGGTCCAAATATCTAAAAAAGACCAGCCCAAGACAACCTTCACCATAGAATGGGGATCATTCACCTATATTATTATGCCCTTTGAGTTGAAAAATGCCCCAATAGTGTTTTCATGAATAACGATTGAAGCTTTTAAGGAATACATCCATAAGTCCCTCCAAGTCTATTTGGATGATTGGATGGTATATGGTTTGGTCAAAGACCATTGTGCTAACCTCAGACTTATGCTTGAGCACTATCAAGTCTTGTAAATATCATTAAAATTAAATAAGTGCCTATTTGTGATACCTTTTGGTATGCTCCTAGGGAATATTATTTGTAAGGAATGACTTCTAGTAGACCCAATGAAGGTATCTATTATTCTTCACCTTCTAGTACCCCAAACTCAACATGATGTCTTTGCCTTTTTGATCCACATGGGTTATTATAAAATTTCATTCATGGCTATGCCAAGATTGCCTCACATTTAGAAGAACTTTTAAAGCATAATGAGTAGTTTATATGGACTTGATCTTGTAAGGAAGCTTTTGAAACACTTTAGGAAAATTTGGTCACTACTCCTATTCTCCAATTCCTTGATTGGAAAAAACCATTTCATGTCCATGTTGATGCATCAAGCATGGATGTTGGTGTGATTCTTGCACAACTAAGTGAAGGCCACCTAGATCACCCAATCTACTTTTCCAATAAAAATCTCACACTGGCTGAAAAAAACTATACCACTATAGAGCACAAAGTGCTATCAATGATCTATGCTTTGCATAAGTTTAGATAATACCTATTAGCCACTCCTTTTGTTTTCTACATAGATCATGAGGATTTGAAGTACCTTGTCAACAAACCTGTACTACATGGATGGATCTATCATTTGATTATTCTATTCTAAGAATTCTAGTTTTTGGTGATGGTGAAACCTGAGAAAGCTAATTATGGACCTGACCACCTATCGTAAATTTAGAATAGAGAATCACTGTTGGCCATATTTGGTCCACATATGAAGCTCTTGCATGGTTTGATGAAACATTGGGTTAAAGGCTTAGAAATGGATCTAGTAGAAGTGTTTGAGGATAAGCCTATAAGCCAAAAGCTAAATGAAAAATCTCTTTTTCAACTAAGTCTTTTACTTGTTCATTCTTTTAGAGAACAAGTGAAAGGTGATTTCTTTCGGGCCCATTTTGTTTTCATTTTCCTTTCAAGAAAATTGTGTGGATAATTTCCCTGAGGGAATTCTTTCTCCTTTCAGCTAAGTGTTCTCTCTTTGGGAGTTTTCTCTTAGTTTCCTTCATTTAAGTGTCAAAAAATCTTTGAGAAAATTATTTTGAAAGAATTATTCCAAGCAAAAGTTTTGAAAGATATCTTTTAAAGTGAAGTGGCTAAAAGAAAAACTTTGAAGGATCATTTCAGGTTTTTCTAAGGGTCACTACCCCTTCTGAAGGGACATTTCCATTTTACTTGGGAAAATTGTCATCAATAGTGGGGGCACTTACAAAAGTATAATTCCTTTACAAAAGGCCCAGGTCCATTACTTAAGGGCTTGTTCACTTTGAGGACCATTGCAATATTTCCAAAGGTCTCAAGCAAAAAGACTAAAGGGTATGCTACCCTTCAGGAGGTGCCATTGACAAAGCCCAAAGGGTCTTTTACCCTTAGGGAAAGTCCTTTTCAAGAATATTGAAGGGCTCTTTCCCTTTAGGAAGGTTCATTTTAAAAAACCTGAAGGGTACCTTGCAAAAGTTTAAAAGGCATTCTTTTTGAAGACATAAATTCCTTTAGACAAATTGTCTATGGGAAAGTGATTAACAAAATCTCAAGAAAAAAGAGCTTAAAAGGATGTCAAAGATAATGTCCAAAACAAAAGCTTTAAGAAATTGATGATGGGCCCACAAACATCAAGTTTGAGCCCTTGTAAGTAGTTGTTGGTGTTTAAAAGACCAGAAGGAGCTATGCAACCTATGGACTCGCCATCGACATAAATAAGATAAATTTGAGAAAACTAATGTCCTTAGATTAGTTTTCCATCCATAGGGAAGATCTAGTTTGGGTTTGAAGGTAGGAGATGGTAGGTGAAGTTAATGGGGAGTCCTCATCCTTCAACATGGCCATCATCTCTGACCAACAACTAACAAATATAGAAGCAACATGGCTTAGTCAGGTTTATAGGTGTAAGGATTTTGTCCTCATACATACATAGACAAGTGGAGGATGGCGTGAAGATGAAAGATAAAGATCAAGTAATTAGAAAAAATAGCTCAAGCATTTAAGGCATTCCTAGACTTTTCCTTCTTAGTGGACCATGACATCATCCTCCTCAGTGAGTTTTGTCTTCTAGTGCATTTCTCAACAAATGAGAGGGATGGAAAACATTTGGAGCTAATGGTGGTTATTTCATTAGAGAAGGATTAGTTATAATTAACCCAAGTGTGGGTGAGAATTCATGGAGGGTGGTTGGGTATCATTTATTGATTTCTATTTGATTGCCTCTTATCTTTGGGTCTTCCTCTTTTCTATATATGTCTCGATTCTTTTCAAAAGAATATATACTCATTTGACAAGGAAGAACCCTATCAAAATTTGTAAGAAAGAATTTTTGAAGAAATAAAGATTATTTTTACCTATTTCTTGTCTAAAAATCATGTTTAGCAAGCTTGTGCATGATGGTCTTATGAAGAAGTGTTCTTCTATGTCCCTTGTCCTTCCTTCTTACCTATTTTAGGGTATTTTTAGGTTATTTTCTGGTTTGAACTTGAGCTCTTTCTACCATTAATAGATTCTTGGTGTGAATTTTGAAATTCCTCTATACTTCATGTATGGCTTAGTGAACCTAGTTTATGAAACACTGATGCAAATTAACCAGTTGTGAGGTTGTGTAAGCAGAATTATCTTATAATGAATTAGTGTTTATTTCATGCTTATGTGGGTCACTCCCTATTTGATGCATCACTTTCTTAGTTCAGTTTTCCCTTTTTATGTTACCTTTCTTTCCCTTTTCCTTGGTCAAAAATAGGTTTTAGTGTGTGGGAATAGCTAAAGTGAAGCATCTAAGGAGCTAGCCTCATTAAAAATCTTAGAGGTTCAACCTCACTACATGATTCCCATAACTTGAGGTTACTCCAATTTTGTAGCTAGGAGTGAGAGAGCCTAAAAAACTCTCCCACAAGGGTGTAATTCCATGCTACAATAGTTTCTTGCACACTCAATTGGAAATTTTCATAAAATATTAGTCAAGTTTGATGTTGGTTTATTTAATCTCTAGTGGTTGTAGCTTTCATCTTTTAGTATTTGGTGACTCTAAAGAACACTTAGTAATCTAGTGGTAGAACAGTAACTATCTTTCATGCCAAAGGTGACTATAAGATCAACTTCTACATGTATTCCTTTTAAATTTGTTGAATTACCTTTAAACTCAGCAAGAAGGTTAAGGTTTGCCCATACTCACCTTTACATAAGAAACAACTTTCCTAAACTAGTCATAAGGTATACCTATGTGCGAAGATCCTTGTTAGCCACTCTTGCTACCATGATTCCCCAAAGATATTTTGTGGGTTTTAGTGGCCAAAGTCCTTTGAATTTTCCACAATATGACCCTATACTAGTATCAAACCTCAAAATCATCCCATATTACATAGGAGACTGAGTTGTAACTCCTACTAAACACATAATAGACATAGTCAATTTCTAAAACATCCATAATGTCATAGAAAAAAAATGTAACTATTAGGCTATTGGTTGTATCCTTCAAGGGAAAGGTGTTATATTGGTATAGAGGTCTAGTTCCTAACTCTATCCAATCATGGGATTGGATGGGAACAACTTTGTGTAAAAGGTTTATAGATAAGAGTGATCATTTATCACTTGTAGAATAGTTGACCACAATCAAGAGAGATCCCCATGAATTCATACAAGACTTTAACATACAATTTTAAAAGGCTTGGTACAGAATTCCAACCACTGTTAGACCATCCCCAAACTTTTCCTTCTTATATTATTTAAAATTTATAAATAGTGACATAGCTTTAATGATCTAATCCATGGGAGGGGACATTTTTATAGGTGCTTATGAGGTGGATATAAAAGCTAAAAATTGTCTAGTCTAGGCCAACAACCTTACTCCTAGACCCGCAATGCCCCTTTTCCCTGAGATCATACCACTTCCTGTAATTGTCCCCCCATTTAATGTCATCCTTCCAACTCCAACTATTGCTACTGTACCTTTACCAAAGCAAGAGAAGGCCTCCACTAGTGGATCCAGTGACTTGCAAGAGCAAAAGAACTACTTAGAACTAAAGAGCATGCTCTAATCATTAGGTAATGATGTGGTTAATGTCAAGAGGCAACACGCTTAGACCAATCCATACCAAGTTCCATATCAACCTCAGTAGTAACCTTATCAATAAAATAGGCCACCCTACAAAGGAGGTTTCCAAAGATAGGGGTAACCTAATTATGCTAAACAACATAATTATAATCCAAATGTTGTAGGCCCTTCTAATTATTTGGTTCTTATTCAGAACAATGTGGCTCATGAAGCTAAAGGGACAATGCCTTGGAATCAATCTTTTGGGTAATCCATTATCCCAACTAATGGTTCTAACCAGGCTTTCAAAGATCAATGGCAATAAGCTATTACTTATGGGTACAATCAAGCTCTTATGGCTCAAAGCATGGAGATCCCCACAATGACAAAGCTAGAGTGCCTCCATAAGAACAAGGATTGGATCAGGTATCAAACTAGCCAAAATTTACAATGTTTATTAGTGATTAGGAAGAGTGTTATGCATCCAATCAATAGGCCATCCCCAGTCTAGATCACATCCCAGTCTTAGCAAACACAAGATTCAAGAGAAGGAATATGGGTGACAACTAAGAAGAATTCAAGGAACCTCTTGTCATCGCTCCTTCATTGACAAAGCCAACAATAGTAGCTCCCAAAACCCAAGTAAAGGCTAGTGGTATGCCAATCAACATTGCTGAGCAAATGAAGAAATCTAGTGTGAGCATACCAATGTGGGATATGCTTTTCATGCCTAGTCAAGTGGATATCCTTCAAGAAGGCTTGTCCAAGATAAGTGTTATAATAACTATAGGTAGACAACCAAGAAAAAAAATTGAGGTCCTCACTAATGCAACCCAAGGTCCTATGGGAGAAGGGTCAAGTAAGGTGGTTACGTCTCCTCTATTCTATATTTCATTAATCATTGGTGATTCCTTGGTGCATAATTTATTGGTAGATAGTGGAGCTAACACTTTAATAATGCCAAAATAAATAGTAGAATAGCTTAGTTTAAATTATGAACCCCAATCCAAGGGAGTTTTATAGCTTGATGGATCTTCCACTAAACCAACTAGTATAATCAAAAGTTTTAGCCTAACCCTTCATGCTTGTCTTAGTGTTTTAGTGGCTCAAGATGTGTTGATTCTAGAGGTTCCTCCTTGTTTTGGTCTATGGATATCTAGATAATTCACAACAAATATAGGAGGCTATCTCACAGTAGATTGGTCATACATGGCATTCAGAACTAGGTACATGACTAAGGTATTAATCAAGGCAAAACCCATGGCACACTTTCACATTGAACCCCATCAACTAGATAATATAAACCTCAATTATACTATCCTTGATGAGGATGAGTTTACAATTGGTCAAGAGATGAGCACTCATCCTAAAGAAATTATAGATTTATTCTTAGATGAGCTATGGGGGGATAATAAATTTCTCAACCCTTTGGAAGGTGTTGAAGAAAGAGACATGGGTGTCTATTTTCTATATGAAGAAAATCAACTCATGCCTTCCCTCATTGGACCTAAATATGACCTCAATGGTGTGTGGAAGTTATTATTTGATGGTTCAAGGAGCAAGAATGGAGTAGGTGTAGGGGAAATGTTAGTTTCCCCTTCAGATGATAAGTATTTCTCTTCTTATAGGTTCCATTTTAGTTTCTCTTCAAACACAATGAAATATGAAGACTTAATCTATGGCCTTCAATGGGCCAGTAAGAAAGGAATCAAGCAACTACAAACATATGGGGATAGTGAGCTTATAGTAAACCAAGCTAGGGGATTGAACATTAAGAAGAATCCTTTGATGAGGTCCTACAAAAATAGGGTGTGGGACCTAATTGAAGATTTCAAATCCTTTGATATTCAAGCTGTGCTAAGGAACCAAAATCAACATGCTGATAGGTTTGCAGCTATAGGGGCTCATTTCAACATCCCAAGTAAGATAAAAGAAGCCAAGGTTTAACCACACATCAAGGTGGTATTGAGGCCATCAGTGCCAAATAATGAGGCCCATTGGTAGGTTTTTTAAAATGATAAATAAATAACTTATTTCTTACAATAAGAAGCCAATTTCTCCTCTACCAACTAAGAAAGTTTCAACACCAGTATGATGATCAAATCATTCAACTGAAATCTAATAAGATCCCTAAAGGGCTAGTCACCCTTGAAGGCCTTTTCCATGAAGGAGACCATATGAGGAAAGACAAGGTAGTAACATCAACTACTGAAGAAAACTATGAGATAGTCCTCATCTTCATGGATAAGCTTCTTAAGCTTGGGAAGGTAAGCAATAGGGCTAAAAGGCACATCTTTATTAAAATTTGTAAACATTTTTTAGAGATTTTTTCTTGGGATTATAGTGATCTAAGAGGATTTGATCCAAAGTTAGCCAACATACTATAGATCTAGAGTCTAATACTAATCATGTGAGGTAAAAGCAGAGACCCATCAACCCCAAAATAGAAGAACTTATGAGAAAAGAGCTAATCAAGTTGATTGAATCCAAAATTATCTTTCCTATCAAACACTCATCTTGGGTAGCCAATTTGGTGCTTGTAAGGAAGAAGAATGGTGAGATCCATTTGTGTGTTGACTTCAAAGATCTAAACATGGTCTCCTTGAAGGACCATTACCCTCTACCATCTATGGAACAACTTCTTCAAATGGTTGTAGGTTTAGAACATTTTTTTCTTTTGGATGGGTACTCAGGATACAACCAAGTGTTGGTGAAAGAGGAAGATCAATACAATACTACCTTCACCACCAAGTGGGGCATATATGCTTATCAAAAAATGCCTTTTGGATTATCAAATGCTAGGGCCACTTTTCAAATGGAAATGGACATGGATTTCCAAAGGTTGATAAATCAAATGGTGCTAGTTTGCTTGGATGACATCATAGTTTTCTCCAAGGATGACAATGAGCACATGGACCACTTGAGGTTGATCTTTGAGAGATTTAGAGAGTATGAAATCTATTTGAATCACAAGAAATATGTGTTTGCTATGCATGAACGTAATTTATTGGGACACATTATTTTAAAATAAGGATTAGCTATTGATCTTGATAAATGAGTGCCATCTTGGCCTTATCCTTACCCAAGCATAAGAAGGCACTCCAAATTTTCCTAGGGAAAATAAACTTTGTGAGGAGGTTTATACCTGGTTTTGAAAAATTGGCCAAATCCATCACTACTATGCTTAAGAAGAACGAAGCATTCACTTAGTCAAATGAAAGTAAATCAACATTTGAGGCTATCAAGAAGGCCATTACCCAAGCACCCACACTCATGAACCTTGATTTATCAATAGATTTCTTATTATACACCTTCACCAATATTGATAATATATCAGCTATGTTGATGTAAAATAATGGTTAAGGACTTGAATAGCCAATAGCTTTTTTCAGTCAAGGGATGGAAGGATATGAGGTGAGGTATAATTTCATAGAAAAATAAGTCCTTATAGAGATAAGAAGCCTTAAAATGTTTATGTGAATGCTCTCCAATATCAAAATCTATATCATGGTGTCTCATCCTAGAGTGAGAGATTTTCTTCTTAACAAAGACATGAATGAAAAGAGGACTGGTTGGATTACCAAGGTCATGTAGCATGATGTAGAGATCAAGGTCACTAATCTAGTGAAAGGAAAAGGTTTGTGAGAGCACATGGTTGATGAAATTAATGAAAACAAAAAGGTTATTTTGGTAATAGAAGATAACTCATAGATGGACACAATTCTACCTCACACTAGTTGGCTCCAGGATATGACACATTTCTTGATGATAGGTGAGTGACCACAAGGTATGGATAGAGCAAAGAAAAGGTATTTTAGACTTTAGTCCATACCTTATACATTGGTTGTTGAGGTTCTATTTAGAAAGGACCTCAATGGATTGCTCCTAAAATGCATAGATGATAACCAGGTGACCAAACTTTTGGAGCATTTCCATGATGGACCTACGTGAGGCCATTTTGATCTAAGGACCACAACAAAAAATATAATGAGGGTAGGTTATGACTAGCCCAACCTTTTAAAATATGCTTATGCATGGGTGAGGAAGTATTAGAAGTGTGCTCTCTTTATGGGTAAGCAAATATTGGCAGCCCTTCCTCTCAACCCAATTCATGTAGAGCAACCATTCATGCAATGGGGGCTAGATTTCATAGGAATGATCAACCCTCCATCAAGTGCAGGGCATAAGTGGGTGCTTAATAAAACTAACTACTTCACCAGGTGGGTGGAAGCCATTGTGTTGAAAGTAACTAATGAACGTGTAGTCTTAGACTTTTATGACAACATCATGACCAGGTTTGGTTTTCCATCCACTATTATTCTAATAATGCACTAACATTCCTTGATCTGAAAACAAGTGAATGGGATCTCAAGATGGGCATCTATCTTAGCACCTCTTCTAACTATTATCCTCAAGGAAATGGACTGGCTGAGTCCACAAATAAATTTTTTCTAAGAATCATTAGGAGAACCATGGAAGATAACTAGAGGACATGGCACACTAAACAAAAGATAGCCTTGTGGGTTGACAAAGTAACTCTTAAAGCTGCTATTGTCAATTCTCCATATGTTTTAGTATATGAAATAGAGGCCAAGTTTCCCATTTCTCTTAAAATACCTACATTAGAGCTTGCCCATTAGTTGGAGCTGCTAGAAGATGAGCCCATGAATGTGAGATTGGCAGAACTCATAGAGCTTGACAAAACAAGAGACCGTACAATGAAGACACTAGAGTTACATCAAGCCCAAGTCAAGAAGTATTTTGGCAAGAGAGCCATATCAAGGGACTTTAGAGAAGGGGATCTAGTCCTCAAATGGGATTCAAATAAGGCCAAGGCAAGAAATCATACTAAATTTGATAGCTTGTGGAATGGTCCTTATTTGATCCATGGATGCAAATAACATAATGCTTTCTAATTAGCCCAACTAGATGGAGAGGTAATACCCATCCTAGTTAATGGTATTAATGTAAAGCCTTGTATACATAATGCTTTCTAATTATCCCAATTAGAAGAGTTTTCAGCCATTAGATACATTGTACATTTTGTATAGCTTTTCATGTTTTTCTCTAAGTGCCCTATGCACATCCTTTTTAGTTGTGTGTTTCCCTTCCCTAATGTTTTTGGCATAGTTTTGTTTTGTTCCACTTGTCTTTATTGCTTCAAAGGGAGGTTTTGATTCAATGAAAAAGTGACTTGACTCCATGCCCAATGGATGGGTTTGATGAGGCAACATGGTCTAAGTTCTCTTGCATTGACATGTATGTAAACCTTGTGAGCCACCAAAGATGTTGGCCATTTTTGGCCTATATATGAAGCTCTTTCATGGTTTGATGAAACATTGGGTCAAAGACTTAGAAATGGATCTAATATTAGTATTTTAGGATAAGCATATAATCCAAAATATAAATGAAAAATCTTTTTTTTGGCTAAGTATTTTACTTGTTCATTCTTTTGGAGAACAAGTGAATGGTGATTTATTTCGGGTCCATTTTGGTTTCATTTTCCTTTTAAGAAAATTGTGCAGATAATTTACCTAAAGGAATTATTTCTCCTTTCAACTAAGTGTTCCTTTTAGCTATGTGTTCTCTCTTCAAAAGTTTTGTCTTAGTTTCCTATATTCAAGTGTCAAAAAATCTTTTGGAAAATTGTTCCAAAAGAATTGTTCCAAGAATTTTTTTGAAAGATATCTTTTAAAGTGAAGTGGCCAAAATAAAAACTCTGAAGGATCATTTCAAGTTTTTCAAATGGTCACTACCCATTTCAAAGGGACATTTCCATTTTACCTGAGAAAATTCTCATTAGTAGTGGGGGCACTTACACAAGTTTGAGTCTTTTGCAAAAGGCTTGGGTCCATTACTTAAGGGCTTGTTCACTTTGAGGACCATTGCAATATTTTTGAAGGTCTCAAGCAAAAATTATGAAGGGTATGCTACCCTTTAGGAGGTGCCATTGACAAAGTCCAAAGGGTCTTTTTCCCTTTTGGAAATACATTTTCAAGAAACCCAAAGGGCTCTTTCCCTTAGGAAGGTTCATTTTCAAAAACCCGAATGGTACCTTACAAAATTTGAAAAGGCATTTTTTTTGAAGACATAAATTCCTTTAGATAAATTATCTATGGGAAAGTGATTAACAAAATCTTGAGAAAAAGGAGCTCGAAAGGATGTTGAAGATAATGCTCGAAATGAAAGTCTGAAAAAATTGATGATGGGCCCACAAATGTCAAGTTTGAGCCCTTACAAGTAGCCATTGGTGTTTAAAAGACTAAAAGGAGCTTCATAACCTATGGACTTGCACTAGCATAAATAAGATGAGTTTAAGAAAACCAATGTCTTTAGATTAGTTTTCCATCTATAGGGAAGATATGGTCTAGGTTTCAAGGCAAGAGCTGGTAGGTGAAGTTAATGGGGAGTCCTCATCCTTTGACATGGCCATCATCTCTGACCAACAACCAACAAATGTAGAAACAACATGGCTCAATCAAGTTTATAGGTGTAATAATTTTGTCCTCATATGTAAGAAGATAAGTGGAGGATGGTGCAAAGATGAAAGATAAAGATCAAGCATTTAGAAAAGATAACTCATGCATTTAAAACATTCTTAGATTTTTCCTTCTTAGTAGACCATGACATCATCATCCTCAATGAGTTTTGTCTTCTAGTGCATTTCTCAACCAATGAGAGAGATGGAATACTTTTTGATCTAATGGTGGTTATTTCATTAGATAAGGATTAGTTCTAATTAACCCAAGTGTGGGTGAGAATTCATGGAGGGTGGTTGGGTCTCATTTATTGATTTATATTTGCTCACCTCTTCTCTTTGGGTCTTCCTCTTTTCTAAATATGTCTCAATTATTTTCAAAAGAATATATCCTCATTTGACATGGAATAACCCTATCAAAATTTGTAAGAAAGACCTTTTGAAGCAATAAATAATATTTTTACCTATCTCTTGTCTGAAATTGTGTTTAGAAATCTTGTGTATGATGGCCTTGTGAAGAAGTGTTCTTCCATGCCCCTTATCCTTCCTTACCTATTTTCAGGTATTTTTGGGTTAGTTCTAGGTCTAAACTTGAGCTCTTTCTACCATTAATGGATGTTTGGTGTGAATTTTGAAATTCCTCTCTACTTCATGTATGGCTTAGTGAGCCTAGTTTATGAAACACTGATGCAAATTAACCAGTTATGAGGTTGTGTAAGTAGAATTATCTTACAATGAATTAATGTTTATTTCATGCTTATGTGGGTCACTCTCTATTTGGTGCATCACCTTTCTTAGTTTAGTTTTCCCTTTTTATGTTACCTTTCTCTCCCTTTTCCTTGTTCAACAATAGGTTTTAGTGAGTGGGAACAACTGAAGTGAAGCATCTGAGGAGTTAGCCTCATTATAAATCCTAGAGGTTCAACCTCACTATAGGATACCCACATCTTGAGGTTTCTCAAATAATGTAGTTGGGAGTGAGAGAGCCTAAAAAACTCTCCCACAAGGGTGCAATTCCATGCTGTAAAAATCACCATGCACCATAAAAGATGATCTTCTTGATGTATAGATTTTCTATATTACATGGGTGCTTAAATAATTAGAAGGCATTGAGGAATTCTTGACCATTGGTTTTGTGCTTGACCATCTCACCTCACAAGAAAAAAAAGCAACTCATGATTCATGCTACACCTTTTCCACATATAATAGGTGATCTTTACAAAATGGGCCATGAAGTTCTTTGATGTTGTGTAATACAACATGAGTGCCTCGAGGTACTTCATTAAGTTTATGAGGGTATTACCGGTGGAAAATATGCTAGAGAGGATACTGTGTAGAAGGTTCTACTAGCTAGATTATAGTGGCTAACTCTCTTCCAAGATGCTAAAGCATATGTTAAGCAATGTGACATCTGTCAACATGTAGGCAAGCCTAATCAAAGAGATGCTATGCCTCTATAACCCATCCCTTCTTAAGAACCCTTTTAAAAATGGTCTATTGATTTTATTGGTCCCATCACTCTAACAGAATGATAGACAGGTTCTCAGTACATCACTACAATAACTGACTATCTTACGTGCTTGGCTAAAGCCACAGTGACAAATTATTGTACTGCTACTACTACTATGAAGTTAATTTGGGAAAATGTCATAACCTAGTGTAGATGCCCCTAAGTTTCATAATTGATCATGGAACCCACTTTTTAAATGAGATAATTCACATCTTGCTGGCTGAGTTTATGATCATGCACCAAAAAATACACCATATCATTCACAAGCTAATGACACAGCTGAAGATTTCAATAAAATCCTAGGTAACACTTTGAAAAAGATATATAACATTAGTTGAATGGATTGGAATGATAGGGTATTTACAGTTATATGGGCTTACTGAATAACCTACAAGTGCCTAAACAAAAGCATGCCATTCAACTTGGTATATGGTAGGGAAGCAATCCTACCAATGGAGTTCTTGGTACCATCTCTACGTATCACACACATAGGGCAACTAGATGAAGAGTTATCTTTCAAAGCATGCCTATCCACTTTATTACAACTCAACTAGGCTTGATTCCTCACTCATTGGAGCTAGGATGTAGAAAAATGCAAGAAGAAGACATGGCATGATCATCATATAAAGAACAAAACATTTTCTCTAGGAATGAAGGTTTTATTGTATGGATCTATGTTTGAACACCACCCAGGAAAGCTCTACATAAATTGAGATGGACATTTTATAATACATAACATTAAACCTACTAGAGCATGTCAGTTATAAAGGATGGATGGCCAGTTCCTTCCTGGCACTATAATGAAAGCTGGCTTAGGCCATATTTCACTTTAGACTAGTTGAAGTTTTTGTAATCAATAATGCTTATTCCATTAGTTTAGGATTTAATGCTTTCAATAAAATCCCTACCTTTATTGCACACAAATTTCCCTTTCTATAATTTTTTTTAAAGTTTTGTTCTTTTCATGGAGGATCACAACATGTTTTAGTGTGGGGTAAGAAATCAAGTTTAAAAAGGAAAAATTAAAAAGTGCACAAGTTAATTAGGCGTGTGAGTTGCATGGGCATGCAAGTTATTAAGGGCATGTAATGTTATAAGGTGTGTGAGTCATTTAAATCATAAAAGGGTAAGGTTCCCACTAGAAGTTAGAAATTTAAAATAGACAACTATCTCCCACCTCACAAAAAGCATAGGACATAACTATCATCCACTTCAAATAAAGGTGAGAGATGGGACATGCCATTAATGTAGAAAGAATAATTATGGGGGAAAACATGCCAATGGTGTGATGGGACAATACCATTAATGCATTAATTGAAAAAACTATGTATCCAAATGTAGTGGCCATTGAAGATCTACATTAAATGTAGTGAAGTGATGGGTGATGGAAAGGCATTAATGAGGGTAAACCCATCTTAGAGCCTATAAATAATCAAGTTAAACCCATTTCATACTTTACCTTGCATTTATTTTTGAATTAATAGAGCTAAAGATTAAAGTGACTACCAGAGCCAAAGCTCAAGCAATTACCATAGCTGAGATAATTAAATCATTTTTATATCCTTAGAAACCATGCAAGTCATTACTAAGATTAAGAAGAGAGGTTCTAAGTCTATTTCATTTGGAAAAGATTTCATTTTGAGAGTTGTAGGTTATAGGTCTACCATTAAAGGTTGATTAATCTCAAAAAGCTGAAGCTACAATTTGCAAACACATATTCCTTTGGAAATGTTGGATGACCACACATTAGCCTTTAGGCTCCTTGAAGGGTAATGTGGCCTAAGAAAAAGGCCAAGAGATTTGAGACCTTGCCAAGAATATTGGAAGAGGAAGAGTTGAGTGAAAGAGACTAGGTTCCAATTAGGGAAGAGACCCCATAAGAACAAACACAATGCCCATAAGAACAAGTATAGAGCACAAGAGGAGAAAAGGAATAACATGTGGAAGATGGAAAGGAAAGTATGGTGCATAAGGTGAAGCAGGCTCAGTCATCTTCAATGCAAAGAGCTTAAACGTCTCTACCTCTGTCTCTATTTATTGAAGAGATGCAATATCTAGATTTAGTGTTGTGCATGAATAACTGGGTCTCCAATGTCTCTACTTGCACCATTTTTGACTAAAATCATCACCAAATTAAGAACAATGTTAAGAACTAAAATGATTATCAGGTGGAGACCACCAGCACCAAGAACCAACTAGTGTATAACTTCACAATATTCAACCCATTAGACACTACAGGATTGTTCTAGCTATTCAACTTGCCTTATTTTGGTAAGACCATGGAGGTAGTTTAATTCCTCATTTTTTGCATCCATGAGGACTACATCTACTTCATTGGGCACAACATGAAGGTCACCCTTAAAAGAATCAGTAGGGTCAAAAGACTATGACTAAGTGTAATTGATGACTTGGTCAATACTAAGGAGATATAAAAGACTACCATAATGCTGATGTATCAAAAGTAGGGGCATGCTATGCACATAAAAAACCTACAAGATCCTACCCTTTGAATTGTGATATGGATCATTTTGACCAAGATCAGAGGAATTGATCATTGGAAAGAGGAGGACATGGCTCACCTCTACATTACTCATTAGGTCTTGCAAGGGATGAAATATAATTGGGCTATGTACTTTACCTAGAAGATTGTTGAAGATGTAGAAAGGGTTCATCAAGAGCCAAAGTACAAGTTTCCATGGGGGGTGATCCTCTTCTTATTGGTTTTTGATGAAGTTGGGGTGTCAAACTTTAGCTATGGAGCATTGAAGTGGGTGTACCCTCCAATGCACAAGTCCCCTGCTGAGTGCTACAAGGCATTCAATTACCTTGGCCACATCACCCCATCATAAAATATCAAGATGAGGTACTAGTTTGATGGGATGAAGGTATGATTCAAAGATGAGTGGCACATCCCCAAGGACCTACCCCTTTTGGCTATAGAATAGGCATAGTTTGCTATAAAGTAACACTTTTCCTTTGCATGGATCTAGATGAACCCATCCATAGAGTATCATGACTTAAGTTACTATATGCCTTCTTAATGTAATACTTCATAGAGTCCATTAATTAAATATACAACACATAACCTATTATCTTATAGGCTAAAAGGATCGACTTGGAGATTCACACTCTCTATAAGATATATGTTTATCCAGGGAAGAAGGCATATGTGGAGAAGTTGGAGATAGACCTGAATGACATATAGGTCAAGTAAAGATTGGTCGAGGAGCAAGTTTATAAACTATTCTACATGTTACACCCCTGAAAGAACCCACAGGGTGGAAAACCTAAGGAGAAACTTCTTGCAATGCCACCTTTGAAGAAGAAGAGGCTAGATGTGGACACCAACAAAAGTGAGCACTAGGCCCCCCAAAAAAGAAAAAAGATTATAGAGGCCTAGTCCTCTAGAACTATGCAACCCTATCCCTCTGCACCACCTCCAACTCACCCTTAAACTTATCCACATTCATTCCCATCTCCTTAGACTTATCCATCTCCTTTGTACTCTACAACTCTATGATCTACACCACACTCTTCACTTCCCCACCCTTTGTCTCCTCAACCTAATCCCCCTCTTTCTCCACCACCTTCTCCACCTTCTCCACCCCAAACTTCTCTGCCACCACCATCTCCCCTAAGTACTAATACAAGATCTGCCCACTAGTAGTCCCCAAGGTAAGCACCCCAATAATAAGTTCCTGAGGTGCAGGTCCATAGTTTAGGTGTAGATTTCAAGAAACTCCTTCCTCTATGCGGGAAGATAAAATCACCTTTAATGATTCACTATTTGATGATGAAACAAAATATAATGAGGAGGTGTATGGTGAAGAATAAATTGAGATGGACACTAAAGACCACAAGGAGACCAAGCTTGAGCATGACCCTAACAAGGGGATGGGATCAAATGAGACTTCAGAGGGGCATGATGAAGGTGCAATCAACAATATGCATGAATGTTATCAGTTTAATGTTCAAGAAAAGATGTTATATCTTTGGCTTCATGTATTCTCAAAGGAGGTAACTTTAGAAATAAGGAATAAAGTGTCCTTCATACTTAACATGTACAATAAGGAGCATGAGTTCAAACTCCCATAGGACAACCTTTCTTTGGGCCCAGATGCTCCAACACTATTAAAACCACTGTGGGTAGATCCATAAAATATCTCCCCTCTTATAGATAGTGCTACATTTTTGAATTTGGGCATGGAAATAATGCACCATATTATTTTTTTAGATTTTGATGTGTGCATGACTGAACAAAAACATGCCAGAGTTGTAGGAATGTATAATAAAGAAGTTGTAGATAATCAAGTGCTCATTAAAGAAGTGGCCACATTAAAACAATAGATTCAATAGGCCATGGATGAAAAAGTAAGGGTATTAAATCTTTGAAAAATAATTTTGAATGAAGACCCAGCACTAGAAAATAGTGTAGCCCTTGACAGGGATCTCATAGGAAATCTAGAGACCCTGGTAGAACTGTTGCTCAAATGATGCAAGGAGTAATCCATGCTACAAGATGAGGGGTTAGAATTGGTTGAATAGTTTACCATAGATATAAACATCTAAAAACAAACCATTGAAATAGTTTGGGAGGTTATCCCTATTTTGGATGGCATTTTTGCTTGGCTAGCATGCCCTAATAAAGTCTTAGAGGCTCAGCTCCAAGCTGAAGAAGCATATAGGTAACAACTGGCTGATGTTGTGCTCCTAATAAAAGACCACCCAAAGCACACAAAAGCCTTCAAGGATGTAGAGAAAATAAAATAAAACATCAATAAAAATCATCAACAAATAAACACAAATTTTGCAACCCTCTGAGGATAAGTTGACAAGGAGGTCTCTACACTCGAAGATGTCTAGAAGGAGGCCACCGCATCCTTAGATGAATAGGTTAATAAGGTCGACTTGAGGAGATAAAGAAAATAAAAGGAACCATATAAGAAATAACTATGAAGGTTCTTGAGGCATTATCCCATTGGGATAATCTGAAGAAGGTACTCGAGTAATCTATCCCTAAAGTTTTGGAGGACATTAGCATGGCTTAGTCTAGGATAGACTAAGAGCATAGTTTGGGGTGATGATGGCCCCAAAATTTTGACTAAGTGTTTTCCCATTTTTGCATAGAACTAACATGTCATGGGAGGACCATGGCATGAGAGAACCATGGCACCAAAGGGTTATGGCATGAAACTATTAGGCATAGAAGCATCTTGGTACAAAACCTAAGGGGCACAAGAAGATAATGAAGTAAAGAAGCCAGCATGAGAGGACCCAATTAGAAGAGAATGAGTCATGAGGGACCCAAGGATGTAGGATTTAGAAAAAAAGAGGAAGACTAGTGGAGCATATGGGAAGTGGGAGTAGTTAGAAAAATGGTTCAAACAGGTCACTTTGACCTTATTGATAGGAGGTTTTACACTAGCCCACAAAGAAAGAAACACATGGTATCAAAGATATAGCATAGAGTGAGGATATAGGGGGCATAGAGGCCTAGATCTTTAGGAAGAACTGATTGTTAAACACCATGATTGTCAATCTATTGAGAGTTTATTGGCCAACTCTACATGCCATTAATGATTGTAAACACTTGGTTAGGGCAAAACAAGTATAAATACACCTGTTGTAAAGCATTGAAAAAAGGATAGATGGATAAACAAATTCTATAATGTTATTGTGCTAGATCTTTCAGCTTAATGTATGACATGTATCAATTTGTGTTATTATGAGTCATGATAGGAACTATGTTTAAACTCTTTATGTGAAAGAAACCTAATCTTATTTTCTTTTCTAGGCACTTAATACTAAATAAGAAGATGATTATAATCTACATGATGATATTAATCAAATCTATAACTCATAGGATTAAAGTAGTAAGTTTATACTTTTACATAATCTTTTTTTAATTGATGAATATGAACAAGTTATCCAAATTGTGCTACAAAACCTATAGGAACTAGTCTTTTTATGCACTCTTTGGGTGAGCGTGCAAGACCCAAGTCTTGCATGAAAGGGCCAACACGCTAGCTCATTGGGCTAGACTTCAGTGCTTGAGCTGAAATTGACTAAAATAACCCAATAGTATGATTAAACTCTACTCACTTGTAATGTTATCTTTTAATCCCTTGATTCAATAAAAGTCTGATTTACCTTCTCCTACACTTGTTTTCTATGTGAAATACTAAAGTTGTTGATATAATCTAGTGAATGAGAGTTGTTCTTCATTGGTTATTGTCTAAATTTATCACCTCTAGGCAAGGTAGGCTTATTTTTATATGCCATAGGTAGTGTTAAACCATCTTTGGGTAAGGAATAAAATGTGAATAAATGTCTTTCTTTATGATTCAAACCTTAACTCATGGCCTTTATATGAATTACTAATGCAAGGGAGCTAAATTTAGGAGTTGTGTAGGCATATCAATTCTTTTAGGTGTCATTGTGCTAATTTCCAAGCTATTAAGGGAAGATTATAGTTTGGTGCATCACCTCTTTGCTTTTAGTCCTTTTTTTTATGTTCTCTTTCTCCCCTTTCCTTGCAAGTTCATTAGTGTAGTGTTAGTTTTAGGTGATTCATAAAGGGAACCAACCCTCTCTAGAGGTTCACCCCTCTCATAGGGTCGCCCATAGCTTGAGGAGTGTTCCCATTGTATTAGGTTAGAAGGATAAGTCATGAAAGTCCTTCTCCAAGGGTGCATTACAATAGTGATAATAGGTAGTTAGTTGAATATAATTGTTTAGAGTTATATATTATTATAAGTAATAATAATACATCATATATAGATTTAATATTATTAGTGAATATTATTAGGGATACAAAGAGATATGTATGGAGATATGAGTTCCATAAATATAGGAATACCTTTCCTATATATTTGTAATATCCTAGATGATTTTCATATAATATTTGTAATATAGTGTGAAATATAATATTATATGGTGTGTTTGAATATTATCTTGGTTCATCGTATGAATTAAATCACTACATAGTCTCATTAGATTATTAACAATGGTATCAGAGTGAGCAAATGATTTTTTAAATATATGAAGGGGTAGATCCACTAAAAGCTATGGTTTCCCTGGCTAATTAGAGATTATTTTATGTGGGAATTTCATATTAGTTTAGAAAATTTAGTTTTAGTCTAGATTTATATTTTTTGTTAATTTTGCTTGATGTAAATAGAGGTGTTTATGGAAAATAGTGAAATTTTACATTAACCAATGGGAAATATTTATCAACATCTTATCTCTTTAATATAGAATCTTAACTACTTGATGAACTGTTCTTTAAAATCTAAATCCACTTACACACTTTCTGTGCATCTAGATTAATGTGGCAAACTAGTGGTCCCTACATGTCTGTTACACTTGACTTGGCCCAATCTTTTTTATGATCATATCTTTGTAATGTGTCTATCAAGCTCAATGTATACATTAGTGTATTCTATATATTTGGATTCCATGAGTGTTCTGTGCATTATAATAAACTTCATCATCATTTTGTTTTGAACATTCAATGCTTTATGCATTGGCTACAAATGTATTGAAAGGTCTACTAGTTACATCAAATTAAATGCATAGATATTTTGAATTGGTAACCTATTTATTGAAACTACATTGGACTTAGGATTCTCTTTGATCACCATTTTTGACTATGCCTACATTTTATTATCATTAAATTATTTGAATGACACATGTTATGCTGGAAATAGTCCTTGACTATTCCAAAGATCATTTTTGTGCTCTCTAATTTCAAAAATGTGATGACTACACCTCAACAAACTTTCTCTTTCACAAACCATCTCGTGGGTCTTTTCCTAACAAGGCATAAAGATATTGTAATTTTGAATTTTGTTAAAGTATATACTTATGGTTAAAGTATATACTTATTTTGCTATCTGCATCAAGTCGATAGGGTGAGTTATAAAGCATCTAGTAATCTTGAAAATAGTTTGGTTTTTATGTCAAGCGATTTTATAAATTTAAAGTAATCATTTTGTCAAGAGTCATTGAGTGCCAATTTATAGGTCATGAAAAGAATAATGAGTCATTATCAAAATTTGTCATCGTATGTTGATATTATCATGTTAAAGTTAATAAATTAATCAATGTCAAATTCTATAATTGTAATGGAAGCATTTTTAGTGGAAACTGACATCCAACATGTTCCAAATTATGGGAGAGAAGTTATAATAATAATAATGTGGTAAATTTTGAGCTTCAATTTCCAATCAATTGAGTAAGTAGCAACATGAAGAAGGTTAGAAGAAATGAAGGATGGAGTCCATTCAAGCCTCTCTTTAGCCACTAGAAATGGGGCTAATATGCTTTAGTGGCATGCATTTTTTTTTTAGTTATGTGGTGTGGTAGATGCATTTATTTTTTTAGTGTATTTTATAATAAGAATAGAGATTTATTCCTGTTCACTTGTTAATGTGACTATTCCTAATGTAGTCACCTAATATAAACATATAGTGGAAAAATAAAAGAATAAAAAATAAGTAGCATCATGATACTTGTAGAGGTTGAACAATCAAATGCATTCCTGTTCATACCTAGGTTTGAATTAAACCTTTGTAAAAGCATTGAAGGCTGTGTAGATGGTTCTTGATTGAGTTCCCACACTTAGTAGATCAAATGTGTTCCCTATAGAGAATGGATAATAAGTATATGGTTCCTGTATGTGTTCCTACAATGGTTTGGTCAAATGTGTTCTTGGTCGTGCATGGTTGATAATAAGTTGATGTGTTCCTTCTACCTTCATTTTGAGCTGTGTGTCAAGATCATGAGCGAGCAGAGGCAAACAAGCTACAAAAGAAGTGTGATTTTTTTAATACCATGTAAAAAATAAGGGGGAATGTTAAGAAAATTAGTTTTCACATATTATTTGGTGATTTACCATGTGATAAAATTAATATTATAGTTATATTGTTATTTAGGTAGTTAGTCGAATGGAATTGTTTAGAGTTATATATTGTTGTAAGTAACAACAATATATCATATATAGCTTTAATATTTATTAGTGAATATTTTTAGGGATACGAGGAGATATGATCCCCATAAATATAGGAATGCCTTTCTTATATATATTTTAATATCCCAAATGATTTTCATACAGTGTGTGTAATATAGTGTGAAATATAATAATATATTGTGTGTTTGAATATTATCTTATGTGTTCGACTCCATTATTCATAGTATGAATTAAATCATTACATAATCTCATTAGATTATCAACACACATTTTACACTATCATCCTCACCATTGGACTACAACCCACTTGATACAATGACTAATTTACACTATTTCACTTTACAAAACTTTACTTTACCAAAACATAAAATCACACCTATTTTAGTGTAACTTGCACATCTATTGAAACTACTAGTAAATGATATTTGATGCGTCTAATATGGTAAATAGGCATTGAGTAATATTCTACATCGAATGAGTGATAAAATGTGTAGAGTAGAAAAATTAATAACATTTTGAAATCAATGTGAAAGTTTCATGTACACTAATACTTGGTGAAGGATAAATTAATTATGATAATTGATGCACTACTATTTATTGCAAATTTGATATAGTGCTTGCATAAAAAATTCAATTTTATGTTTATTTTGAGTCAATTATTACTGAAAACCTAGTGGCATTGACATGGAATCATATACTAGAGGTGGATTCTTTAGAAGTATGAGATGGTTCAAAACATAGAAAAAGAGGGAGATGTGCTTCTATCTCTAAGAGTATAATTTATTTGGATTTAAAGATTCAATAAATTTTAATCTATTTAGATGTTTAGTGGATTGAATCTGCAAATAATATTTGCATCACATTATTATAATAATCAATTTATGCATGGTGCTCTCTATTTTTTTAATGACTTGTCTTATTTTTACTTCATACATTTCCCCTACATATAAATTTTCTTGTAGATTCCCTTAAATTAACTCCTATTGGGTATGTGTAGAGAGTTAAATTTTGAGTTTTTTTGGTTTTACCATTTATTTATACAATATTAAAAAATATTGATTCTTCTTTTGTATGTTGATGCTCAGTCATAAGCTTCCAACTCTGGTTTAGTTGGTTATGTGATGATTTTTTCTCATTGAACATAGTGCTTGCATGAGCCTTAAGTTTTCAATTGTGTTGGTGTCTAGTCGGTACATGCATGACTTGATAGATACTATTATTAAGGTTAGGCATGCTTTTAATCATGCTAAAGGGGGTAGGCCAAGTGTGAGCCATAGGCAATTTTTGCAAAATAGATACCCTTACCTCCTTGGGTCTTTATAGAATGTGTCATATTTCTAATATGTTTTCCATAATAAATAAATAAAAAATTGATTATATTTTTTAGATCATTTTAATGAAACACTAGATAATATCAGTGTAATAAGAGGCAAATGAGAAGGAAAGTATTGTAAACAAAAATAACATATTTTTCATAATTTGGGTAAGATGGAAACTTAGCCAAGAAATATGCACTCTTTCCTAATGTATATGTCCCCTCATTGGGCTACATTCCTTGCTAATGTAGTTTGTAGAAATCCCATGCAAATTTAACCTTCAATGGTGGTTTCTTTGGTGCAAGCATGAGTTGAACTGAGAGAGGGAGAAACCATATCAAAAAGTATCCATTAAAGTGCATAACACGGTAAAATAAACAACAATTAGATGTATTAAAATTATAAATTATCAACTCTTGAAAAATTAATCAAATAATTTGGTTAAGATAACTATTGTGGAGTTGAGAAAGTGAAAGGTGGCCTATTAAGTACATATGTGTTAAAGGAAATGTCCATGTATGGGTTTTTAGTATTAAAATTTGAGTGGAAATGTTTTTTTAAGGAAGTTATAGCTGTACACGTCTTATTATGAAATGTTTAAGGAAACCTTGAGAAATTTAATTGCATCTAAGGTAGGCATAGACTGAATAAATTAAATGATTCATGTTAATGATCATGTGAGTTGATTAATTTGCACCCATATTATATATATTTTTAGTGATTATGATTAGTATAAATTTTCATTTAGACAAAACAGTGGCATTGGTCTATTAATGAAGATGCCTCTGGAGCATTTATTTTTTTTGATATTTTAAAAAAAAAACTAATACAAATATCTCAAATACATCTATCTAAAATATGTCAAGATATATCAATCTCAAGGTTCTTACCTAGGATTTTTCACATACTAAATTGATTAAAAATTTGATTACCTTCTCCACCAATTTCTTATTGAGTAGTGACAAATGAAATCAATCTAGTTATACCATTTGTTAGGCTAAAAAAAAAGGCTCTAAATTTCACTCTATGGCTAAGATATTAATTTTTTTCTATTGAATTATCCAAGAAAAAAATAAAACACTTATAAGTGACAATAAAATGTATTTCAAATTTATTCACAAAATGCTAATCAATAATAATCTTATATTTTTGGTGGAGGTGATGGTGGAAAATGAGGTTGTGTGTTCCTTCATATGATATGGAAATGAGTTATGCAAGGAGGAGATGTTATATTTCATGATGAGCTTAAGAAATGGCAAAGTGGTGGGGAAGGCCAAGGCCATATAAAACATGAAAGTGGTAAGATATTTCAAGGTGATGGTGAGGGGTAATGAAAACACCCATTATAAAGGGGTGTATAGCTTGCAGGGTCGAGATATATTTGATTGCTAATTTTCTATTATCTATTAGAGTGTGTCATATTCACACTTGATGTGAAGTCAACCTTAGATAGATATGTTACCATGTGCACACAATTATTAAGTGCATAATTAAATTGATAGTTATCCTCACATGGGTGAGAAGGGTTAGGTGTAACATGGGGAATGATCCCACCTTTTACTTCACCAATAATAATATCTCACTCACTTATTACTTTTCATTTATAAGGACGCTTTTTTTTATTATGGAAATTAATGGAGCTTAGAGTCATCTCCTCAACTAGTGAATATGTAGTCTTGTAGAGAGTCTTATTTTAGTGCAACCATTGCTAGTTGGACGCATACATTGTATATTCCACAATCAATCAACATGTCTTTATTGGTGAATCTCTCTCTTGTTTGAATGCTTTATATTGATGGTGTCTATGTTGGAGATTTATGGGCTAAGTTATCATTTTTAATATGGTGTCAAAGTGGGCTTTCCTGAGAAAATAAGTGAGAGTTTTATGGAGGAGATCCATATCACTCTCAAAGCTCGGTTTCTAATAAGATCAAAAGGAGAAAAAGTAGAGAATGAGCCTTAGGCACTTGGAAGCTTTAATCCTTAAAAGCTTCAAGTGGCAAGGATATTTTTTCTCTCTTATTTGAATTTTTTATCACAAATTTTAATAAATTAGGGGAAAATATTAAATATTATAAATATTTATTTTACCACATTTAAAACATTACATATAGTAGGGAGAAATTTTTTTATGATGCTTGTTTTTGTTGTGCTTATTTGAGTTTATGTTGATTATCATATTTGATTATTTATAATTTAATTAATAAATTACATTTAAAATTTTTAGTCAGAAAGTATACAAAATAATTGATTTGATTTCATTTAGTGGAGTGTTCAATACTACTTACTTTGCATATTCAACTTCTTTGAACAATGTTAAGTCAAAAAATAGTGCAAGTGATAATAATTATGAAATTTTTACATATGGTAAGATATTAGATAAAATATTCAATAATAATGAAGTTTATTTTCATATGAATATGTAATTTTAGTCCTTGCAAGTGAATATGCCATCTTCTCAATAATGTATGAGTTCAAATATTCTCAGTTCTGATGCCTCAGTACATCACATTTGAATTTAGTACCTAACTTGAAATAAGTTTTATAAATTTTCATAGATTTTAAACAGATTTTAGTTTTAATTTGAACCCTAATGTCCAAGGTTTTAAACCCTAATGTTCTAATCCTAAACACATAAGCCCTATCTTAAAGAATTAAGACCTATCTAAGGCTATGTTCAAGTGGTTATTGATATAAACTATCGTTAATATGTTAACATATTCATATTAGCATATACATTCAAAATTGATCAAATTATATTCATATGCTTATATTGAGAGAATTATTTGAATCCATTTTGAAAGACCTCAAATGTATATAAGGTTTATTTTCCATGTTTAAACTTTAAATAAAGTTTTTGATTTCATTTGATATATTTAAACTACAAAGGACTATTGGTTGTCTTGATGAGATTTTTGGTCATGTCATTTTAATGACTTAAGTTAGCAAGACATATGTTTTTGGCATAATGTATAGGAAGTGATAAGTTGGAAATAGACTTAGTGATAGTTAATGTTGATAAAAATAAAATCAAACATGCATTTTTGGGTTCTTATTCTTACGGGTTATTGATGCCATTATTATATTCAAATTCCTCACTCATTTTGAAATATTTTTATAGAATCCTTAGTTGTTTTTAGTTGTTATAAAAACGTAATAAGTTGAGATAATTTTTTCATTCAAAGCTCAATTGGTATATGGAAAACAAAAAGGGACATATTTTATTGCATGCAAAAAAATGATACAGTTTAAAAACCTTGCATGCACTTTTGGGTTTTTGGTGCAATTGTCATAGTCAATCTCTTTGTCATTTTGGAAGGTTATTTTGGGTTTATTTGGTTATTATTAATTTTTTTTGAAAAAAAATAATTGAGATTATTTTGTATTCAAAGCTTAAATACATTGATATGATTGCCTACATGCAAACATAATATAGTTAGGGATCCCTTCATGCATATTCAAGTTATTTTCTTATGATAGTTTTTGATATATATGTGAATGAATCTTCTATGAAAATTAAAAAAAGGTTCTGAGTTATTTTTAAGACATCCTATCTATTTCCAATATTAATACAATTCAAAAGGGTTTCTTGGTTGTTTTCAATTTGTTATAGTTACAAATGTGAACATAATTCAGTTTTTTTTAATTTTTTTAAAAAAATGTTAAATAAATGTGAACATAGTCAATATTATTTATTAAATAATCCAATTTAATATAAAATAATTTATAAAAAAGAGAAAGATGTTTGCTAGATTATGCATAATTTAACAAGTAGTTATGGATGCAAGTTCCTTCAAATGATTTTGATAAACTCGATATTTTCAGATTAAATATAGTTTAATGCTTTTATTGGCTACAAAAGCTTGTGGAAATGATGGGAGTCTTAATTGGTCAATACATAATGCTCTTAAAAATTCATGTTTTCTAAGAATTTGATTAAGAGGGTTGACATTTTTAATACAAAGGTTGCAGTTATAGTTTTTGGTGTTATTTTCTTTTGAAGGAATGCGACTTCAAATCTAAATCTTTGAATTCATTGGTTTTCATACAATATTTTCATGAGGAAAATAATGCATATTATGTTCAAAGATTATTTCTTAGGATTGCATAAATTTTATCTTTATGTATTGACTCAACTATTTGGCAATTTGAAAAGACTTAAAATAATTGATGAAATAAATCTATTTTTGAGTAAGCAAGATATATATATATATATATATTATAATATTAATGTTGTTTTTGCTCACATATCATAAATATTTCAAATTTCAATCTTCTTTGATCATAGTAAATTGTCATGGTTGCTTGTTACTTTTTAGTAATAATTTAACATATTTCAAGTTTATGGGTGATCAAAGTGAATATATTTTGATATAAAATCATATATTTGAATAAGAAATTTAGTTTTAAAGGAAGTATGTATTATGTTGATCGCTTGAATTTCAAACTATCATGCCCATAATTTCACATGAATCAAACCACACAAAAACAAAAAATTTATTATTATTATTATTATTATTATTATTATTATTATTATTATTATTTTTTAATTTTTTTTATTATTTTTTAAGAATGTAAAATGCACATTCTACACATCTACATTTCCCATTAGAAATCTAACTTCATGGAATGAGATGAATAATGTATCCAACATACTTGCATGCTTGAAAAATGTGGATGAAAATGTGCAAGTGGATGCACAGTTGTTATGCAACCTTTGCGGCCCCACTTGCTCTAATCAACTTAAATTATTAATAATAATAATAATAATAATAATAATAATAATAATAATATTATTATTATTATTATTATTATTATTATTAAGAATGTACAATGCACATTCTGCGCATCTACATTTTCCATTAGAAATCCAACTTCATGGAATGAGATGAATAATGTATCCAACATACTTGCATGCCTGAAAAATGTGGATGAAAATGTGCAAGTGGATGCACAGTTGTTATGCAACCTTTGCAGCCCCACTTGCTCTAATCAACTTACGGGCTCTCAAACAAGCCTAAATTATGTAATTAAACCTAACAGGCCCCATAAACCCAAAATATACAATGTAAATTTGAATAAAAAGAGGTAGGTTGGAGAAACCATCAGCTCAAGTAATAGGTTCAAACTCTCAATAGGGTTCAATAAGGACCCTAAGTTATTTAAATAAATCATAGGGATTAGTTGGCACTTGGAGTCACAACTTAAATCTACTTTCAAGTCAAATTATCTTCATAGAAAATTTAATATCAAGAAGGATGTATAATCTTCATATGACATCCAAAGGGGCCTGAAATACCATTTTTTAGCTCCTTAATGATAGAACACTCCATCTTAGTCATTGGATCCTTTCAACCTTGATTGTTAAATTTGGTCAAAGGTGAGGAAACCCTAAAAATGGTTATAAATGGAAATAAAGGTTTCAAATAAGTAATTATGATTTAAACTAATATTAAGAAAAAGAGGAAGGTGGATTTTGAATATGACTTGTCCATAGTCATCCCTCTTCTATTTCATCAACCTTGGATGACTATCATTTATGGAGTCTCCAAGCTTTTGGTTTTTTTCCATTTTATTAATTTTGTAATTATATTTTAATACATGCATGGGTGGGTTTGTTTTGTATTTACCCATATTCTTAGAAAGTCTCTAGGAGTTTTCAAACTCTCATAGTCTTTAAAAATATTTTTAGGAGCTTCAAGCTCCACCACAACTATTAATGGCTGCCAACAAGGTTAATGAAGAAACCACTTTATATTCTCAATTATAAAACTTATAATTTTGATGCATGATATAAAGGATACAAATTTAATGGGGGCCCAATTTTGGGTCAACCCATCCTAGTGCTTCCATGGGATTTCAAACATCAAAATGGTTAATACAGACCTCTCTTTGACAAAAGAGCCATAACTTGAAAAGTATGAAGATCCAGGACCAAAAATTACTTCCATTCAGAAGAGGGTGTAAAATTGAAAGGGTTCCCTTTGGGGTTTATCCACCTCTAAGTATCCTATTTTACATAATCAACCATACAAATCAATTCATGTTACAATGAATTAGTTCTGGTTTAAATTTATTTACAATCACACACTTAGGGGAGAAGTTATAATTTAAAAAGTGATATTTAATACATAATATTTTTTTAATTAGAAAATGTAGAAATTAAAGGTGGGTGGTGGTAAAATCATGTTGAATTCACCCTCTACCAAAACATATGTGGGGGGTCACCATGTGGCTTATAAGCCATGATGTTTTGCCTGAACAACCCAAAACCTCAAGAGTGATCACATGCTTAGTATAAATACTAATTGCCAAACTAGCTGCTAGCCCTTATAGCCTTCATGAATTCACTATGTGGTCATGTGGGATATCACCATCATATTTATAATATACCCTACACAAAGGGTATAATTCCCTTCTAAAGGGCCTGCATCCAATAAAATTTCTCAAAAGGAAACTCAATTTCAAAAAATCATAAGAGACAAACCATAGGCCCAAAAATTATGAAATGAGTTGTGTTGGGTACCAAAAATTATTTATTTTATAAAATTATTTTAGGCTCAATTTTACCTTGTTTTGTGTACATAAAAGTTTCACAATTATTAAACAAATTACAAAGGTAACTATGCCAATTTAACAGTTTAACTTGAAAAATTCATAGAGATTAAATCATGTCTTAAAATTGTAATGTAAATTATAGTAGAATATTGATTAGAAATATTTTACATTGAAATTAATATTTGGAAAAATTGGGATATTTAAAATTACATGAAAATTATCTAAGTGCTTCTAGCCCTTCTTGGGCTCAACAAACTGTATTTAATATGAAAATTTGAAATAAGAACTTCATTTTATTTTTGATAAAATGTAAAATAATAGAGAATGTTATTGTCTATACAATTTTTACAACTTGATTCAAGCACAAAAATAATCATTTCATTTCATTTATTCTTGATTCATTCAACCGACACTTAATAATAAACTAATGCATGAAGATCCTACCCATTACATCATATTTTATTATTATTGTTTCACATGTATAGTAGTAGAATATTGCAACAAATGGCTTAAAAACTAGACAATAATATATTGCTCATTATTTACATTTGTAAGCCATAAAATATAAAAGTGGACTCCATGAAAGACCCAAGTGTATCCGTAAGACCAAGGTAAGGATAAGATCACCTACAATTATATTTCCATCACCAATAAAATACCCTAGACACCCCCAATTGAAGGAATCCCAACTCTAATCATGTAGGTTACTATTCAAGTGTAAGGTAATGCGATCTATGGGGGAAGAAATGGAAAACAAGGCTATAAATCTTGAGCTATCATTATTATCTATAAAATGAGCTATCATTATTATCTATAAAATGGATTCACACTAACACAAAATCAATAACACATGATCCATTTGTAACTAAAAACATTAAGCATTTTATAACACATGGTAGCCATGAGAGGTTACAATATTAAACAAGACTCATGAATCACTCATTTTGGATGACTATTGCTTCTCTCCACTCAATAGGGTGGGAGAAGGACTTTGGAATGCCTCCTCTTTCAAAAACCCTTCTCCCTTTCCATTGGATTACTTTGGAAAATGATAGTTTTCCTTTTGCCCAAACCCAATGAAATAAATCCATGTAGGACTTTGGGACATAGTTCCCATGTCCAGACCTTAATAATTGAAGGGATACATCAAAACCATAAGCTAAGCCTATTTGGGTAAAATAACATTATAATTTAAAATTAATAAAATGGTTTTCAAACAACAAGTAAAAGATGAAGGATTTTTCTTCTCAATATCCTAAAATGGATAAAAAAAACATAGTGGTCATAATCCCAACCATGGTAAACAAATAATAAAATGGGGCATTCCAAATGGCCATGCAACCCTTTTAAAAACTCTCAAACAAGAATGAAAGGAGAAATTTTATAAACAATGGATAAACTACTTTCATGAGGTAGTCTACCTTGGTTACTCAACTTGTTCTTAAGCAATAATTCCTCCTAAAAGTGCCTTGATACAAGTAATCCATCTCTACTCCAAGCTTCTTCCTCCTCCTCAAGATCAAACTCCTCTCTTTGAAATGAAAATATTGATCTAAAGTTATGAAAAAGAGTGGTTTCCCACATAATTATATATAAATCCCTCAATCCTTGGCCAATGGGAAGGTGATACTTAACCCTTCCCATGCTTTTGTCTCTCACAAATGTCTTCTTATGTAATAAATCTCCCTAAACACCCATGTGGTAAAGTAAGAATTTTACTCACCCATTAATGATATCACTTCCTTATGCTATAATTGGGCACATGGGTTATCATAAAAGTATTATTGGGATATTATAAAGACTACCATACATCCCTATTAGTCAAATAACTCTAAATTCAACACAACATATCACAACATCACTTTATGTCACTCTCAAGAGTTGGATTTTCAATTTCATTCAAGTTTTTCATGTGGTTACATCAAGTGTGATCCCTTTTCAACATTATGACCTTATATAGAGTTAAAAAAATATCTAAGGTATGGGTAAATAGGGTATGAATAATGTTATATAGTATATACATTACAAAATTAAAACAAGTGACTAGAACACATTAACAAAAGGAAAGAGCAAGGTGTCACTAAGGACATAACACATTTAGTGAATGGTAGAATCAATTATCAACGTAGTATAATATTACTCTCTTGGTCACCTATAATCCTACACATCACTGTGCACATATAATTTCTCTATTCTAGGATAGTTGAAGCAACTTAAATTGAAATAATCTCAAGTAACATGTACAAACACACATTGTATACATAGAAAGATTACAATAATAATATTATCTCCATAATCATCATGGGAAAACATACATGTGTCAATAATCTAAGCATCCAAACAATAAATCACATGCTATAAAATTACAAGCTCTAAAAGTATGTCAATATAATGTGCATCTCAATAAACAAATGAACTCATTTATCACTAGTATCGAAATCACACACATGTAAACAAAAAAAAAAAAAACATTGAGTGTATAACCTAATATCTTAGTAGTAATGTAATAATGATATAAAAACATAACATCAAGTATCTATAAATGTATCAAACAACATAAGGAGTAAAACACAATGGACATGTGTATAATAATAAGGTCTAATAGAACTAGCATTGTGAAAATTGGGGCCTCACATTCCCATACCCTTATTCAGATTTTCCCCTGGAAGCCACTAAGATTCAATAGTCTAGTTTTAAGGATGTTATAATAATTTCAATAAATTTTATAACTTAGTTCAAAAACCTCTCTAAACAAATGATCTCATATCTCTACTAACAAATCATAGTGTGTAATACAATACACTAAAATATGCATGGCCAAAATTAAGTCAACTCCACTATAGGGTGAGTTATACGTTAATGCATAATTTTAAGTGTTGTTGATTACTATTTTATTTAAAATTTATGATAACACATAATTAAAGATGATTTAGTTTGAATCAATTGTTACTTAATGTTTAAATCATTTATTACAATGTGTCAAGTATCATGTTCTAGTATTAGATTAAAAAATCTATTTTATTTTAATTCATTTTATCTTAGGAGACCAAAAACATTTAATTTTATTATTATCCTATTATTAAGATGAAAAATATGAAGAATAAATTCTTCAAGCACATGAAACCCACAAGGTTATCCACATGATATCATCTCAATACAAGGGTTCCTTAACCCATCAAATGAACAAGAATTAAGTTTTCCAATAAATAGAATCACAAAATGGGGCTAGTGAAATTAATTTATCATTGTCTCATAATTATTAACTTAGATATAATAAGAGGACTTGGGATTAATAAATCACCTTTGCCCAAACCCTATTGCTTTAACCCATTGGGAGGACTTTGGACAAAATCCCAATGCCCAATCCTAATTAAGGAGCCTATTAGGAGGACTTTGGATGTTAGTATTAATACCCAACCCTAATACCTCAATCCATTATGAGGAATTTGTACACTTTTTCCAATGCCCAAGTTCCAATCATAAAAACCATTGGGAGGAATTTAGGACCTCATCTCGATGCCCAAACCTCACTCACACAAACCATTGGGAATAATTTAGACACTCATCTCGATGCCCAAATCCAAATCACACAAACCAATTAAAGGACTTTAGACACTTATCTCGATGCCCAAAACCCAATCACAAAACACATCAAGGTTTATCCCATATGAAAACATATCCCATATCCATTACTCTCATTGCAGGAGGAAACATATGTTATTATTAGTATATACATAAGGCTAAGGCTCACATCATCCTTACAACCTCTCTAGAAGGAACAAGCAATACAATGTCACCCAAATTTATCAATAAGTTACATAATTAGTCATAAGCTTATCTCGTATTCTAATGCCAACAAGATAATTATCACCTACTACTCTCATGTTCATATAATGTGAAAGGTACTCAAAATGGTTTGTCAAATTAATATATTTTACCAAAAAGAAAATTTACCAATCTAATCAAAGTGTAAAATAAAATTGGCTAAACAACCCAAATCAATCCACAAAGGAGAAAAATGAATTGGTTAAACAACCCAATAAAATTCCTAGAATAATTAAGGTGAAAATGGCTAGAAAACCCAATTCAATCTAAAACTAAAGATAAGAAAGAAAAGTAGGAGCTCCAACATTCAATAATATTTTGAAATAATAATGGCTAAACAAATTTGGAATCCATAGCAAATAAAAACATTAAAATATTATTCCAATCAACTTAAAAATCCCAATCAAGAACCAAAATAATTTCAAGGTATGCCACATCAAGTGGTAAAATTTCACAATTTTAGATACAATAAGAATGAATAGTGTGGATCTAGAAGGCCATACATGGGTATTAGGGAACTAATGTATCAACAAACTAGAAACATAACTCTTCAATGCCCTTATGATGTATGAAGTATGCATCACAACTCCAAGTTTTTAAGACCACCCCACATGTACCGACATGTAATTGGAAAAGCTCACAACATGTTTCCCAAAATATGAGGAAAGGTTAAAACACATGGAGGAATCATATTGATCCATATATAAAACATATTTAGGCAACATGAATTAAAAGAGACCATTTTGAAAAGGATAAGGAATGTAGGAGAATCCATACTAAAGGGACATGACTATGATTGAAAGGAACCCTAACATAACATCATATAAGATATAATCCACTAAATGGACTATTGATTAGTTTAAGCCCCTGGTCAAATAAGTCAACCCCTCTATATATTCAAACTTCCTATAGGGTCTTGATAAGTTATAACATGGTTATAAAGTTCATTTGATGTGTTTTACACCTTGATCATTTATGTCATTGTTTCAAGATCCCTTTATGTTACCTTTTTGGCCTTTATAATGAACTTGTATAGTTTCATTCAAAGGAAAAGTGTGTAAAAATGTAAGTAAATGTGTATGATGTCATAAAAATGTTAGTTTTAAGTTCTATAACTAAAAACTTGTAGGTTTAACATTAGAAATAAGAAAATCAGTTGAAAAGTGAGAGTTTTAGTTATTGTACAAATAATACAGTAGTTTTAGCATGTGGGAAATCTTAAGCAGTATCTCTTCAAATCCCCATAGCTCATATTCACATTCAAATTGATTTTATAGGTCTAAAAATGGTGAAAAATAGTTTGTCTCTCTCTTCACTCCCTTTGTTAGTCAAATAAGTCCACTAATTTGTATATGGTATGGACAAGAGGAGTAGAATTGGTCAGAGTGTATTTGGGGGATGGAATTAATACTAATGGCCTCTCATTCCATGTTAATGGTTTTTAGAATGGTGGACTATGCTCCATGAACCATCCTTGTGAATTATAGTGAATCTAAACAACTTACACATCCCCAATGGTTTCAGTTTTCTCATCTATTTGTTTTGGTCTATGTCAACAAAGTAATGAACATGGTCTTGCAGAGAATGCACACTCCTTGCATGTTGTTTTCAACTAGTTTTTCACTTGTAAAGGTGAGGAGGTAAATAAAATCATCTCATTGTGATAAAAGATGTATAACAATAATAGTCAACAGAACAATGTATTGATAGGTTATAGGTGAAGGTGTTAATTGAGGTTTGTAAATTAACTTGAGATGAATATCACCATCAATGTAATGTGTTCTATAAACTCTAGTTGATCTTTCAAGTAAACTTGATTTAAAGGTCATGGTGGATTTATACCTTTACTGACATACAAGTAAAAGGTATTTTGAATCTATATGTCTCAAGGATAGGAGGTGCCAATGGTCTATGAGGGATTCAATTGCATACTCATAATCCTTAAATGAGTCCCCATTATCTCCAAGGCTCATAACATATTTTGACAACTCAAAAGGAGAGCCAAGTATTTAAGACTGTGAGATTTTTGCCTATAGTCAAACATAGATGAAGACCTATAGGTTTTTGTGTGTAGGTAGTAAATGTACAAAGATATGATGATATGCATTGAAGAGGCTATAAAGCTTGGGATGTAGTAAAAGAAACCTATTCTGATATAGGATTGACATTATGAAGCAGTAGAAAGAAGATAATCCAATATCATACACAGTCACCTATAACAGAGTGAGAAAGTTACAAATGGGACTAGTTACTTTAAATTCTCTGAATGAGGTTTTAATCACATAATGATCCATCTTTTGATAAGTATATATGAAGCCTATGCAGGTCTAGTCACTTCAATCATGTATCCTAGGTGGGGATGTCACTCCTTAACATAAATCAAAGTTTTTAAGTCAAATAAATAGAGTGATAAGTGGACCTCTAATTCAGATAGGTTTCTACTAGAAACACTTAGTAAAAGATATAGTATACTGAGACAATGAACTTGAAACAATAGTGACCTATAGTGGAATGATAACATGGTTTATAGGCATGAAATGAGATCATATAGGTTTAGAATGATCCTTAGTGACGTAAAAAGAGGATGAAGGTCTGAAAACACAATGTTCAAGCATAAATATACACCAACAATAGTCCATTGGCTTCCCTAATTATAACCTATAGTCATAGACATATTAACAACACAAGTGACTTAAGGACCTTCAAAGCTTGAAGTGGTGGCTATGTAGATAATTTAAATATTTGAAGGTAGATCTCAAATCACCAAGTTATCAGGCCAAACACCCTAACTTAGGGGAAGATAAAATAGGGTCAACTCTGCCTAAAAGCTCTATCTATAGTCATTAGACCTAGTGAGTAATTTTTGAGGAAATTGATGTTTGAGGGGTCTATAATTACAAACAAGGTTTGAAACTTAGTACATATCACTAACATGAACCAAAATAGTAATCCATGTGCTTAGTTAATTCATAAAAATAGGGGGGATTCCCTCTATTCTATCTCAGATAGAGGGCACTCTAGTTGCAAGCCATTGATGAGCAAACATGAATGGGCAAACTCTTAAATCCATGGTGAGATGTTGTAGGGGTTTGATATAAAGATGGAATTTTTTTTTAGAGGCCTCTATAACCATTTGAAACCTTTATAGATATATTCACATAGTCAGACACATACTAGGCCTATTAGGTCTAGACTAAACCTAAACCCTTATGGCCTCTACCTTGTTTCAGATGATCACATGAACTATACAAACCATTGATTTGTATAAGGCCAACATGAACCATTTATTTGCATAGAATAATCCAAAATTTGTTATTTTCACCCAAACCTCTCTTAAGCCTACTCATAATGCATAGAATGAGCTTGAAGGCCACTTTCATCTACTCATATTAGTATAGACACTATGCATGGTGGCCCAAGGAGTTGGGAATAGTTGGGAATAATTGATTTCAATGGACTTTTTTTGAATTTAGACATCTAGTTTTTATGAATCATCACTAACAGTCCAAGATACCTAAAACCCTCTCAAAATCCTTATGAAAACTTGATGGAGGAGAAATGGAAAGATAGGCATACAAAAGAGGTAATTTGGACATGAAAGTGTTATGGACATGTCTATAACCCTCCCAAGATTCATGATATCCAATTAATACATACCATCACTTGTATAGACAACCCTATTTCGAGACTTTTTGTAAGTTTTAGGATGTTCTATAGATACAAAAGGGAATGAAAAAATGAAAATCATTGAACGAGGTGTGTTGATACTTGTTCCAACCCCTCATACTCATTTCTCACCATAGTTGTGCATGAAAATCCTTTTGTTACACTTTTTAGTGCAAGGAGTCTAAAAGAGACAGTGAGAAGGCAAGGTGACTATCTAAGTTTAAAAGTGAGAAGTGGTACATTGAATCTTTGGAGGTTTATATTATTGGTAAAATGAAACAAATATATTACACATATGTCTGCAACATCTTCCATTGATTTCCTTAAGCAACTATAGGTCATTCTGATGACAAGTATGAGGATGAGTTTAAAAGAGCTAGTAAGCAATCATAAGAAGTGAATGATAAGTATCAAGAGAAGGCTATCAACTGAAGGGATTTGATGACTTGAATAAATCATGTTTTCACCTCCTCAGTTCATATGTATGTGTCATTTATTTCTATAGCCATTCTTGACTATCAAGTGGAATCTACATTGAGAAAGGTAGTTTCAAGAAGAACCAGAGAGTGCCTCTATGCCAACCTAAAATATGTGTCATGTTTATGATGGAATCATGCCAAAGAGGACTTATTGACCTCTCTTCAACTTCATTCTCTTAATTTTTAATTAGTTCTCATAGTTTGACACCTAGTCTTATGACCCTTTGACTTCTCTTCTTCTCTTTCCTCTCCTATGCTCTATAAATGTAAGCCATTTTGACATTGTAATATATTAAATACCTAGTATGGTGAATCCATAATGGTTTGGAACCTTGTTTTATCTTGTGAATAAAGTTATGAAGTTGGTTTATTCTCTACACATCTTGAATAAGTATCTCAAGTGGTGTATTTGAATGACAAGTGATGAAGATTATTTCTCCTTACTTTCATTTTGCCCTTGTATGCATTATGTGAGTGGTATATCTTTTAACAAGTCTCATGGAGTGTATTATTTTTTAAGGTATAATTGAAGTGTGAGAGGCACTAGTAGTGTCTATTATTAGACCTTATTTTCACCCACCTTTGATTATGTGTAACAACCTGCCTCTCTGAGAAACACTTATTCTAGAAGGTTATAGAGTTGAGGTCAGTTTTAGTAGCTTTCTTTCTTAGTGTATATGCAAGTGTGTTTATAGACTAATATTTTGGTGTATCACCTCATTAGTATAGGTTACTTTATGTTACTTTTTTCCCTTTTCACCCCCCAAGTGACTAGTTTAGTGTAGTGTATGAGCTTAAGAGATAAATATAGGGAGATATCCATTTAACTTAGAGGTTTACCTCTACTATAGGCAACCCACAAACCTAGAGGTAATATAATGTTTTAATCAATCTAGAGTAGTCTTTAATAACCATCTCTAGGGTGCAAGATTAAGTGACAATTTTTTTGGTATGCCTGATGGGATAAAGGTCCAAAAGAGTATAAGAATTTTTGGTGTGTTATTCTTATGATTAACTTTTATAAGTATTCAAGCAAACACCAATGGTGACTCCAAATGCAATCATCTAGTTGTAATCAACCCAGGTATCTATTGTTGAAGAAAATGATCAATTCTTGTTATTTATGTAACTCATGAAGTTGATATAGATGGTTATGTTGAGAACTCCTACTATGCACCTCCCTATCAACCTTGTTATGACCCATGCTATACCCTTCAATAGTCCTACTAATGTTTTTATCAGTCCTATGAGCCATGGAAGCCCTATGATCATCTTAATCCTTTTCCATATGAATTAGATGTTCTTGAACAAGTATATGAAGAATCCTATCAAGAAGAATGTTAAAAAGTGTCTCCATATCCATCTCAGCCTGATTCCCATTAGACTTGTCAAGAGGAATCAGATGACCCCATTAATTGGAAATCAAGATATTGGAAAGCAAGATATACATTACTACAAGCTCAAGATAGGAAACTAATTCAAAAAATTGAAGCTTTACAAGATCCCTATTATTCCCCTCCTCCTCCTACTTCAATCCCATTTCATGCCAAATCTATATTGAAACTCAAGCCAAATCTACTAGATAATGAAGAAGAGATGAGAACATGAGATGAAGAGTTTGATGTGCTCCCTATTCATCTCATGGAGTGGTTGAAATATTTGGTTCAAAGGTTGATGAGCATGTAGAGGTTTGTTAAGGAATAAACCCAATATGATATCAAAAACCAACTGTACTTGGAAAAAATTGTATCCAATGCTCAATATATAGAATAAAAATGTGGGAAAACCAAGAGTTTGAAAATGAGCCTATAGCTATTGAAGAGCCTTAAAAAGGCTATGAGAAAAGTGAAATTATTATTGAAGAGGTTGTCTTTCCTATTGACCAATATAACTTGTCATCTCCCCATGAGTTTAATCAATAAGTTTTCATTCCCAATCTCATTCACGATCCATCCATCACATCTCATACCCCCTCTCTAACCCATGATCCTATCCATCACCCTTCCAACTCATCCTTTCTTGAAGGAGAAACTAGGTTATGGGAGATTAGTGAAGAAGATCAATCTCAAGATATAGCTAATAAAAAAGATGACATGAGCATATATGATGAAGAGATCACCATAGAAACTCCCCTCACTAAAGATAAGTAAAATTTAATCTTCTTAAGTGGAAATAAAGATGTTAAAGGTCATGTTACAACTATCCACAAAGAGTGTAGTTAAGACATGAAAGAAGAGGTGCTTGATAAGGACTCTATATCTACTAAGTTGGTTGATATTCATGGGCATGATTAGGAATTTTAATCTAAAAATAACATTAAATAATAAATTAATATTCACTCTATGATACAAGATGACATTTGGTAGATGTTTAATGACATATGTAATGAGTTTGAAGGCCTTCAAAATACTACACACCTTAATAGTCAGTTATAAGACACTCTTGGAGCTGCCTTACCTCTTGGTGGTGTACTCTCAAAAGAAGGTCTTATGCCATCCCAACTTGTTAAAGTTGTAGTTAGCATTGAAGTTGATAAACTACTCAAAGACCAAGAAGATGAAGTTGAGGGAGTTGTGTTTCTTTAGGAGAAAGAGAATAAGGATGATTGGCTGCATTAGATTAAGATTTTTTAAGAACTTGAAAAGCTTTACAATTTTTAAGGTCAAGTGCATAAGAAGATAGAGTAAGATGTCCTCATGGAGGACAATGCCTTGATAAATTTGAGGAGTTTGTAGTTGGTGAGTAATCTAATCTCTTTCAAAGTACCATGAAAATCAAGGAGATATGCTTTGTTGAAGCACCATTGGTGGTTTCAGTTTAGAAGTCTTTTGAGAAGGTTGCAATTGTTGAAATGCTATAAGAATCCACCTTCATAGGTTATCTATTTGTATTTTCCATAATTTCATTGAAGGTCATGCCAAAGAGGTTAGAAAATACCAAGGAAATGAAGACATCAAGGCCAATGTTCAAAGGACAACTTGACTCATGCATTCATATATATCATGGAGCAAGATATGGTGATAATTTACCCTTTGATCCAAGAATAAAAACTTGATTTAGATTAGTTTATAAATATCTTAGTTTGGTTAAGTGTTATTTGTGTCTTCCCTAAGTGTTTATGAGAACACAAGTGTGTGTCTTATTTCTTGTTTTGTGAGTTTGTTTCCCTATTTTTTGGTGTGGTTTTGTGGTCTTTTCAAAGGAATTTTAGTGTTAATATGATGTATAGGTAAATCCATATCCCAATGGATAGGAGAAGGCAACTAGTCCTTAGCATAATAATCATGCTACCCCTAAGAAATTGCCTTAATGTTGACTAATTTGACCCCCTGGTAAAATAAGTCAACCCCCCTATATATTCAAACTTCCTATAAGGTCTTTCTAAGTTATAACATGGTCATAAGGGTCATTTGATGTGTTTTACACCTTGGTAATTTGTGTCATTGTTTCAACATATCTTTATGTCACCTTTTTGGCCTTTTTAATGAACTTGTATGATTTACTTCTAAGGAAAAGTGTGTCAAAATATAAGTTTACATGTATGATGTCATAAAAATGTTAATTTTTGGTTCTATAGTTAATTGTTGGTTCTACATTTGAAACAAGAAAATCAATTGAAAAGTAGGAGTTTTAATTATTATATGGATTATACAATAGTTTTGGCATGTGGGAAAGCTTCAAAAGTGTCTCTACAACTCTCCAAAGCTCATATCCATGTTCAAATTCCTTTGACAGGTCTAAAAATGGTGAAAACTAGTTTATCTCTCTCTTCACTCCCTTTGGTAGGTCAAACAAGTCCACCAGTTTATAGCTGGTATAGATAGGAGTATAATTAGTTTAAGTGCATTTGGGGGATGAAATTACTCATAATGTCCTCTCATTCCATTAAATTTTTCTTATAATGGTGGATTATTATCAATGAACCATCCTTATGACTTATAGTGACTCTAAACAACTTACACATCCCCAATGGTTTCAGGTTTCTCATTTATTTGTTTTGGTATCTGTCAACCAAGTAATGAACATAGTATTATAGAGAATGCACATTCCTTTCATGTTGTTTTCAATTGGTTTTACACATGTAAAGGTGAGGAGGTAAACAAAATCATCTCATTGTGATAATAGTATAACTATGATAGTCTACAAAATAATATCTTGATAGGTTGCAGGTGAAGGTGTGAATTGAGCTTTGTAAATCAACTTGAGATTAATATCACCATTAGTGTAATGTGTTATCCAAAATCTAGTTGATCTTGTAAGAAAACTTGATTTGAAGTTCATGGTGGATCTATACCTTTACTGACATATAATTAGAAGGTACTTAGAATATGTATGTCTCAAGGATAGGGAGTGTTAATGGTATGCGAGGGATTTAATTATATGGTCAAAATCATTAAATGATTACTCATTATCTTCAAGTCTCATAACATATTTTTCCAACTCAAAAGGAGATCCAAGTATTGAAGACTATGAGATTGTAACCTAAAGTCAAACATAGATGAAGACCTATGGGTTTCTATGTGTAGGTAGTCAATGCATAAAGATATGATGATATGCCTTAAAGAGGCTATAAATCTTGGGATGTAGTAAAAGAAACCAATTTTAACATAGGATTGATATTGTGATGTAGTAGAAATAAGATAATCTAATATCATACATAGTCACCTATAGTAGAGTGAAAAAGTTACAAATGGGACTACTTACCTTAAATTATCTAAATGAGGTTTTGATCACATAATGATGCGTCTTTTGGTAAGTGTCTATGAAGCCTATGCAGGTTTAGTCACTTCATTATTGAAGCCTAGGTTGGGATGTAACTCCTCAACATAAAGGAAAGATTATAAGTCAAGAGAAGAGAGTGATAAGTGGACCTCCAATTCAGCTAGGTTTCTACTAGAAACACTCAATAAAAGATATAGTATACTAGGACAAAATGAACTTGAAACAATAGTGACCTATAGTGGAATGGTAACATGGTTTATAGGAATGAAATGAGATAATATAGGTGTAGAATGATCCTAAGTGACTTAAAAAGAGGATGAAGGTGTGAAAACATAGTGTTCAAGCATAAATGTACACCTATAATTATCCATTGGCTTCCCTAATTGTAACCTACAATCAAAGGCATACAATCAAAAGCATGTAATCTACACATGTGACTTAAGGACCTTCAAATATTGAAGTGGTGTCTATGTATATGCTTTAAATATTTAAAGGGAATTCTTAAATCACCAATTTATTAGGCCAAACACCTTGACTTAGGTGAAGATAAAATAAGGTCAACTCTACCTAAAAACCATGTTTGCAATCATCAGACCTAGTGAGTCAGTTTTGAGGAAATTGGTGTTTGAGGGGTCTAGAGTTAAATAAAAATTTGAAACTTTGTAAAAATAACATGACCCAAAATATATATCCATGGTATCAGTTAATCCATACAAATAGGGGAGATTCCCTCTGTTCTATCTTAGATAGAGGGCACTCTAGTGAAAAGCCAATTTGTAGAGATGATACATTGATGAGAAAAGATGAAAGGGAAGAGTCTTAAATCCATGGTGTTATGTTTTATGATTTTATATAAATATTACCAAACTATTGATATTCCTCTACAACCATTTAGAACCTTCACAGGTGGATACACATAATTAGACACAAACTAGGCCTATTAGGTCTAGACCAAGCCTAAATCCTTATGGCCTCTACCTTATTTCAAATGATCAGATGAACTCTATAAACCATGTGATGGAATTAAGGGGAGAATATAAGGCCAACATGAACCATTGATTTGTATATAATAATCCAATATTGGTCACTTTCACTCAAACCTCTCTCAGTCCTACTTGGAATGCATATAAGGAGCTCAAAGGCCACTTTTATCTGCTCATATCAGTTTAGAAACTATGCATGGTACCATAAGGAGTTGGAAATAGTTGAAGGTGGTCCCTAGTTTTCTTTCAATATAATTTATTTGGGAGTTAGACCTTTGGTTTTTATGAATCATCACTAATAGTCTAAGATACCTAAAACCCTCTCAAAACCCTTATGCAAACTTGATGGAGGAGAAATGAAAATACAAGCATCTAAAATGGGTTATTTGGCCATGAAATTGATATGGAAATGTCTATAACTCTCCCAAGCTTCATGATATCTAATTGATCTATACCATCACTTGTACAGATAAGCCTATTTCAAGGTATTCTACAAGTTTTAGGGTGTTTTGTAGATATAAAAGAGAATGAATAGATGAAAATAATTGAAATAGGTCTATATAGACTTGTTCCAACCCATAATACTCATTTATCACCATAGTTGTGCATAAAAATACTTCTATTACACTTTTCATTATAGGTAGTCTAAAAGAGACAATGAGAAGGTAAGGTGACTATCCAAGTTTAAAAGTGAGAAGTGGTACATTAAATCTTTAAAGGTCTATATGATTGATCAAATGACAAAAATATCTTGGGCATGTTTCTAAAAAATCTTCCATAGATTTCCTTTAGTAACTATAGGTCATTATAATAATAAGTGTGAGGATAAGTCTAGAAGGGCTAGTGAACAGTCACAAGAAGTGAATGACAAGTGTCAAAAAGGAAGCTATCAGTTGAAGGGATTTGATGACTTGAATCAATCATGTTTTCACCTCATTAGGTTATATGTATGTGTTAATGACTGCTACAACTACTCTTGACTATCAAGTGAAATATACATTAAGAAAGGAAATTTCAAAAAGAACCATGGAGTGCCTCTACGCCTTCCTACAAGATGTGTCATGATTGTGATGGACACATGTCAAAGAGGACTTCCTAACCTCTCTTCCACTTCATTCTCTTACTTTGTAATTAGTTCTCATAGTTTTCCACTTGGTCTTGTGACCCTTCCACTTCTATTTTTCTCTCTCCTCTCTTATGCTCTATAAATGTAAGCCATTTTGGCATTGTAATCTAGTACACACCTAGTATGGCAAAGCCCTACTAGTTTGACACATTGTTTTTTATTTTGAATAATGTTATGAAGTTGATTTATTCTCTTCACATCTTGCCTAAGAATATCAAGTGGCTGTATTTGAATGACAAGTGATGAATATTATTTCTCCTTGCTTTCATTCTACCCTTGTATGCATTATGTGAGTGGCATCTCTTCTAATAGGTCTCATGGAGTGTATTTTTTGTTAAGGTGTAGTTGAAGTATGAGAGGGACTAGTAGTGTCTAGTATTAGACCTTTTCACCTACCTCTGGTTATGCATAAAAGTTTGCCTCTATGAGAAACACTTATGATAGAAGATCATAGAGTTGAGGTTAGTTTTAGTAGCTTTCTCTATTAGTGTATATGCAAGTGTGTTTGTGAAATAATATTTTGGTGTATCAACTCATTAGTATAGGTTAATTTCTATTACTTTCTTCCATTTTCACCCCCCAAGTGACTAGTCTAGTGTATTATGTGATCTTAAGAGAAAAATCTAGGGAGATAACCCTTTAACCTATAGGTTTACCTCTACTATAGGTAACCCACAAGCTTAGAGGTAATCTGATATTTCACTTAATCTAGAGTAGGATTGAACAACCATCTCTAAGGTGCAATATTTAGTGACAACATGGAATTAAAATGATGTCACTTGATGTTGAGAGGGTATCAACTAACCTTTATGATATTTATGTGATAATAAAATAGAACCTCTTTTCAAACCAAGAGAATGTATGGAATATCAACCAGTAAACAAAATCCTAGTAGATAAGAAGCCACTAACATAACATACTACACTCCTTCACTACAAGGAGGATTCCCACCACTCGAGGGTGGTATTAATTTTTGAAGGGTCTTATGATATACCCTCCCATATAATTGATGTATTCAAGGCCTGAAAACCATCATAAGTATATAATTTATTTAGAGAGGATAATCTCACACTCACACAACACCCATTACACATAACATAAGTGGCCCTTAATGATTTTTTTATAAATAAAAAGGTTTAATCATCACAAGGGTTATTTGATCTCTGGTGATCAAGGAGATTCTAAGACCTATTCTTCATGAAATTAATGAACTATACTAGGTATTCACATACATAACATGGTACTTGATAGGGACTCACAAATATTAGTCAATAAAATAACCACGAACTATAAGAAAGGTACATATTCCCCCTTAAGGACACATACTCATTCCACAAGCCCCTTATCTAAAAGGGTCCTCAAAATGCATCCTAAATTCCAATACTCATGATATAACCATTATGGTGCTCCAAAATTTGGCTCCTCTAGGTATAATATAAAATTATAATCTCATAGTCATTATAGGCAACTTGTACAACAATCAACAATAATATTGCAAAGAAGGGGAAAATCATCATAAAAGGACTTAAAGTACAAGTGACACTCCTTGATAATTTTGAAAATAAATCCACTATAGAATGCATCCTCTTTGGAGATAAAATTCTCAAGAATCATGGATGTGCAACACATGCACTCCTCATTAAGACACACAAATATGGTTTGAACCTCACAATACAAAAAAGTGTGTGGGATGTTTATGAAAATTAGGCACTATAATCCTAAAAAATCAACATTGTCAGGAATCTAGAACAACAAACATGCTCTGATCCCACTTGTCAGGATGCAAAACCGGAAACATACAATTGATTACCAAACTTCAAGCAACTTAATATGCGGAAATAACCAGATTCACCAAGTAACTAGAATTCAGAGTAACACAACATATGAGAGACAATACACAACTTGTATTAACACTTTATACAGAAAAGAATACAATAAAGAAGATGCCACTTCTTCTCCACCACCTTACAGAGGTTTCCCACACCTCAAGTGAACAGTAATTCTTCTCCCCAAAGCTCTCCCTCTCACAGGTCACAACACCCAACTCAAATACAGAGTTGATGTTCACCTCCCATGCTCCGCGCATAACACAAGTGCTCCACGCACTCCACAAGCACTCCACGTGCTCCACAAGTACTCAAAGTACTTCAAGTAGATCTCCCATGAATCTGCAACAACCTGCAATTCAACAGACCATACTTATGGAAGGAACTTCCTTGCCTTCCTCTCTTGCTCTATTCGAGTACACACCTGTACTCCAAGTAGATCCTGCCTGATACTGCTCCCTGTTGTGTTGCTGTCTGTATGACCTTGCACACCTGCAAATCAAACAATGGTTCTATTCACCTGTGAACCTTGACCTTGCATACACACACCTGCAGATCAACGATCTTACTTACCATGTAGATCTCCTATATAGGCCATGCAACTGTGACCAAGATCCTACACTCCTGAAGAACCCAGCTGGCTCTCCAATCCAGCACCAACACACCTGGTACTATGGCACTAGGAGGAACGCACCATTGCTCTACCTCACATACAGAAGGAGCTTATAATTATGCTCTCTTACTCCCTAGCACACTTTTCCAATACAACCATGAGTCTATTATATAGATCTCATCCAAACAATAATTAGACATCTAATTACAATAATTAGATCCGCAGCTCTCAGTCTAAAAATAGATCTCTTCATGCAAACACTTGGTTCGTTAGCTAACTGTCCGTAGATAGCTCGCAGTCGAACTACACAGGCGACCGACGCCGGTCCCTATCCGCCTGGGGTCGCCGACGCCGGCCGATATATGACCGACGTCGGTTACCTTCCTGTCTTACCTTGCCGACGCTGGTTGGCCAGACCAACGCCAAACACTTCTGACACTTAGCAACTCATTCTGCAACCTCCTCCATGTCTGCGTCAGTGAAGCTTTTAGCTCCACAATCCTAACAATCTCCCACTTGGAGATAAACAGCTGCACTGTACCTGTACCTATACTCCGTCTAATCTGTTTCCTGGTTTGTATCCCTCTTCAAGCTCCCACCTGAAGACAACACACCACACAACCTGTGATGTACCTCCTGTCATCCGAGTACCCTGCCACATCCGAACCTACAACACCATGTAGTGAAGTCCTGACCCTGCATAGCAACACCTGCTGCCGGTCCCTCTCAAAAAACCTAAGAACCCACTTCCCCGAATTGGCTCCTAACTCTGACAGCTCCCACTGCATGGGAATACTCAGGTCTATACCAGACCTCATGTGATTTCGGACACTGTACCTGTCCAGCCCTTAGTGTGCTCCGGCTCTGCATCCCGAACCTCGCCAACACCTGATTCACATCAGCTCCCACTTGAGACAAAATCACCCTGTGATCTCCATGCCTCCCATGTCAAAGAATTCCGCTGCTCCAAACTCCTCATGACATGCCACTGAACTAATCTTACCCTTAGCTCAGCAAAACCCTGTATGTACAAACCTGCTATAGCAAAACATACCGTCCACATACAGTAACAGAATGATGTCATGACCATCATCCTCCTGGTAAGTCAAACCACAGTAGTTACCCTGACATCGACTGAAGCTATGCTTCGTCCTCCACCTGTCAAAACCTGGTACCACTGTCCTGCAGCTCCTCAAGACCATATGCCTGGTCTTCCGTCTCACGTATCTGTTCTCTCTATTCTTCTACTAAGGAATCCATTCATCTCTATGCTTTCATCCAGCTGGCAAACCTACCAAGACTCCCGTCTGGTTCTGCATCATAATCCTGCCTAGCTCACACCTGTTTCCTGGATCCTTCCTGCTTTACAATCAGCAACAAGTATGAAGAAGAGGAACACGAATTTGAGGGCCTACTTACGCCTTCAGTCCTCCGTATGGGTGTTTGAGACTCCTTGACAGCTTGCTGTCCACCCAAAATTCGTTACAGTGACCGACCTCGGTCACTCCACAGTCTGCATCCGACCGACGTCGGTTCCATGCGTCTGTACCTGACTACCAACCTGCCTGCGCTGGTGTCCCTGTTGCCGACGTCGGTCCTCCTGACCGACATCGGTCTTACATACTGCCGACGTCGGTCCCATGACCGACGTCGATCTTACCCTGCCCGACATCACCGGCTTCGGTCTGCACATGACTGACATCGGCACCTGTCTGTTCGACGCCGGTTCCTCCTGACCGACGCCGGTACCTATGTTCGCCTGTGAGTGATGACTTTTTACCCGCGAGCTCCTTTGGATCAATCTCCATGTCCAAACTGCCCTACTCAGATGTATCCAGCCTCATCCACTAAACTCTGTCCGCCATCTTCTCCAAGAACACCAAGGCTTTCCAGTTCTTAAACCTGTCAAATATATCTGTCTTCCGCTTAAGAACATGCATCTCCTTCCTGCTCATGTGACCAAGCCTACGAAGCCACGTCTCTGCAACAGAAGAAGAATCAGTAATATAAACAAGTAGATAAAGTATACCTATTTTCTTACCACCAGCTAATTCAAGTGCTACCGCTGTGAGAGTTCTTGTGCATCTCTCATCACCCAATCTTTCTAAAGAAATTAGCCATATCTCCAAACCTGGGACCTGCATGACCTTCATCAACACTTGTGTGTTGGCCGTCTGCAATTTCAGCTTCACTTCCCCTTTGCCAATTCTTTGGCAAGGCTTACCAGCTCCTCTACCTGGAACTGCATGGAAAGAGGCAACCGAATCTTTTATCCAAGATTCAACTTTATCCAAGAAACCTGCAAACACATCCTGTGCGATAACACCTGCAACATCTGTATCTTCAGTTTCTTCATGCTGATCTATTACCAACCAACAATCTTCTTTTACCTGCTCTTTCTTTCCATCAGACCGTGAGTAACCGTCTGTGCTTTTCAACTCCTCCATTCTTAGCTTACTTTGATCTGCTGTTGCTCTACTCCCACTCAATCAGAAACCCCTGAGAGTGCCCTGTAATCAAAACACAACCTGCTTCCTGCAACCTTAGCTCTGATACCACTTGTTGGTATCGAGCTAAGAACCTACAACCAAGGCTCTGATACCACTTGTCAGGAATCTAGAACAACAAACATGCTCTGATCCCACTTGTCAGGATGCAAAATTGGAAACATACAATTGATTACCAAACTTCAAGCAACTTAATATGCGGAAATAACCAGATTCACCAAGTAACTAGAATTCAAAGTAACACAGCATATGAGAGACAATACACAACTTGTATTAACACTTTATACAGAAAAGAATACAATAAAGAAGATGCCACTTCTTCTCCACCACCTTACAGAGGTTTCCCACACCTCAAGTGAACAGTAATTCTTCTCCCCAAAGCTCTCCCTCTCACAGGTCACAACACCCAACTCAAATACAGAGTTGATGTTCACCTCCCATGCTCCACGCATAACACAAGTGCTCCACGCACTCCACAAGCACTCCACGTGCTCCACAAGTACTCAAAGTACTTCAAGTAGATCTCCCATGAATCTGCAACAACCTGCAATTCAACAGACCATACTTATGGAAGGAACTTCCTTGCCTTCCTCTCTTGCTCTATCCGAGTACACACCTGTACTCCAAGTAGATCCTGCCTGATACTGCTCCCTGTTGTGTTGCTGTCTGTATGACCTTGCACACCTGCAAATCAAACAATGGTTCTATTCACCTGTGAACCTTGACCTTGCATACACATACACCTGCAGATCAATGATCTTACTTACCATGTAGATCTCCTATATAGGCCATGCAACTGTGACCAAGATCCTACACTCCTGAAGAACCCAGCTGGCTCTCCAATCCAGCACCAACACACCTGGTACTGTGGCACTAGGAGGAACGCACCATTGCTCTACCTCACATACAGAAGGAGCTTATAATTATGCTCTCTTACTCCCTAGCACACTTTTCCAATACAACCATGAGTCTATTATATAGATCTCATCCAAACAATAATTAGACATCTAATTACAATAATTAGATCCGCAGCTCTCAGTCTAAAAATATATCTCTTCATGCAAACACTTGGTTCGTTAGCTAACTGTCCGTAGATAGCTCGCAGTCGAACTACACAGGCGACCGACGCCGGTCCCTGTCCGCCTGGGGTCGCCGACGCCGGTTGGCCAGACCAACGCTAAACACTTCTGACACTTAGCAACTCATTCTGCAACCTCCTCCATGTCTGCGTCAGTGAAGCTTTTAGCTCCACAATCCTAACAAACATAAGTATTCAATACAGTAACACATAGCACTAAATTATGCATGCATTTTTACAACACACTATCAAAGGGATGCAATGGCCAACATGAAAAGAGAATGGTCACCTAAAAAGGTTTACACCCACAAAAGTTTAGATTTTATAATCCATGTTATACTACATGCTCTAGGAAACTAGCATACAAGATAAAAAAGTAAAAGCATACTCTTATCATGATCATGCCTAAAAAAAATGAGGTACACCTAGTCAAGGTTAAAGCTACACCTAGATCCAAAATTAACTTCTCTTTCATTAATACTATCAACACTCATAGGCAACCCAATCAACTAGGTGTCACCACCATGGAAACTAAACTTCTGTATTATGAAATTATCTCCTTATTATCAAGGAACTCAAATATCATGTATACATCAATAGACTCAAGATGATCCACAAGTGGGAAGGTACATTCAATCCTTATTATTAACGAGGAATAAAATAAAAAATAAATCATGTTCCTTTTGAGGGTCCCTATCAATAAGGTCACCTAAACACAACATTCATATATCAACATCCAAACTAGATATATATCCCTTAGATATTGAGCAAACATGTATCAAGAGCAAATAATACCATTATAGCATAATTTTCACTTGATTAATTTGATCACCACACCAACTTGGTGCTAAGATACTACATAAGTCTTGCGTGTTCCTCTCTTACCATCACTGAATCCAACTCCAATATAAAGTCACTCCATTTTGAGGCTATAATGAAGTCATAACTCACTACCAAAATGATACAAGAATCATTTTACACAATAATAGGTGAAAAATAAGTGACCCACATGAGGTTCCCTGACAAGGCCATCCACATGGTATCACCAATCCATCACACAAGGTGAAGACAATATATATAACACTTGTATACATGCATATAGGTTTCAAGTGGAAACCCATGCAAAAAACAACAAGGCTATCGATAGTTTATGTGGAAAAATTATGTTCCCAAGGTATATGTAACCATATTTACTCCACTGAGACAAGCCTTTCATCCTAGGAGGGACTATGCACAAACTCTTCCTAAAACTACTCACAAGGAAAGAGTTGGCAACTTAGGAAAATTGGATGGCTTCACTAAAATGCATCTTGATATATTACCAAATTCATCACTCAAGGTGAGATAAAAATCAAGAAACCCTATTAATGCACTTCACTTAAGTGGTGAGGTAATATTTGATTGAAAGGTGTAGTCACTAAACTTAGAAAGCCCCATGTTGACCTTAGGTCAACATAAAACTCTACTATCTAGTTATGATTAGACCTCATGGTCTTAAGGAACCAAGATCAATATAACCCAATAACTTATCTATAAGGTCCTCCAGGGGAAGATGTGTATGTCTAAGGTGGTGGGAAAGTCGTGTAGACATAGTAAACAATAAGTCACTCATGAGTTAGTGGTCAATTGGTCCTCACAAACAAATTACTTCCTAGTATGTGGTTTGAAATTTTTTTCCAAGCCTTCACAAAACCTTAGCTATTCTACAAGATGGGTAGATGTCTAACAATTCTAACATGGGTATCTTAGGTACATAAAAAAATTCAAGAAGCGAAGTCTATATTACTTGGCCAAAGATTCCACAGTCTAAGGATCTCTTCATGTATATTGTGCCTACATATTTAATGAGGTGAAACACCCAAAAAAGTTCACATATTGGTTTGTTACAAAATAAGTGGCATTGAAAATGATCCCTAGATATCCTAGTGTTTAAATTGTGCTATGATACTAAAATGTCATGCCCAAAACTTTGCATGACTAAAACCACATAAAAATAAGCAATTTTTTTTATAATATAAAATGCACATTCTACACATATAAATTGCCCATTATGTAGCCAAATTTATGGAAAAAGACACATAATGCATCTAAAAAATTCACATGCCTAAATAACATAGATGGAAATGCACAAGTGGTCAGATGGTATCTATATAACCATGCTACCCAAACTTAATATAATTAGCTTATAAGACCTTAAACAAGCCTAAAAATATCTAATTAAACCTAACAAGATCTCATAATCCCAAATTATAAAATGGACATTGGACTAATAAGAGGTGGGTTTGAGCAGCCATAGGCTAGAATAATACATATAAACTCTCAACAAGATTCATGGAGGACCTCAGTGATTTAAACCAATCATAGGGTTTGACTCACACATAAAGTCATAACTTAAATATATTTTCAAGTTGACTTAGTTTTAGAGAAAATTTCTTAGGAAGGAGGAAGTAGACTCTTCATATCACCTCAAAATAGATTTAAAGTGCCCTTAACTCCTTAAAGATGGAACACTCCATCTCAATTTTTGGATCTTTTCATCCTTGACTGTCAAATTTGGTAAAAGGTGAGGAAACTACTTATAGAGGAAAATAAATAATTAAAATCATTAATTATGATTCAAGATTAGATTTTGGAAAAAAGGAAGATGTTTTATCAGATTCTGGCAAACTAGGGAATTAATTACCTATATATGACAAATTGTCATGCAAAATTAAGATGCTATAAATATGCAATAAATGACACACTAATTTAGAACTTGATAAATAAGGAAATATACTAAATATGGAAAGCAAAAAAAATAAAATTAGTTAAATTTTTTATATGTAGACTAGTTTTGTATCTGAGACTGACATGGAGACTATGTTGAATGAGTGCAAACCTAGAGTAGGAGCTGGTAGGGTTCCTAGATAATAACAGTGGAACTAGACATTAATGGGGGGTGCTATTATCCAAATAGGATGGCCTTGTTGGATAGGAAGAAAATATATAAAACTTCTAGTCTATTCTCACCTTTGCCTGTGTGTTTTTTAATCTATGCAGGAGCTTTCAATTTGATGCAAGGACCATTGTGTATCGCTTTATTCACTTGAAACCCTAGCTCAATGATATAGGAAGATGCATGTAATCACATAATAAAAAAGGGTTAGTGGTTGAATTTAGTCTTTAACTCAACACCTTATATTTTAAGCATTTCTTATATACCAAAACTTTAAAGAGGGATCAAAATCCATGTTTTTCTTACATGTTATGGTGGTGTGTGTTAAATATTGGTGAAAAATGCTAAAAGATGATGTAATATTATTTTAATTAAGTGCTTAAAATATGAATTATATCCTTAGAGGTTATTCACAACTTTAAAACAAGGATACTAGGGATATATGTAATCAGAATTGGGAGAAATATGGATTTTTCTCTTAATGTGCAATTAGAATTTTGGTACTTTTGAATGTGGAAGCCTCTTGTATGCAAAATGGTTTGAAATGTGGATGTGTAGTAGTATTTTTAAAATTAATTCAAATAGAGATTTCTAAATTTACAGGTTGAACATTTCATGACTTTTAAATTTGAAATTAGCTATTATTTGTTAAGAGGACACCATTATTGGATCTGAATAATAAGGAACACTACTTACCAAATAGGTCACTATTGTCTAAGGGGCAGCAATAAATGCTTTGAGTACCAAGGATAGATTGAGTGTGATCCTGGATTGGTTTTCATATATAATAGGGACATTCTAAAGTCATTTTGAGTGCTTAGAGGAATGGGTTATCATGTAGAAATTGAAGGAAAATGGTCAAATGGCCCTAGGATAAGGCATGAGTTAAGTGTGTGAAAAGAGTGGTCATAAGTGCATTGTTTTATATTAAATGTTAATTTATGTGTATACATTTCCCCCTTTTTATTACAATAATGCAATAAAGTGAAAGTACTAGAGTAAAAATAAAAATGCATACCTAAACTTACCTGTGAAGGTAGTTGTGAATGTAGGCCACAATGCTAAATTGTACTTCACATGAACCTACAATGAAACATGTATAAAATTAGTCCTTAATAGGAATATCAATAATTAAAAATAAGTAACTTATAAATATAAAAATAAGGAACAATTTTACTTAATTGGGTACATGAACCGTTGTGCTTTCCTACTACAAAAACTAGTGACTGTAGTGGGTAGGATCCTTGAAGATTTTACGTTGAAAAGTTTGGATTGGACTATGCATGCCCCAATATTCATTGATAAGAGAGTGTGCTTAAGAAATCAAGGTGTGCTTAACTCCATAGTTTCATACCTAAAGTAGTGATGTATTTTTAAATCCTTTTATGAATTCCAAATGATTTTTATGGTATAAATATTGGTGCTAAAGGGGAAACCAACTACTGTATATAGAATAAGGTTCTTTTTTGGTGTAAAATTTTCACAAAAAATTAGTATAATTTGGGTCTAGTATATACAACATATAGAATTACAAGCATTTCCATCCCATCTATGAAACTAGTGTAAACATTAAATAGGAAGTCATATGCTGTGCACATGCCCTTAATTTGATATATAGATGTATATGGATTATAAGATCGAGTAATAATAACTGATATTCTAATCAAAACCTATGTGAAAACTTGGAACACATTCCATGCATGATGCCCCAAAATTGAGAAAAATTAAGACAAACTTGAGTCTTTTATGAAAACTAAGACTAAAAAACTCATTCTAAAATTCTCTATATTGATTGATACTCTAAGAAATTCTAAAAGTGACTATTTTTTTGGATACTTGGAAAACAACAAGGTGCACTCAAATCCAAATGGAGTCCTTTTATCTAAATTGTCTATCTGACTGATATATTGATGTGCTATATTATCCACTATATAAGGTTTAAAAGATTCTGCTTGTGTACTATAGGGGTTTAGTCTCTAAGACAAACCACTATGTATGCCCCCTCTTTTGAGGTGAGTTTTTAGGCCTATGTAGTAACTCAAATCAAAATAAAAAGTTATGAAAAAATGTTATGTAAAAGATGCAAATTAGAGTACTAGTGATAATATGGAGGATCATGACATCATCATATATATAAAATAAGGAAATTAGTAATGTGAGATACATGTCAGAATAAGAATAAATAGAGATAATATCAAGATAAATGTTAGCAATTTGACACACAAATAAGTGATCAAAATTGAGTAATGAAATATGAATAAAATTACTTGGGGAGAGATGCATGATATCCATCATGGCAATGAAAACTGGGAGGATGCATAATATCCATCATGGCATTAAAGATTAAGAAAATAAGTAAACTATAGACACTAAAATCTAATTATAAATAACATCTCAATCTTATACACTTGAAAAATACCAAACAGGGCTCTATCGTACAGTTATATACCTACTTGTTGTTAAAAGGCTTATATTTTCCATCTCATTATACCTAACTAATTTTTTATGGACCAAAACTATAGTTATGATGACCCAAATCACATATACACTACATAAATCTCAAAATATTATTTATATCCTCCACTATCAGTATATACCTTTAATAGTTTTTATCCTACTAGACACTATCATTCACATAGGGACACTAGCATCGACACTAGTGTCTATATTCCTTATCTAGTGTCTCTAAATAAAATTCATCCAAATTCAAAATATTTCAAAACATATGGGTTGGCCTATTTTTCTTATCTAACCATTCCAATAAATAAAAATCAAATCCTACTTATTAATCATCAAGAAAATACCTAGCAAACACCTATTTAAGCTCATTCAATCAATTGAACAATTAATTTAAACTACTTTATTCTTCCTTATTTATATATCAATCAAATGAAAAATCATATTATAGGTTTGAAGTATTTAAATAATATCCCATGAAAAATATTTGTCAAATTACAAGATAGATCATTACATGCCCTTGCATATAGTATATTTCACTCTTGTGCACACATAATCCCACACTTAGGATAAAACTACACATATTTGAGGGCCTCTTTGGAGTATTGGATATGTATGTAGTTCTCATTGGAAAATGGATCCTTGAGGTAAACTCAATTTTATGAGCCCACTAACCTATTTTTGGAAAGGTTACATAACCTAAAGTGAAGAACCAGGGTTTGAGATATACATAGCCACACAGAGCATGTGCATGTGATACAAATATATCAATAGAAATACAATAAAAAATATTAATAGGTCCATGCAATCATTTATTAATACAATAAATATTAAATATAGGATAAAAGCATCGATCCATGAATAAAAGTGTCAACACTAGTGTCCATAGGTAGACAAAAGTGTCTAGGCCTCCAAAAATAAAATTTATAAAATCTAATAATGGGATCTTGAGCATTAGTCTACCTATTCTTACACTTATACATCTCATATCTATCTACACATATGAAAACCAACTAAGTGTTATCTCTTATTTGTGTTATAATTATTAGAATATCAATTGGAATTATACTTTCTATATTTGGTAATTTTATAGATTTAGTATATTGTTTATAATAGTTTTATTCATCAATTTGATTAGGATATTTTAATCCCTTGAAACCTCATCTAATATAAAAAGGGTTGAACATTTGGTGAAACCAACCTCTGTGTCTTCTCATGTAAATCCTACCTTGATCTAAGGTTTTCAACCTTTTAAGGTTGCTGATTGTTGTACTTATTCACATATTTTCTATCATTTGTATGCAACCTAGGCATATCCCAATATTAGGTGGTGTTCCTATTGAAAATCTTGAGTCACCCTTTGGTCCACCTAAAATATATCAAGCTAATACCATCTCAAATTCTACTCAAAATGAGAGTGCCAATAATGATAATGAGCAAAATAATGAAAAACTTATTATAGAATATGAATCTGATCATGAGGATAATGAAACACATGAAAACAATAAACATGAATAAGTAGATAAAGAGAAATTCAAATCTATTAAATTATTTCAAGAGCTTATTTGTTAAAATATTTAATATCTCCACATGATCCTCAATACTATATTATAAACTAAAAATTAAAAGGTTCAATGAAAAACCATTACTATCTATTGATACAAATATCAAGGCTACTAGATATGCCTATCACACATCCATTCCAATCTCCCTCTCCTCAATCATAACATTTCCTACTACATCTAGTGGGGGCACATGATATGTTTTCAAACCATTATTCCCCAAAGATCAAACAAATCTTGGTACATCCTCCATGGGAATAATTGATACTTCAATCTAATTACCAGTTTCAATGCTTACATCAAGATAAGCAGTGTTTTCATCCCATTTGGGGGTTTCTCAAATCTAAAATCTAAACTCCAATAGATCTACTATGCAAACTCTTCTCTAAGTTATTTAATATTTGGAGGTTGTGGTTACCAAAATTGAACAAAATGATTTGAAATAAACTCATTCTATTGATTCACAAGATGTATTACATAATCCTTAGTACCTAAGATATATTTTCATCCTTTTCCAACTAGTTTTATTACACCCAATTTCATATTTAATGATTGGAAGGGTGATCCTAAATAATGCCTTTGATATTTATATGTAGCACACCTTGATTATGATTCAAATGATAAAATTTTGACTAATGTATTTATAAGAGGCCCAAAAGACTATGTTTTAATATGGTTTTATGATTTACCATTCTAATCAGTGAAAGCATTCAAAAATCTAAAATATCAAGTTTTAGCACATTTCTCTATCAACATCATTGAAAATATATCATATACATAAATTTCTAAGATAAAACAAGGAACCAATGAAACTATTAACTAATATGTTTTGAGGTACAAATCAATGTTGTCTAGAATGATAAATCCAATGGTAAATAAAGATCTTCAAGACATCTTTAATAAAAGTTTTCTTGCATCATTACATGAGTCTATTATCTTTAATAAGTTTAAATATTTTGATGACTTATGCCATATTGTCTGAGATCATGAAATGAAAATGATTTCATTGAACAAGTTTAAGTATGTTGAAAACACACCAACTATATCTTCTACCAAGTTTCATATCAAACCAAGATACAAGGTTAAACTTATATAACCTAAAAAGGAAGCAACCACAATGGTTGATATAATATCACAATAACCTAATTAGATTAACTTATCCAACTCACTTAAGAGATAATTTAAATTATTAATTGAGTTTCTAGTTTTATTACTTGAGTCTCCAACTTAGTTACTTATAATCTTGTGGAGTGTCATCTCATATATTTCCCTCATTCTATAGAGATTGATACAAGTCAACCTTTTCTAAAATAATATGATGTTAAAGCATATTTTTATTATCACCAAGGCATGAAACATTCTAAAAAAAATTTTATACCTTGAAACACAAGATCCAAGTTCTTATTTAAAATCAATAGCTTACCTTTGATGATCCTCCAAAGGATTTAGGGTCACAAGCTAGTGACCATCAAAACCAAAATTTGTTTAAAGATCCATTACAAGATCATTCTAAGAAAAATTCTAAATTGAAAATGACATATAATGCACATTATCCTTTACCATATTATGGGCATCCACTAGATGGGATTATCAAAAAACTTACACACACGATAACTCCTATGGTTGAGACACTTTCTATTACATTTAATAACATTAAAATTGTGGATGATGATTCATATATCCACTCATTTTTTTTAGAGTATACCTTAATAATTAGCCTATACATAGTGTTATGGTTGATAATGGTTATATGGAGAATATATGTACCATGAATTTAGTCACACATTTAGAACATATACATGATTATTTATACCCTTCAACCAAAATGGTCAGAACATTTGATGGGACTTCACAAAAGGTTATTGGTGAGATTGATTTAAATTTACAAGTTGGTCCAACGACATTGATCACTCCCTTTTATGTTATATCATACATGAGAGTATTTTTTATGTTATTGGGATGATCTTGGATACATAAAATTCATACAATACCTTCCATATTACATGGGTGTATTAAATACATTCATACTAATAAGGTCATTACAATTTCTAAAATTCCATATGAACATCCACTTGAACAATATAAGTTTATTCCAAGACAACTAATTACAAAATCTATTAAGTTTATTCATGTACAAAATGGTAAGTAATAGGAAATCCCATTTCCTAGGCTACCAATACTCATGCGACCATTTCACCAAAGATACACAATGAACTACACAGAGTCTCATCCACACTTACATAGTCTACCCAATTACTGAGACAAAATAAACATGTTGTAATTAAAACTACACTAAATAAAACACAAAACACTAAACAATGGGTTCTATGAACTACTACTTTTTATATTACATCTTCACAACCATAAAGTCCTATGAAACATATACATAGTATCATAGATTATACGATTCTAGATATGACACCTATACATGCTCCTTTATAGTATCACCAGTTTGATGTACCATATTCCAAGTTCATAGCATCTTATGAGCATCCCTTAAGCTAGAATTTTCCATCCAAATATTCATAAAAAAATCCAAAAAACATATTCCAAGAAAATTAAAAAACATTCAAATAAATTAAAAATATACAAAATTAGTCAACATACACATGTTTACTAGCTCTTTGGCATATTTATTATTTACATTATGTTAGTAGATAAAATATCAGTTATTTTATATACACATATGATTCATGCATAATTGAGTGTGATATAGGCATACGTTATATCCATGATACCTACACATGAATATGTTTGACCTTTCCTCTTCACCCATGACACACTACATTGGGGTATCTTGCTTCTATTTGATCATGATTGATACAAGTTATATTATTTTATGATCACTTGTACATTATCATGTTGAGATTTAATACTAAAAATTACACATAAATATACTCATGCTTGTATCTTACACTATGTATTTGATTTTCTATGTTACATGACATTTTTTACTAACACATATATGGAAGGACTAGTATGATATGTTTGTGTTAGTTTATCATACTTCATTTATTCACATTGTCACTTCCTCGAGTCTAATTATTATTTTATATTATCTTTATTTTGAAATATTTGAATTTAATCCTTGATTATGGGCCCCTATGCCATTATATTTTATTTATTTATGGGTATACATTTGAATATGTTATTGGGAGTGAAGTCACTATTCATAATCACTATTCACAATCACTATTCATAATCACTATTCATGTTGATGTGGCATGTATGTGATGTGGAATGTTGGTGATATGGCATTTAAGTTATGTGGCATAGACCATGGAGGACATTTCATGGTGTAAAGTTGATGTGAAATAAGACGGGGTGTAATTATTGAGGGTTAACTCTTGGATACATGTGGGGAACAAGGATAAAGAAGATCTCCATTGTTTGTCTTCACATGAGTAGGTATGGGGAACATTTATATGGAGGCTCCATGAATCATGTATTTTTATAAATTCAATAGATGATTTTGACTTTAGTGGGTAGGTGGTAGACAAAACATGGAGGTGGTTTATCTTGTCTAAAGTAGATGCTCTACTTTGTTGAAATTTGCACATGGAGACGAACACTACATTGTTGATCACTATTAAGTCCATGAGGAGGGTGGCACATTTTTTCTTCTCCCTTGTCTTTTATCTATCATCCTTTCTATATTGTAAATGATATATATGGATGACTTTCCCCTTTGTAATTTTATCCTTTGTAATCAAGATATGAAAGTGTTAATTCTTGGAAGCTTAAAATTTGTAAGCTTTGTATAACTTTTTATACTCTGTCTGTAAGCATTAGAAAGGTTTTTATAAGGAGATGAATCTTTGTATAAGATGATATTTGTCTAAATTAATAATAAGTTTGGAGTCTACCATTTGCCTCATGGTTTTTCCTTGAACATTATAAGGTTTCCACATATAGCTTATGTTATCTAGTTATTTATTATCGATTATTTTATGGCTTAATTTATTTTGCATTATTTACTTGCATGGTTTAGGATATTTTTATTAACATCTAGTATCAGATTTATGATATTTAAAAAGTCTTGTTTGAGTGTTTTATATTATAAGGGAGATTTTTGCAAGTGGGAGATAGTACAATGACAAGAGGAGTAACCATGTTTGAGATAAAAAAAGTTTAATGGCAGATATTTCTCCTTATGGAATATGAAGGTGGAGGATCTCTTCATGTAGAATGACCAAGATCTTGCCTTGAAAGGTTTTTCAAGGAAACCTAATAGAATGATAGATGAAGAGTGGATAAAGATGGATAGGAAGGAAGTTTCTACAATCTAGCTTTGTCTTACTGATTCTATTCTCTTCAATGTTGTTGAGGAGAATATTGTAGAATAGTTATGATAGAATCTAAATAAATTTTATAAAAAAAATCAACAAATAACAAAGTGTTTATGAAGAAGTAATTGTACAACTTAAGGATGAAGGTGAATTCATTTTCTACTGATCATTTAAACAAGTTCAAAACTATAATCAATAAGATAGTCTACATTAGTGTGAAGGGGGATGGGGAAAAAGTAATCAGCTTGATGTGTTCACTCCCTAATAGTTGGGATCATTTGATGATGACCATCATCAATTCATCATCTATATATTTGAAGTTTGATGATATGGTAGTGGGTTTGCTTGAAGAGGAGAAGAGAATAAAGTCTTCTAGTGTTTCCTCTAGTAATAAAGCCTTGATTGTGAGAGGTCATTCTAGTGAGAGGAAAAAGCAAGGTAAATCATCATCCAAATCAAAATCAAGAGGATCCAAGAATAAAATGAAGTGATTTTATTATGGAAAGCCAAGATACTCAAAAAAGGATTACTAAAATTTGAAGAATGAAGTGAAGGATGGAAATTAGAATCGACCTTCAGCCAAGGCTAACACAATATATTTAGAGGAAGTGTCAACACATGAATATTTCTACCTCAATAATAACATAACTCTTTCTAATTCTTGGGTGTTGGACTCAGGTGCATATTTTCACACGACTCCACATAGAGATTGGTTTGTCTAATATTAGGCATATAGTGGAGGGTCAGTCTACTTGGGTGATGATAATCCATTAGATATTATGGGAAGAAGGGATATAAGGATCAAGCTAGATGATGGTAGATTTATAATGTTGAAGGATGTGTATCATGTTATTGATTTGAAGAAGAGTCTCATTTACATCAAGTTGATGTATGATCTAGGGTATTCTTGTACCTTTGTTAATGGTAAATGTAGAATTACCAAAGGATCCCTAGTGGTAGCAAAAGGAGATTCATATGGTTCCCTATAACATCTATGTAGAGATTCAATGACAAGTACTACAATAAAACCAACTACAAAGAATGCTTAGGATGCTATGGAATCAATGCCTTGGACATATGATCAAGAAACGATTAAGATATTTTGTGTGACTGAGGTATGCTATATAGAATTAAGTCTTGTGATTTAGATTTATGTGAGTACCACATATTTGGTAAACATAATAGGGTTAAGTTTACTGCAAACACATATAAAATTACTAATTTCTTTTAACTTATCCATTTGAATATTTTTGGACCTATCCCTACTCAGTCTATCAATGATAGAACATATTTTATAACATTTATAGATGATTATTATAGAAGACTATGGGTGTATTTTTTGAGGAAGAAATCATAAGCTTTTGACAAGTTTAAGGAATTTAAGGCATGAGTATAGAAAATTTTGGGCAAATCCATTATATGTCTTGTAGAGTAAAAATTTACTCTACGTTGCATTCTATTTTTTAGTCACACGCCATGAAATTTTTCCTTCACATACTGTGGTTCAAGATGGCAGAGTTTTGAAACAGAGCATGGACTCTATTTTCCTTTTTGATTTATTTTTTTGTAAGTGTCAGAGTAGAGCGGAAGTTGATAAGTGTCATCATCCAAGGCATCCTTCTCAGTGGAAACTACCAAGTGTTGTCATCTGAGGCATCATCTATATGATCTGTGAGTTGGTTAGAATGTGCCACATGTATCATAGTGGCTCAGCAGAATGCACCAAGTGTCAGTGTTCGTGGTTACATATCAGAACCCACATTTTATCTCTTTGCAGTGGAAGGTTTCAAAAAGCTAAGTATCAAGATCAGGCAGAAAGTGCCAAGTGGCAATAGCATAAGGTCTCAGTGTTGCTTTTCTAAAAGTGACGGAAGCTACCACGTATCCCAATTGAAGAGAGTGGAAGTCACCATGTGTCGGTATCCAAAATATTTTTGGTTCAAATCCTTGGTTCAATATTTTTAGTTTAATGCCTCGGTTCATGTGTAAACGGTGTGTAGTGTTGAACCATTGAACCATTTTTGGTTTAATCAATTGGTTCAATGGCTTAGTATAATCAGGTAGTTCAAAGGAGCATTCCAAAAAACCAAAGGGATCAAGTGCACTTTTGGAAGGTAGCAAGGTGCAACCAAACCATTCAAGTGGAGGCTACCAAGTGTCATCTACCGAGCCCTTTCTACTCTATTCCTAGAAGCAGCGGAAGACGTCACGTATCTTCCCAGAGAGTGGAAGCTGCCACATGTCACCATTGAAAAGATCTTCTTCATGTTTCATTACTGAATAAAGATTGTGGTGGGTCCTGAGTTTTATTTTTAAAGTCTGTGGAAGCTGCCAAGTGTCACCATCTATAGGAGCCTAACATGTGTCCCTAATGTTTCCATAGTATAGCTAAAGAGAAATAGAGATTGTCACCTATCCCTATACCCCTTTTCAAAGTTGCTTAGGTAAGAGATGTAGTGAGTCTTATTTTTGTTAAGCTATTCAAGTTTTGAGAAAGTGGATTGTGACAAGTGTCAAAAGTGGAACACTCCTGAGCAAAGACACAAAAGAGTATAAGTTATGCGGAAAGTGCCGTGTGTCTTCAATAGTTGTCACAGAACATGCCAAGTGTCATCCTCCAATGTCTCCTAACTAGAAAAAATATTTTCAAGGAATTGGCTAAGTGTTACTTAGAATTTAAGAGAAGGGAGCATCCTACAATCTATTACAGCCAATGAACTGCCAGAAGATGAAGCATTTTAGAATCTATAAGATATCTTCTATTAGACACGTTCAATTAGGGATAGATTTCATTTGAGCCATTAGATTGGGAACAAGCAGACAATTCGAAGTGAATCCAAGGCTATAAATAAGGGTGCAGAGATCACCAAGGGAGGATCCATGATTAGAGAGAATTTTTTAGGAGAGAATTATTGTAACAAGTTTAGACTTTCTAGAGCTGTGGCTAAGTAATATCATTTGCTTTTATCTCATTTTCTTGAGTTGAAAGGTTTATATAACTATATGTGTTTCTGCACCTTTTGTATGACTGGAAGATTCAAATAAGAAGATTGAACCCTATGCCTTTGTTGATATTATCTGTGTCATTTGTAAAAGTAGTCTAGACTGTAGATTTTCTAGAGTTGTGATTAGGAATGTCATTTGCTTTTGTCTCATTTTCTTGAGTTGGAAGGTTTACATAACTGTACGTGTTTCTGTGCCTCTTATGTGATTGAAAGATTCAAATAAGAAGATTGAACCCTATGCCTTTGTTGACATTTTTTGTATCTTAGCAAAAGAAGTCTATGCTGTGAGCCTCTGTTTCTATTGTTTCAATCTTTTACATTGATCATGCACTTGTTTGCTCTTAAATGTAAATGAATCCTACTTATAGTCTCACTGTGCTCAGGATTAAGGTTGAATTAAATCTCAGGCACATCACCATAGATTAGATTTTATTTCTTGCATTGTGTTTCTGATTTAAATTCCTATCCCTTTTCTCAGTATTTAATCAATTTAAAGAAGAGCCAACTTCTCTAAAATTTGGAGGTTGTTTCAAGATGCAAGTCTCATATCTTGAAAATTCCCATTGTTGTTGTTGGTTAGAATCAAGCACAATTTTAAATCATCAATAGTTTCTGGCATGCTCGATGGGACCAATCTTAAAGTTTCTTTCAAGATCATATGAACCAAAGAGCTACGAGGAGTCATAGTTGTGGACCAGTAACTAGATCACAATTTGCTACAAATCTAGGTATTCTTTTGCCACCTTTGGTAACAAGTCCAAGAAGAAGAGCTAACTAGTTTGTACCAATACCTAAAATAAATAGGGGAGCCCCTATACCCCCAATAAATTATGTGAGTTGGAACACTGGTAGTCCATTAGTCCTCCCAACACCACCAGCTATTTGGGATCCTATCCCAGTGAATGCCCTAAAAGCTCTACCTAAATTTAGTGGGCAAGACTCTAAAACACCTGAGGAACATCTTCAAGATGTATAAGATGTCTGTGCTATACATGTTGTCACACAAAAAAATGTGGCCATAAGATTATTAGTAGCTTATTTTAAAGGGAAAGCTTTAGAATGGTATAGGTCCCTGACCCCAAATACCATATCTACATGGGATCAACTTGGAGATATTTTCTTTGAAAGATTTGCAGAGAAGGCTGATAAGTCTTCTTTGTTACAATAGTTAATTACCATTCAAAGGGGACCATAAGAGGCCATGACTGACCTCAATTCCAAATTTCAAAAGACTTGGGATAGAATCCCTGTTACAGCTAGACCATTACTAGGTATGGCCATAGTGTTTTATCTTAAGGCTTTGAATTCAGATATATCTGTTATGATTCAGTCACTTAGAGGACACACTTTGCCAGCGGCTTATGAATATGCGGTCAGAGCTAAGAAAAATTTAATAGACACTGGAAAGTTATCCCGAGGCCTCCCATGCCCATGTTCCTAGAAATTTCCTTGCCATTACCTCAAGAAGTTCCTAAATCTGTAAGCCCACTAGTATTTATGTACACTTACCCTCAACCATCTACTAAAGAAATAGTCGCCACTCAGTCATCTGAGCTGGATGATATCAAAAATATCTTAAGGACATTTTCTAATGAGCTGATCAATCTAAAAGGACAACAAAATACTTTCTATAAGCCTCCATATCAAAGCTATTAAGGAAACATATTTTCATCTCATTCAAACCAATATCAGGTTTCTCTAAGACAAACTAACCATCAACCAACAAACCAATTGGTTGTAGTCCCCACACCCTCATAGACTATTCCTCCCAATTTAAATAGGGATATTTTTCTAGGGCAAAATAACTATGTAGATAACACTAATGCTTGGTGTTTCCCTTGCAACAATGCTCATACACCTAGAGATTGTCCTATGGGTAATCTACAACAAAAGGTGGCAGAGCAAAGAAGAATGGATGGTCAGTTTGCAAGTTCTAGTGATAATCAGGCCTACCAGTCTCTTGGTATGTATAATTCAGTCCTAGTGGCTCAGATGCAAGGTATGTCCTTACAACAAGAGGAAGAAATAGCCCTAGAACATGCTTTGTTCTCATGGGTTGAAGATGAAACTAGTGGTGCAATCTGATTATCACACCAAAAAATTGGTGGTGTAATCTGATTATTACACCAGATCAAAGAGAAGGATGGTGGAACAACCTGAGATTGTAAATAGTCAAGTCATGGAGAATCCTCCATTTCAAGAACAAAGAAACACTGCTGTCAGACAAGAAGTGCCTCAGCCAATGCGAAATCAAGGGACTTCAGCCCAAATTTAGGAAAAAACAAGATACCCCTATTTTTAAAAAGCTCAGACTCTTGGACCAATAAGTGTGGTGGATCAATTGAAAAAGACTCTAGCACAAGTATCAATATGGGATATATTGGCTATTCTTGAATAGAAGACACTACTACAAGAAGCTCCACAAGGCCAAGCAGTGCCCAAAGGTAATGTTACCAAAGAAGGAACTGTTGGAAAATAAAAGCTCAAAGATATAGTCCATATGCAGACAACAACCCTAGTAAATAATACAATAGAGGTAAGCAAATCCAAACTGGATCCCTTCTATTTAACTTTAATAGTTGGAAAGAAACTACTGCATAATGTAATGATTGATTCAGGGGCTAGTACCACAGTAATGCCCAAGCAAATAGCTGATGCTTTAGGCATTATGAACCACTCACTAAAGGAGTCATACAGCTTGATGGCAAAGCAATACAAACCATAGGGAGAATCAAACAACTCAAATTACAATTATATGCTTGTCCCAATATAATTGTGAATCAGGATGTAGTAGTGATAGATATACCTCCTGTTTTTGGCTTATGTTTATCAAGAGACTTTATAGCCAAAATAGGGGGATATATGTCCCTTGATTGGTCTCATCTCATCTTAAGAACCAAATATGGCTCAAAGATGAAGATATTGTTTGAGTCATTATATAAGGATCACATCACTAATGAGCCAACTGCAAAGTTAGAGGTATCCCATGCTATGATGAATAAAGAAGAGAGGGTCTTTGTCGAAGAGCTAGGTGAATGGACTAGGTATAATCAAGAAGAAGAAAATGATCATTTATTAGCTATGATGCAGAGTGATCCATATGGAAATTATGACTTTATTAGTTTGGGCACTTACATTATACTTGATGAAGATCATAGAATCCCCAATGTTCTAGAAGAAGAAAAGTCAAAAGATACCTCTTCTATTAATCGTCAGGTCTCTTATGAATTCCAGATTCCTAGTGAGAAATCACAAGTATATATTTTGATCCCTAATGAAGAAGAAATACTCTTTGACTTTCTTCTTATTTTGCAAGATGATGAGGAGGAGCATGGACAATTCCTGGACCATGATTTAAATGATTTGTTTGAAATCATTGAGTCTAGTTATACCATTTTTCAAGACATCTGTGAACTGGTTACATATAAGCAGAACAACATTGAGCCTCAATTACATGTGCAAAATTATTGCAAACTTTTAGAATTATCCTTTCAAGATATTGGTAATTTTGAAGTTATTAAGGAGGATGATCATGTAGTAGAACCAAAGTTTGAAGCAGAAGGAATTAAATCATTAATTGATTTCCTGATAAGATATGCCAATATCAAGAGGAGATATTCGATGAGCTTCCAAGAACAAGAAGAGTCTATATATATTGGAAACATGTTTGACTCAGACTCACTTGAATGTAAGCAAATCAAGGAGGCATACACCGAGGACAATTCACCAAAGCCATACCCGATTCGATCACTTGTATGGCAACATAAGCTGGCTTGTCATGAAAGAGAATTTAGAAATTATACTTTTGATCCAAGTGGGAGATAAAGATGCTTCATTAATGTAGTTAGGTAGTTTCCCTTTCCGTATTGTTTTGTTTTCTTGCTTTGTTTTCCTGCTTTGTTTTCTTGTTTTGTTGTTTTCCTACTTTTCTTTTGAATAAGTGTTCTTTGAACATGTAGTCGACAGCTCAAAAATTTTCAAAATTTTCAAAAATTCTCCAATACATTGAATGTCTTCCAAATCTTTAGAAATCCCTAAGGTACCTTGCACTGTCACTTGCATAATGTGTCTATCCCACTGTTCCATAAAGATTGAGTAGGATCTGCTAACAGTTATATGAGTTTAATGCCATTTTGAGACTTGATAGGTCAATAAATCGTTCTTAGCAAGAGTTAAAGTTTACAAGTTCTCAAATATTCTTGGATCTGTGCAAAAATATCTTGCTACTTGCATTTTTTGTGCTTAGTAAATTTCTTCAGCGAAAGCATCTCTATTTTGCAAGAGTTCATACAAGTTACCACAGAGAAGATATAAAGATGGAAGGGGCATAATCTTCACAACAAGGAGCTGGGATGTATGAATCCATTGATAAGTTTCTTGCAAGTAAATTGTATGCTTCAGCTCCTGCACAACTGTTGAAGACTTATCCAAGGACCAGGTTTCCTTAAGCTGGTCTAGTAGGTGATTCAACAAAAATAAAGGATTATACAGATGGCATCATAGAGCTAATTCTTTAGACAGCTAGTAGAAAAAATCTTAGAGAATGAGCACATCAAAGGTGTCTACAGAGGGCCAGAGAAGGGCAATATGAAACATTTTCCATGAGGATATGGACCTCACAACTAGCTTAGTTCATTATCCCAACTATGCATTCATGCCCCAACCTGGTCGAATTATGTACAAACTTGCTCCATGCACCTTTACAAACCATTCAACGAGGCCCATTCATAGTGAAAATCACATTGAAAGATATCAAGGATATGTTAGCCCTGCATCATGACAGTACAACTACGTTTCCCACTATTGCTAATATGTAAAGAACATGGGCAAATATCAACACTCAAACAAGGTTCTTGAGATCTAAGTTACAAATGGGTGATGATGACACTATGGTACCCACACTGCCTGCACCAAGAGCTCAATTCACATAGGCTAGCCAAGATTACATTGTCTATGATGGCTCTCATATTGGGCATGAAAGATGACATGGTAGTGTATGCAGAACAAATGGCTATCCTTTTCAAACTGAAGACCATTGACAAAACCTAGGAGTATCAGCTTGACTTTTCTAAACAAATTACTTTGTCTATGGTAGAAAAATTGGCTCATTTTAGATCGAAAGGAGTGCTCAGGTATTCTTCTTATTTGTTCCACCTCATGCTTTTATAGAACTCTAAACTCTTTGCCCAACATATGTATCTTAATATGTATGACCTAGATTTTGATCTCCAAAGGAGCATCCTATGTCTACATGGACACACATTTTGTCAAAGACTAGTGACCCATATGAGTTTTGGGAATTATTTGTCACTCCTACTTTTTGCCACCTTAGTCCCGAACCAATTATGAATAGATTATTCCCTAGTGTTTCAAATCTTTTGGCTAGTTGCCCAATTCCTTGTAATTTCTATTTTGGATCCCAACATGTCATTATAAGAGTTCATGGTTTTTTTGGGGAACCAATGTTGCTACCTAAGATCTTGACTCTTAGGTTAGCATTCCTAGAGGTTACCAAGTAGGTATCCATAATTGATAATGAATTTGGCTTAGGAAAGAGAAAGAGAAAGATGTATAATCTACCATAGATGACAATGGCATGGTTTTGGAAACCAGAGATGTTGAAGTTGTATTACTCAAAAAGCTAGCCTTTCTAGGTTTCCTTATAATAGAGGACAAATGGGTTTATGACCCAAATGATTTCATATCTTCCTGGATAAGAACTAACAGAGTCACAATCAGAATTGCACATGAGGGCTGCCATTTTTGGGAAACCAGGAAAAATCCTAGGGAAGACACTCTTGGATTTTACGTTGAGTTAACAGACTTGCCACTTCCACAGAATAGGCCATGGGAGACATTTTATGTTAAGCAAAGAGATTATGATCCTAAAGTTAGGATGAATTTTAGCTTAAGGAGAGCATTAAAGAATAAAGATTGGGATACTAAGAAGATAGAGGCCTATTGGAAGTATAGGCAGGAAATTTGTCAAACAACCCATTCTTTTGGGAATGTAGACACAGATGAAAGATGGGAAGAATTATGAGATGAGTGCCATATCTCCCCTATATCCAGCCCAAAGATAGGTAATTTGCTAACATCGAGTTTAGTGTAGGAAGCTAGGGCCGGGTCAAGTCAAGAATCACAAGTCTCAGAGCAAACTGCAGCTGTAGCAACTGTATCAGTTTGGCCCCAATCTCTTAGTGCCATAGAAATGCAAAAAAGTGTGGTGCCTTCATCATCACAAGCTTCTCCATCAGCCCTGGTTACAGATATTCCTAGTTCTCCACAAGAAGTAGATGTGGAAGAGAAAAAAATGTAGCAAGAAGAAGAGACACCCAAGAAATGAAAGAGGGTGCAGTTTCAATTTGATTCAGAAGAGGAGACAAGCACCACACAATGCCAATTATAGGGTACTGTAATTGCTCCTTACGCCTTAACATTACCTCATTTCTCCCCTTCTATTCCCAAGAAACCTTGCCCTTAGATTTCCCATAGCTAACAATTAGCTATTCAATATGGTCTTCCACAAGGACATCCTTTTGCGGGTGGGCACATTACCTCTCCTTCCACCTTCCAGACCCAAGCAGATGTTGCTAGGAAGGCAAGGGAAGCCAAAAGAGAGAAGAAGAAGATTAAGGATAATAAAGCTTTGGCTATACCCCATTTGTAGTCACAATTTGATCCCATTCAGCATCAATTGATGGTGACCTATTTGCCACGAAATGTAATAAAGCCAACTGAACAAATGCAGCTAGAGGACTACACGATGAGTGCAGTGGCCATAGACATGTCCTTATTTAGGCTACAGGACAAATTTGAGCTACTAACTGAATCCACTTTTGTAGTTACTGAAGACTACTTGAAGATATCAAGAAGACTACAAAAGATAGAAGATGAGCTAGCCAATGAAAAGGCAAACTATAACAGTTTGGCCTCAGTGATCAATAATAAGAACAATGAAATAGAGAATCTGAATAAATAGTTGAAAAATACTATTTCTCTTCAAACTCATCAGGAAATTTAGGCCCAAAATGATTCTTTAAAATCAGGGCTCCCACAAGTCAAAGATGCGGTGATAACCCTCAGGCACGAAAAGGTAGTGCTACAAGGACAATGTGAGGAACACTTGTTGCAAGTTACCCAATTGCAACAAAAGCTGCTGGCTAAATAGAATAACACTACGTAGTCATAATAGCCCAATTTCACTCAGAGAAATAGAGAGTAGCATAATTGACACTAGAACTGGCCAATAGGCCAAAGAGTGTTGGAGTGTTAAGTCTGGTAAAGGAGCTACACGAATCCATGTAGAAGAGAATCTCTTCAGAGATTATTCAACTCAGGCCATCTCTCACCTTCCTGCTAAATGCATAGAAATTGTGAAAAAAGGTGGAGAGTTCAGTTGTAAATACTCTGGCTATAGTCTCTGAGAGAGTAATGGACTTAGAAATGTTGCTACAAAAGCTGTATGATGCAATGGATGCAACACTGTCAGCAATAGGAATCAATGATAGAATGGTCACTGCCAAGTGAGTAAATGAAGTTCTCAGTTGCAATTCCATAGCCAATAATTGCAAGGAGCTTTTGGATTTCATGAAGGAAGGAATAAATGAAATAAAATAGCATGTTGAAGATCTAGTATAACTAGGTTTTCCTTCTCTATTTCCTGATGACAACACGGTGCTAATGGTAGAAGAAATTAAACCTTTGCTATTGGCCAAATAGAAAGATCAAACAATTTTATAGAATCTAAGGGATGATTCATCAGTCCTTGAAGTAGAAGCTATCTTGGTTCCTGTTTCTCAGCTCAAATTCAAATTGAAGGCTACGGTTCAAATTTTGCAACATTTTTCACACAAGGATATTATTAACCTTAATTTAGCCTTCAATGAATTGCAGAGTAAGCAAGGGTTATCTAATGAAGAGTGGTCTGCCTACCAGACAACATTATTGAAGTTGTAATTTTGAATTTTTGATCTAGTAAGAGTTATGGTTTCTTTTTGAGCAGGGTTAAAAGACCTTGGGGTCACCAATAACTATAGAGTAAAAATTTACTCTACGTTTCATTCTATTTTTTAGTCATGCACCACAAAATTTTGCCTTCGCATACTGTGGTTCAAGATGGCAGAGTTTTAAAATAAAGCATGGACTCTATTTTCCTTTTTGATTCATTTTTGTGTAAGTGCTGGAGTAGAGTGGAAGCTGACAAGTGTCATTGTTTGAGGCATCCTTCTCAGTGGAAACTGCCAAGTGTCATCATCTGAGGCACCATTTATATGATTTGTGAGTTGGTCAAAATGTGCCATGTGTATCATAGCGGCTCAGCATGGAATGTGCCAAGTGTTAGCATCCATGGTTACATATTAGTACCCACATTTTATCTCTTTGCAATGGAAGGTTTCAAAAAGCTAAGTATCGAGATCAGGTAGAAAGTGCCAAGTGGCAATAACGAAAGGTCTTAGTGTTGCTTTTCTAAAAGTGATGAAAGCTGCCACGTATCCTAGCTAAAGAAAGTAGAAGTCACCACATGTTGGCATCTAAAATATTTTTGGTTTAAAGCCTTGGTTCAATATTTTTGGTTCAATGCCTCAGTTCATGTGTAAATGGCGCATAGTGTTGAACCATTGAACCATTTTTGGTTCAATCGATCGGTTCAATGGCTTAGTATAACTAGGTAGTTCAAAGGAGAATTCCAAAAAACCAAAGGGGTTAAGTGCCCTTTTGGAAGGCAATAAGGCACAACCAAACCATTCAAGTGGAGGCTACCAAGTGTCATCTACCAAGCCCTTTCTACTCCATTCCCAGAAGTAGTGGAAGACGTCACGTATCTTCCCAGAGAGTGGAAGCCACCATGTGTCACCATCTGAAAGATCTTCTTTGTGTTTCATTGCTAAATAAAGATTGTGGTGGGTCTCGGGTTTTATTTCTAAAAAGTTTACAAAAGCTACCAAGTGTCACCATTTGTAGGAGCCTAACATGTGTCCTGAACGTTTCCATAGTATAGCTAAAGAGCAATAGAGATTGCCACCTGTCCCTATACCCCTTTTCAAATTTGCTCAAGTAAGAGATGCAGTGAGTCTTATTTCTGTTAAGCTATTAAAGTTTTGAGAAAGTGGATTGTGACAAGTGTCAAAGGTGAAACACTCCTGAGCAAAGACACAAAAGAGTATAAGTTATGCAGAAAGTGCCGTGTGTCTTCGATAGTTGCTGTGAAACATGCCAAGTGTCATCCTATGGTGTCTCCTAAGTAGCAAAAATATTTTCAAGGAATTGGCTAAGTGTTACTTAGGATTTAAGAGAAGGGAACATCCTACAATCTATTATAGCCAATGAACTACCAAAAGATGAAGCATTTAAGAATCTATAAGATATCTTCTGTTAGACACATTTAGTTAGGGATAGATTTCATTTGAGCCATTAGATTGGGAACAAGGAGACAATTTGGAGTGAATCTGAGGCTATAAATAAGGGTGTATAGATCACCAAGGGAGGATCCATGATTAGAGAGAATATTTTAGGAGAGAATTATTGTAACAAGTTTAGACTTTCTAGAGCTGTGGCTAAGTAATATCATTTGATTTTGTCTCATTTTCTTGAGTTGAAAGGTTTATATAACTGTACATGTTTCTATGCCTTTCATATGACTGGAAGATTCAAATAAGAAGATTGAACCCTATGCCTTTGTTGATATTATCTATGTCATTTGCAAAAGTAGTCTAGACTGTAGATTTTCTAGAGTTGTGATTAGGAATGTCATTTGCTTTTGTCTCATTTTATTGAGTTAGAAGGTTTACATAATTGTACGTGTTTCTACACCTCTTATGTGATTGAAAGATTCAAATAAGAAGATTGAACCTTATGCCTTTGTTGACATTTTTTGTATCTCAGCAAAAGAAGTCTATGATGTGAGCCTTTGTTTCTATTGTTTCAATCTTTTACATTGATCATGCACTTGTTTTCTCTTAAATGTAAATGAATCCTACATATAGTCTCACTGTGCTCAGGATTAAGGTCAAATTAAATCTCAGGTGCATCGCCATAGATTAGATTTTATTTCTTGCATTGTGTTTTTGATTTAAATTCCTATCCCTTTTCTCAGTATTTACTCGATTTAAAGAAGAGCCAACTTATCTAAAATCTGGAGGTTGTTTCAAGATGGAAGTCCCATAGCTTGAAACTTCCCATTGTTGTTGGTTATAATCAAACACAATTTTAAATCATCAACATGTCTTAGATTAGATAATGAAGGAGAATATTACTCCTAGGAGTTTGATGAATTTTATATGTAGGAAGGAATTAAAAATCAAAATATTATACCTTATAATACTTAACATAAAGGTGTAACTAAGTGGATGAATAAAACTATCATGAATTGTGTAAGAAGCATGCTAAGTGGATCGAAGTTGGATAATGGATTTTAGGTAGAGGTTGTTAATAAACTACATATCTTATTAATAGGTCTCATATAGCTATGTTAGATGGAATGACTCTAGATGAGGTTTGGCATGGTAAGATAGTTGATAATTTTTATTTACGTATATTTGGTTATGAAGCATTTTCCCATGTGCCTAAATAAATAAGGTCCAAGCTTGTTTTAAAATAAAAAATGTATTTTTTTCGGATATGGAGATATAGTGAATGGGTATAGGTTACGATATCCTATTGACCATAATATAATTATTAGATGAGATGTTGTATTTAATGAAAAATCCATGCAAAAATAATGAGGTACAAAACACACCTAAAATTTTACCTATTGAAGTAGTTCAGGAAGAAGAAGATGAAAAGAAGCAAGTTGAAGGTTCAGAGTAGCAAGTACAAAAACCATAAGTTAGAAGGTCCAATCATATCAAGAAGGTTATAGAGAGGTATAATAATATTTTTTAGTCCTCTTTTGCTTTGTTAACTGATGAGGGTGAACCTAGTTCATTTTTGGTAGATAGAGAATTAGAGGATGTAGATAAATGGAGGAATGCCATGGAAGAGGAAATGAGAGCTCTTTAGAAGAATGAAACATGGGAGCTTGTGGATCTCCCACTTGGAATAAAGTCAGTTGGTAAAAAGTGGGTATACAGGCTGAAGAAGAATGATGATGGGTTGTTGGAGCAATATAAATATTGATTGGTGGAAAAAGGCTATGTGCAAAAGTTAAGTATAGATTTTAATGAGATATTTTCTCCTATTGTGAAATTAAATATTATTAGAGTGTTAATTTCACTTGTAGCTACTCAAAATATATAACTAGAGTAGCTTGATGTGAAAACAACATTCCTACATAGTGATCTTGAGGAGGAGATTTATATGGATCAGCTTGAGGTCTATGAGTAAAGAGGACAATAGCAGTTGGTTTGTAGATTGAAGAAATCACTATACGGGTTGAAGTAGGCATCTTTGATGTGATACAAGAAATTTGACACCTTCATAAAGATCCAAAGTTTTATAAAAAGTGAAGTTGATCATTGTGCATACCATAAGAGGTTTAATGATGGGATATTTATAATCTTACTGCTATATATTGATGACATGTTGGTTGTAGTCCCTGACAGGAAGAAAATCAATGATTTGAAGGCTCAGTTGGCCAGGACTTTTGAGATTAAGTATTTAGGAGAAATAAACCAAATATTAGGGATAATAATATACATAGGGACAAGAAATTAAAGAATATTTGGTTATATTAAAAGACATATGTTGAGAAGATTAAACAACAGTTCAATATATAGAATGCCAAACTAGTTAGTACCCCACTTCTTACACATTTTAAGTTGTCTTCTGATTAGTGTCCTAGATTAGAAGAGGAGAAAACAAGTATGTCTCACATGCCTTATTCATCATCAATGGGAAGCCTCATGTATGCCATGGTGTGCACTACATCAGATATTTCCCAAGTAGTAGGAGTTGTGAGCTAGTTCTTGGTTAATCCTAGAAAGGAGCATTGGTCTATGGTGAAGTGGATATTCAAATATCTAAGAGGCACTTCTAGTGCTATAATTTTATATGTAGGAGTAGATTTAAAATTCAAAGTTTATGTAGATTCAAACTTTGGTGGTGATAGCTATGGATGAAAGTCCAATAGAAGATATGTTTTTAGTCTTGCTGGTGGAGCTGTGAGTTGGGTTTCTACATTAAAAATATTTGTGGATTTATTAACCATTAAAGCAAAGTATGTGGCTATAATTGAAGGTTGTAAAGAGGTAAAATGGTTAGAGTGACTATTGGGTGACTTCATGGAGATTTAGGGTAAGATTAATTTGTATTGTGATAGTCTGAGTGTAATTCACTTAGTGAAGAATGTAACAATTCATGATCACACAAAGCATATTGACATCAAGTACCACTTCATTAAGAACATGGTTGAGGATGGTAGAATCTTTCTATAGAAGATAGATACCAAACAAAATACCATAGACATGTTGAAAAATTTGGTTAGGGTAGAGAATTTCGAGTGGTGCAAAATTTCTCTAGGCTTATTTAAGTTATAAGGTAGTGGTGGGAAATAATGCTAGTTAGATGGAAGAATACTCAGGTGTTGTAAATCTTGAATATTTACTTTAAGTGGGAGAATGTTAGTAGTGAATTCACTATTCATAGTAACAATTCATGGTCACTATTCATGGTGATGTGGCATGACCCATGGAGGATATTTCATGGTATAAAGTTAATGTGAAAGAAGATAGGGCACAATTATTGAGGGTTGAGTCTTGGGTGCATATGGGGAACAAGGACAAATAATATTTCCATTGTTTGTATTCACATGAGTAGGCATGGGGCACATTTTTATGGAATATCCATGAATCATGTCTGTGCCTAAATTCAAAATATGATTTGGACTTTAGTGGATAGGTGGAAGAAAAAACATGGACGTGGTGGATCTTATCTAAAGTAGGTGCTCTACTTTATTGACCTTTGCACATGGAGCTAAACACTACATTGTTGATCACTATTGATCCCATGAGGAGGGTGGAATATTTTCCTCCTCGTATTTTCTCTCTCATCTCTTCTCTCTTGTAAATGCTATATATGTATGACTCTCCCCTTTGTAATTGTATCAGTTATAAGCAAGATATGAAAGTGTGCATTCTTGGAAGCTTGGAATTTGTAAGATTTGTATGTAAGAATTGGTAAGGTGATGATAAAGAGAGTAAAATTTATAGAAGAGGAAATTTTTCTCAATTAATAAGAAGTCTAGAAGCTGCCTTTTGCCCCATGGTTTTTCCTTTACATTAAAAGGTTTCCATGTATATATTGTGATATCTAATTATTTCTTGTATATTTTTTTATAGCTTATTTTATTTCACATTATTTACTTGCATGGTTTAGGATATTTTTCTTAACATATGTCCTCCATTATAGTGTGTGACATTTGAACATGCCCCTTCTTTGTGGTCTCCTTAGATCCCTTTTGTGTGACATTGAGTGCTCTTGTGTGTGTGATTGATTATTTTTTGAGATTGTATCATTAATTTCTATATGTTTCTATGGTCTATATCATGACTCTTAGGTATTTTTATGATCATATACTATGAGATTCATTGATATATCTACTTATACATGCTACTCCTATATGCTACATGATTCATACATATATAATATAATTATCTTATAGTTTTAAGGTAAGGTGACTAACATATTACACTCTATTTACCTCAAAAGGGGGGGGATATTAGTGGTGGAATGCCATAGATACATGACTCCACACATACACAAATGGTATAACTTGATATAATTTATATTATTTAGATATACACTTGGGGTAGAATCTCATACATTTGGCATAATTTTTATAGATTTGGGATAGAGTTTTTTTAGATTTGTGATAGATATCATACATAGGTATAGATAAGAGGTTAAATTTTAATAGATAATTAAGCTTGAGAAAAATTATAGGTGCATATTACATGCAAGAGAATAAAAATTAAAAACATATATTCAAAACATTTTTCTAAGAAGTACTATTTTTACCAAGAAACATTATTTTGAGTCTTTCATGTGTATAAAAATTGTCTCCTTTATGTAATTGATATTGTACACCCTTGATGGACTTAACACTACTTAATTTTTTGAATTTGATTTGGTTGTACAACTTATCTTGGATATATTATACATTCACTTTAGTTGTGTGATTGATATATAGTGATCTCAATGGTTGTATCACAACTCACCATTGAACAAGACTGGAGGCATACTTACCCTCAAAATTTCCTCTTCAAATATCAAAGGTTTAGTTATGCACCTTTCTCATCCCAAATTATTCATAAGGAATCATATTTACCAAACCAAAGTATCAATGGGACTGATCCGGGAAACAATTCAGATGACAATTCGGGTGATGGGTCCACCCCAATTGATGACGAAACTTTCGGGAGCCATAACTTTTGCACCGTAGCTCCAATTGACTCACTGTTTGAACCGTTGGAAAGATAATAATGAGGGGAAAATCATGAGATGGCATGGATATTTTATTAATGAAGTTTTACCCCATAAAACTTAATGGAAGTGTCTCGAATTTTAATTTTAGTAGTGCAGTCTAAAAATAGTAAGTTTTTAAAAATAGAAATTCCTCAAATTTTGTATTGTTGTAAATCATGGAAGTAGAACCAATTCATCTCCCTTGAGATTAGTGACCTTCCATATCCTACCCACACCTTAAAAACATGTATAAATAAATATGTAACCTGAAATGGAAATCAGACATCTCTTTTCAGAGATAGGCATATGTTTGGGTCTGCAATTTTGATCAATAAAACATCTCTTTTCAGAGATAGCATTATTTGAATTGTGTTATTCTTATTTATTAAATTATCTTTCAACCAAAGCTTTCAAGTTTTAGATTAGTGGTATTAGATAAATTTTTCTTTAGAGTGTATGATCCCCAAAGATGAGGTCAGATTATAGGAAGATTGGGTGGAAAATAGAACCAACAGACTATCCACCTATTTGCTCCAAATGACTTCAAATAGCAGACAACACCGAGACATCCAATCCTTTCAAGGAAATGGTAAATAAATCCCTCCAAAAATAGAAAGTGTAGATGTTACAATAATTCACTCAAATTTTCCAACAAATTTTGATGGGAAATTCTGGCTCCTCATCTGCACCTCGCACATCCTTTCAGTGCCCCAACACCCTTCAAGGTTCAAGTGAATTTTGATATCCCTACATTTGAAGGCAAAATCAATGCTGATGTAGTAGAAAATTGGTTGGATCAATTATCATCTTATTTTTCTATAAATAAATTCACTGATAAAGAGAAGATTACTTTTGTTCTTCTGAAAGTATCATTGCCTATCAAAAATTGGTGGGAAGTGTACAAAAAGAGATTCAGTACAGATGATATTGGCCTTGAGATGAAAACTACATGGGATGATTTTTTAGAAGCTATAAAAGAATAATACTACCCCATTGGAGCATATGATCTGTATATAGAGTGGCAACAACTTCACCAAGGTAAGGAACAGTCTGTTCAAGATTACACTAACATTTTTCATTCTCTATCTGTGAGATTGGGCATCCAAGAAAGTGTGAAACATAAGGTTCTCAAATATCATGGTAGACTACAATGGTACATATGGGGAGAAATGGAACTCTTCAATTTGGAAACCATCAGTGAGGCATACAAGTTCACAGTGAAAGTGGTGTCATTATCACAAATCTGGAACTCACTCCAAAGAAGAATGTCGAGCCATCAAGTCACAATCCTCAACATCTACTGCTCTACCTCATATAGACCCTATAGTTAAAGAGGTTGAAGAAGAAATTGTAGATGCTGATCCTAAAGCCATTGTTGCTTCATCATAGACCCACGACGAGATGCTAGATGACAAGGAAAGGTTGTTTCACTCTAATTTATGGGTGAAAGGTAAGCCTCTACATTTTATTATTGATAGTGGTAGTCAAAAGAATTTAATCTTTGATAATGTTATGAAAAGCCTAAATCTATCCATGAAGCCTCACCTAAAGCCATACAGTATTGGATGGTTGAGTCCAGGGAGAAACCTTCGTGTCACCCACTAATGTCTTCTCTCATATGCAATAAAACTTTTCCAAGATGAGGTATTATGTGATGTGGTAAATCTAGATGTTTGTGATGTACTCTTTGGTTAGCCATTCAAGTATGATTGAAATGGCATCTATGAATCAATAACTCGAAGGATCACTCTCACTCTTGGAACACGGTGCTACAGGGTACCAGAGGTACCACCTTCTACATCTATCTCTTTGATTAGTGCCAATAAATTTGTTCTCATGGTGTTCAAGCCACAATAATCCAAAAGGGTTGATGTTATAGCCCTGACTACATAAAAAAAACAATAGAAGAAAATAGATACTGAGCTGAAGAAGGTCATGACCTTCCATCCATAGACAAAAATGGTGAACAATCGGGCCTTGCACAGTTCCATAAATCACAGTCCCTTCCAAGCATGCATCAGGAATAAAATAAAAGTAAAAATACCACAATTGATGGAAAATATTGATGAAATGGGGACCATTGCTTCCCAAGGAGGGAGGAATGATCTGGGCAACAATTCATATGACAATTCGGGTGATGGGTCCACCCCAATTGATGACGAAACTTCCAGGAGCCATAACTTTTGCACCGTAGCTCTAATTGACTCACCATTTGAACCATTGGAAATATAAAAATGAGGGTAACATTTTGAGATGGAATATATCTTTTCTTGATGAAGTTTGACCCCCTAAATCCCAACAGAAGTGTCCTAAATTTCAATTTTAGTAGTGTAGTCTAAAAATAGTAAGTTTCTAAAAATAGTAATTTCTCGAATTCTATATTGTTGTAAATCATTGAAGTCAAACCAATTCATATCCCTCGAGATTGGTGACATTCCAAATCCTCCCCATACCTTCAAAACATGTATAAATGAAGATGTAACCTGAAATCGAAATCAGACATCTCTTTTCAGAGATAGGCATATGTTTGGGTTTGTAATTTTGATCAATAAAACATCTCTTTTTAGAGATAGCATTATTTGAATTGTGTTGTTCTTGTTTCTTAAATTATATTTCAACCAAAGATTTCAAGTTTTGGATCAGGGACATATGTTCACATCGACACATGTGTACTCCTTCCTTACTATTTTTAATTTTTAAGCATTTTAATTATTTAATTCTAAAATTACATGCATTGATTTATACTAATAAATTATCTTGGTTATAGGTCATACACCAAAATTAAATTCACCAGGGCTCAAGTAAAGTCAAGATGTGTTGTACACACCTAGGTTTGCATGCATTTACTTTAACCTAGTAATTTAATCCTTATGAATTACTAGATTAAAAGGGCTGGGGGAAATGTATACAATATAATCTGATTATATATAACATCTTATACTGTATAGTTAACAAAATACCAATTAGGGATCCACCCTTCATTTCTAAACCTTCATTTTACCAAAAGGATCACATTCACCATCTCACTATGCATAAATACTTATCTTATGGATCGACCCTATCATTCTAATGATCCAGATCACTTGTACACTATAAAAAGATCATAATATGATTTATATCCTTAAATTTTAGTTATAGACCTTCAATAATTTTTATCCTATTGGACACTACCATTTACATAGGGACATGAGCATCGATGCTAGTGTCCAAATTCCCTATCTAGTATCTGTACTTAGAAATTCATCCAAATTACAAATATTTCAAAACATATGGGTCAGACTATTTTTCATATCTATCTCTTCTGTGAGATGTTTTCAAAAGGTGTGTATAAATATAAATCAAGGCCTACTCATTAATCATCTAGAAAATACCAAGCAAACACCTATTCAAGCTCATTCCATTAATATAAAAATTAAGTTCTACTACCCTATTATTCCTTATTTCTACATCACTCATAGAAGAAACCATATTATAGGTTTGAATCATTCAAATAACAACCCATGAGCAATATTTGTCAAGTTACAAACTAGATAATTACATGTCCCTTCAATATAGGACATTGTACCCTTGTGCACACATTATCCCATACTTGGGGGAGAACTAAATATGTCTAAGGTGCTCCTTGGAGTATTAGAAATGTAGGAAATGCTCTTTGATAAAGGATTCCTTGAGGCCATATTGAATTCATGAGTCCACTAAACAATTTTTGGCAAGGTGACATAACCTAAGTTTAAGAAATAGGGTTTGAAATATACATAACCATACAGATCTTATATGCATGATCCATATATATCAACATAAAGGTGGAAAAAATCATGACAAGTCTAGGTAGTCATTTATGAATATAAATAATATTTGATATAAGACAAAATTATTGATCCACAAAAATAAGTTCTGATGCTAGTGTCCACAAGTAGATGGAAGTGTCAAGGACTCTAGAAATAATATTTATAGAATTTGATGATGGGATATTGAGCATCAATTTACTGATTCTTACACTTATACATATTAGATCCACCTGCATATATTAAAACCAACTAAGTGATATATCTTATTTGTGTTACAATTATCAAAATATAAATTGGTATTGTACTTTATACATTTGGTAATTTTCTAGATTTAATATATTATGTTATCTGATTTAATTTAGTTGTCTTGGTTTCGAATAGTTTTATTCATCTATTTTATTAGGATATTTAAACCCCATTAACCCTCATCCAGTCATAAAAAGTGTTAAACATAAACAAGTGTCATGGCCATGAGACACATAAAAAAAATTACATATAAAGCACACAAAACACACAATAGAAGGCAAAGGGGCCACATATAAGGGACATGTTCAAATGTCACTTAGATGTAAAAAATAATAAAATGAAGGGTTAGAGCCTCACATAAGGACATGTTCAAATTTACACAATCCAAATAGAGAATACACATAAGACACGAAGTAGGAAAGCAAACATGAAAAACATGCATAGATACATATAGTTAATCAACATAAGAAATTGGTAACACTAATATATTTTATTACTTATATAACAATATATAAATGTATTATTAAGTAATAAATATCTACAGATGTTATGTTATAAAAATAATTGAGGTAAGAACAAAGAGAGATCTAAATAACGATAAAACTATAAATAAGATGCCCCTAATGAGTTTGATGATATATAAACAAGTTGTAAAAGATCTATGTATGGTTTAAATCTAAGAAATAGTAGCCTAAATTCATTAGGAAAAGAGAAACATGAATTATAAATAACATGATTCACTCTTGTTTGAATAGGGTGCTCTTTTCAAAATGTAATTTCAAAGTTTTAGGCAATGAATCAACCTACAATTAGATCTGGAAATGGCATCCTATGTGCTCTACACTCACTCATGTACACTTTTGAAACATATATGATATTAAACTAGATAGAAATATATACTGAATAACTATGCATACATTAAATAATTTGAAATGAACTAAGCATAAGCATGTAGAAATCTTTATTTTATTTTTTTAGAACATTAGTTTGTTTTTGTACTTTTGCATACTTGAATTGAGAAATATGAAGAAGGATAATAACCAATGACTCCATTAATATATTTAACCTCAATAGGTCTTGTATATAACATATTAATTTTGACCTCTTGTGAATGTAAAGTATCATGCCACTGTGGAATATCTGTATCATGAAGATCATGCCAATATTCTACATTGTAATCATCATGGTCATAATTATCTTCTAGAATCTAAAATTTTAGGATTTCATTATGATCATATTGTGTTTTTATGTATGAATAACTAACTTCCCCATATTGTGGTATTGACCTTTATAACTTATATTTTTCCATAGGTATTATGTCATATGCCTCTATGATATTCCATTACTTGTATTTGTTTTTATACTAGTTGAAGATCTGATCTTTATTTGTTATTCTTGATTTAAATAAATTATATCTTCTCTTAAAACTATGATCATGCACTTTCATGTTATAATGTGAAATGGTTATGATCTTTTCCCATTTTGATCTCATTTCTTTCATCCATGATCTTACTAATTCAACATTATATTGGGCCAAATTAGGACATACATGAAATACCATTTAACATGTTTTTGAACCAACTGTGAAAGGTGGCTCAATGTATCCAATAAATGATTTTGATACAATAGTCTTAAGTGATCCTTATCATATCCAAGAAATTGTAATATTTTCATGCTATAAACATTCATTTGAATAATTTTATTGATCACAACATTGGTACATTGCTTACCATCTATGAGAGGGTAATGAATCAAAGGGTTTAGAAATGATGAGTGATTTTGAATTAGATCCTTTAAAGCCACACTTTTAACATTGGGTTTTGTAGGCATCTAATTCTTTGGAATATTTTTTTATCAGAAACACTTTGTTGAGAATGTTTTTGGCTTATCTTGAATTTGATTTGGAAACTTCTCTATAGTAATTCTCTTTTTCTTGTTGTAAGTGTTGGAAGCAAAATGAATTTGGGGGGGGGGGTGAATTAGTTTCCTTATAAACTTTTAATTTAAATTCAATAGATATTATAATCATTGAATAGGAAACATCATCATATGAGCAATATCAATTAGTTTAGCAACATAGTAATGAGAACATATACACAAGTATGAACACATTATATAAGTGGGAAACCCTCATAGGGAATAAAACCCACTAACCATTGCTTGGAAAACTAGTCTTATAAATCAATGAATCAAATTTAGTTGAAAACCCACTCAGCTTGGATCACCAACCCTAGTCTATCAATCACCAACTTGATAGAGTCTTTAGCAAGCACCCACTTACAAAGAAGCACCAACTTCCTTAGTGATTCAACACCAACTAAACCACCTCTTAAAAAACCACCCAATCATACAAGTATACCTCTAAATTAAATATTTTTCCTTTTTACAATCTCAAATATATTATGGTACTCTTTTTCATCTCTTCACACACTTCTATTCTCTCAAGTTGTCTTCTAGGCTTCTTCACTCAACTAGCCCTCTTCTTGACTGACTAGGTCATATGACATTGATATCCATACTAAGACCTCATATTATATATTCAATACACCCCTATGATGTTACACATGACCCCATTATACTCTTTTTTGTGCTCTTTTATTTTATTTACACACTTACTTTTCTAACACCCTCAAATAGGCCTAATTAGTCTTGTTCTTATACAAGTCACTTGCTCCCACACACCTTGGTCAGCCATACAAAATTTCACAATTGTATTAATATTAAAATATGTGTTATGAAAGGCTACAAAAATAAATAAACCAATACATTAAATTTTCAATATATTAATAAACCAATTTATCTTTTAGGCCTTAAGGAGACCTAATTTGTTTATGCCTTCATTAGAGCATGTTACACTTTATATTTATTGAAATGCTTAAAAAATACATATATAATAGGAACACATAATATTAAAATAAAATATACCTTATCCATATTAGTTTTAGGTAAAAAACACCTTTTAGTTCCAACCACCACTTGAACCCCTTCTCAAAACATTGTTCACAATAGACCTATGCACACACAAAAAATATGTCTTAAAAAATTGAAGCATAAACAAAATTTTGAAAAAAAACCATGGAAAAAAATCACATATAAATAAACCTAATGACCTAAGGGTCATAAAAAACTTCATTATATGCTTCAAATAGGCTCAAACTATTCTCTACAAGTAGCCCATTTAAAACTGCCAACTAGCCTCAAAACATAGTCATGGAAGCTTGAACTTATGACACCTGAAGAAAAAAGTAAAGGTATTAAAATTCATGAAAATGATACTAAAACATACTTATAAAAACCTCCAATAAATATATCATAATCATTAATGGAAACTATTGGTATTTCAGACCAATCTATTGACCTTTTCTCTTAGATACTTCACTCTGTCTGACAAGCCATTTTGGATTCAAAATTTCAACCTATTACATTAACTCTCAAGATTTATAAAAATCATGGATAAGTAATATATGTCTCATTAAACATCACCATATTCATTAGAAACTACAATTAGAAGATAAGGATTCAAACTCATGATTGTACCTTGTTCACTCAGAATTGCCAGTTTACCTTCAAACACATCATGGTAATAATGAATTCCAAAACCTATATAGACACATTAAAATAATATTTATGCATGAATATTTTACTTATATATCTTAATAACATCTAAAAACACAAAAACACTAATTTATAATGTCAAATATTAGATATATATGCTAATCTTTGGACCTCTCTGTATGCAGACCTTACTGAGATAGACAAGTCAACCTGAGATCAACTTTTTTCTATATACAAAGATCTCAAAATTTTTAATTAAAAATTAAAATGTATTAAAATTATTTAAAAATGTATTCATTTACTTTTATTCATACTTAATCCATGATATCACATCCCTAATCACTTTCTCACTTCTGCCTGGTTTTCTCACTATTTGCACCATTAGGCCTTTTAGCGATAAGTCAACTTGTTTGACTGGTTTAACACAATTGAGGGATATAACCTGATAATAAAACACTATTTACAAAAAATAAAAGTCTCAATCTTTTTCCTCCATCCATTTATAAATTTTGACTTAGTTAAATATGACTGCTACAACAAATTTCTAAAAAATAAGGCTTTTTTGTAGGGTCTACTCACTCACCTAAAGACTCAATCACACATGGAGGTGATTGAGAGAGTTTAATAAATGATAAAATAATGTATCTATATATTTGAGACCATTATGGGATGTTTTGAATAATATATTTCACATTAGGTCATTGTTAGGGTTCTTTGAGTGTTTAAACCATCTTCTAGTCTTAACCATAATTCATAAAGCTTAGCCCCTTATTCTAAAAAAAAATGCTTGTAGATTTGAGCTAGGAACATTAAAAATATATCATAAATTTATTATTTCCTCATGCATATTTTTAATATTCCAATGAACACTTAAAAAACCTTTTTGGGTAGACAACTCTTTATTCTGTGTACTCAAGAGACCTTAAAACACATTTTCATGCCTTAACCTTCAAATTTTGACCTAAAAATTCATGAACATGATTAAAAACATTAATAAACTTTTTTAATGATCAAATACTCACACATGCCTTGGAATTTGATCTTGATACCTCATTAGGCCATGCTCTTTCTCTTATCTTTCTAGGCTATGACCTGCAAGTCACATTAGGCCTTAAAACTAATCTTCAAACCTATTTCCATGTACTATCCACCTCACTTAAAATATAAAAAAACATATAATATGATAAAATAATGTAAAACATATTTCATATACCTTTAAAAAACCTCATGACACCTCATTAGGCTAGGCAAGGTCTTAAAAAGGTCTAGGTGCATACTTGACCTATACGTCTTACCCCTGTAGGCTCACCTTGTAACTATCTTGAGTGTTATAATGCCTCATATGAATTATAAATCAACATAATATAGTATATTATGCCTATTTTAATCTATATAACCAAAAAACATGCTCAAACCTTCTTACAAGGACTTTTCATATCATGACTAGTCTTAGGCTACTCAAGTACTTGACTTTCAAACCACTATCCAAGATATCAACACCTACTATAAATGATATACAAAATATTACCATGATTAAGCATTTATAAACATATTATCACATGTCTAAGACCACTCATCTCACCAAGAAACCAAGCCATGCCTTCACACAATGTCTCTTCATGCCATTATTAGGTAATGAGAAGACTCCTTAAGCTCTTGATGCTTGAAAATTGAACCTAAAACACTTATAAAGGTAAATATAATTTAAATTTATGATCACACAATTCAAAACAAACTCTCATAAGATTATGATAATTCACATCATCAATCTTTAATGTACATACCTTCTCACTAGGTCTAGATAATGATTTACACAACACCTTAATGCCTTGATCTGTTTCTTCTATGTCATGACCTTAACACAACATCAACCAAGCAGATATAAGACACTTGGACCTATACCTTTATTTCTCATGGAAATCACTACATACCTTCAACACTAATAATATTGTCATAACACACACTACCATGCTTATCTATACACCATGCTCATCTAGACATCAACGCCATTCATATTACTCACCATGCATCTTCACCAGATGTATCTAGACATCAATAACATCACACTTTAACATTAATGAAATAATATTAACATCAATGATAACAATATGCAAAAAAACTACCCCTTTATCATTTATATAAAAACACACTATAATATGATCAATCTCTTCTCCCCCAAACTAGTTTTTATCTATGAACTTTTCTCCCCCTTTGACATTAATGATAAAAGATCGTACACACTACAATTCATAGAACCATTCATTCTCCTTATTTGGAAACTATTCTTAGAAACTGTAAAATAAATTAGAGATACCAAGCTCCCCCTTGGACCAAGCATAGTATTTAAAGGAACTTTGATCATAAGACCATACATTTTGTCCTTGACATGACTATTATGACTCAAACTCACTAGGCTATCCCATTTATTCTTATCTATCAAAGATATTCTTCAAATGGAATCATGTATAAAAGAATATTTACCTTCATTTATGTACCTTTATGCCATAGAGATGAATTAAATCTAGCTTCATTTTATATTAAAGCTTTTAAAACATCTAACTTGTCTTCATGATTATGCATACCTTCTCTATACTACACATTAATTCTTGAAGCACATGAATTATTTGATTAGATCCCCCTGAGCTGATGCTATCTCTTCTTGGAACTTAATTTATGCTTAATTGTATGTTTAAACCTTTTACACACCATAAATACTCTTGTTATCATCCTCTTAGCTCAATAATCCATAGTTGATCCATTTATAACATGATAACCCTTTTTGTATTGGTTCACTGCTCATTAGGTCTGTAAAAAACCTAGTTCACTATTTGTCACACTTATATTTTATTTTATCACATTAAAATCACATAACCAAGGCATAATGATCATATATACCTATGATATGTGACCCAAAGGTCATCTTCAAATGCTTAGAGCTATCACAATCAATGCCTATGAACATAAAACATCTATATAATCAATGCTTGTCAAGCATGTCTATTAGGTTTATCTGTGTTTGAAAAACTAATTTATAAGTGGTTTTGATTAACCCTCAGATTACATTGGTAAGTAATTAAATAAATAGTAATATATTATTTATTTACTCGAAGTGTAAACTTCAGGAAAATAAATAATTTTATTATAGGTATTTAATATTTACCAAATGTATAATAATTGGATTTATTAGGGTGGATGGACCCATTATTTTCACAATGATCATATCCCCTTATGAATCATTATAAATAGGGTTTTACCTCTATTTTGAAATATATCTTTAACACAAAAAAAATATTCAAGTATTCTTGCGTGTGGCAAATATTTGTTTGAGACAAACTTGTGAAGAATTTATCTGAGGAGTGAGATGAAGAAGATTTGATGTATTGAGGTTTTTATTGTTTTTCAATATTGAATATCACTTTTTTGGGTTTTTAACTCTTTGAATTTTTCCTAGGATAAATACCTATGTAGTGTTTATTGATCTCGGCTCATTATATATTATACTTTGCTCATTAAATCTCTTCTACATCCATAATTATTACATTCATATATATTTTATCATGGTATCAGAGCCACTGAAGAGGATTTTGATCAACAAGCATATATAATACTAAATTGATATTTAAATTTATTCAAATTCTAGGTAATTGGATGCCATTGTATGGCCTGGGCACTCTAAAAAATTGAAACTTGAGTTTCTGTGCATCAAATTTCTTTCTCAAAGTTTTATTCATTTAGTTTTGCAAAGATAAGGACCCATGAAATTTTTCAAGGCGTGAGAAGCTCTGGATTAACCTATTCAAATTTCGCTCTCCTTTATTAACATATCTGTATGGCCTGGGAGGCTGGCAAAAATTGTTTTTTGGCACCAATTTTTTTTTTGAAAGGCTTGTTGGCATTATGTGAGGATTTCAGGAAGGTTTACAAAATTTGAAGGGCTGAGAAAGCCTCTATCTCTCTCAAGTTTTTTTTCTCTCCTCCCAGAACTATGCCATTTCTACCTATATAAAATATTAAGGTAAGTATAAAGTTATTTCAAATATTTAAAAAATAATTTATTTTTTAATTTTATAAATTTGATTTACCTTTTTTTATTAAATTATTTCACCAAAAAGTTAAAAAACAAATAAATTGTTTTTAATTTTATTTACATGCATAATAAATAAATATATATTAAAAAACAAAACAAAAAAAATAGATAAAAAATAATTAAATATAATATTTTGAATGCGACTTTTTGAATCCACTCTAAGATAAGTTGGTGATTATAATTTTTAGGTAAAAATTTGTAAAAGATAAGTCTAGTGTTCAATTATCACTAGCCTTTTTTCTTTTTATCTTTTTGTTGACTTTAGTCAAAATTAATTTCAAATTAATTTAATTTGAATTCTATTTCTTGGATTGTGTGCCTTCCCTTTCATGTGAAAACCCTCTAACCTATCAACTAGTCCTTCTTTGGACACTCGATCTAGTCTAAACCTAGGCAAGTATAATCATCCAACTAATCGATCTTAAGGTTTTGGCATATTACAGATGCATTGGACTAGTCTATTTTTTGATTTTAATACTTATATTATTGTTTTTACACCTTTTTTTTAATAATTATGCGTAGGTGGTCATTGTGAGTGTGACTCTTTCAACACCTAGAATTATGAAACTTTATTTAATTTTTTTGCTTTGGTTAGCATGTAAATTGTTTATCTAAATATAGTTTCATGCTCAATTCACTTTATTTTAGAAATAGTTCAAAAAAATTTCGTTTGAAAATGTTATATCATAAAATTGTTCTTATTTTTAGTGTATTTTGTGACACTTGCTACACCTTGGTTTTTCACAAATTTGTGAAAATTTATTGCTTTATCAAGCTTTAATTTGAATAAAAAATGTGTATTTAATTTTTTAAATTTGTTTTAATTATAAATATTTTTAAATTCACACTTAAAAGGTTATTTCTTAAACATTTGGATATTGTCATGTTTAAAAGGATGTCATGGATTCACCTCATTTTTCCTTAGACAAATCTCAAAATAACAAAGAGAAGAAATCTAATCAAAATAAGTAGAAGAATCAAAACCCTAATCAAAACAACAATCAAGATCAAAACGTTATTACTTTATATGCTACTTTATTTGCTTCAAATGAAAATGAGTGGATTTTAGACAGTGGTGAATCACACCATATGACATGCTTATCTGATATTTTGTATGATTTTAGAGATATCTCTAAAAGAATTTATTGAGAAAATAATTCATTTTTAGAAGCAACTAAATATGGAAAGGCAAAATTTTCAAATGTTGTTATTAATGATGTTTTCTATGTACCTAAGCTTAAAAAGAATTTGCTATCTTGTTCTCAATTTACTAATGATAATTTCATTGTAACTTTGCTTAAAGATAGTTTGTCTATTAAACATTAATTTGGATCATTGATTGTTGAAGGTGTTCAAAGCAATGGTTTATATATCTTCTCTCCTTCTTCTGCATGTATTCTTTCATCACATAATAAAAATGAATCACAGTTATGGCATGAAAGATTAGGAAATGCTAATTTTAGAAGTTTACATGATATGTCTATAAATAATCTTGTTATTAGACTTCCTTGTATCCCCTCTCATCATGAAACTTATGAGGCTTACTTACGTGATAAGCAACATACTAACCCCTTTCACAAGAATCATGATGCGAATTCCTCACATCCTTTAGAATTAATTCATAGTGATGTTGTAGGTCCTTTGGAATTTACTTCTTTTAATGGTTCATTATATACTGTTACATTTATTGAGGATTATACTAGAATTATCTAGTCTTATTTCATTAAAAAAAATTTAATGTTTTTTTTCTAAGTTTAAAGAATTTAATGTTTGTGTTGAAAATGCATCTAATTTATCTATTAAGAGATTAAGAACTGATAGTGATGGTGAATATATTAGTAAAGAGTTTGATTATTTTTACATTAGTTGCAATATTCAAAGAGAACTAACAACTTTCTATTCCCCTTAGCAAAAAGGTATTACTGAAAGAAAAAATTGCACTATCATAGAAATGGATAGAATAATGTTGCAATCTATAAATGTTCTTAGGTTCTTATGGGCTGAAACTATGAACATTTTTGTTCATATTCTAAATAGAGTCCCTACCAAAGCCTTGCATCTTTCTACCATTTTATAAATGTGGAATAAGAAGAAACCCAATGTGGCTCATCTTAGGATTTTTGTTAGTCTTGCTTATATCTTTGTCCCTAATGTTAAAATGATTTTTGTAGGATATGGAGGCAAGACAAAAGGTTTAAGAGTGTATTATCCCTCTAAACATTAAATCATTGAGAATATTAATGTTTGTATTCTTGAAAAATCTTTTTGTGAGCCCTATATGGATCCTCCTCAGTGTTCTTTTGTTGATGAACCTGACTCTCATGTTTCTCCTTATGATGAAACTTGTCCTTGAGGATGTTGATCTAGTTTTGGATAACTTAGAGTCTAAGGAACCCCCTGAGTTTCATGTCCACTCTAAAAGACTTAAATGGAAAAAATCCCTAATTCAATATTCTAATGTTGATAACCTTAATAAATTAACTAAAAGTCAACATTTTTATCATGATTTAATGACTATGTATGAATGTGAACCTCAATCCTTTAAGGAAGCCACTCAAGATGATAGATGGCATTTTGATATGCAAGTTGAATATAATTTTTTAATTAAAAATTAGACTTGGGAACTTGTCCCTCCTCTACCTAGAAGGCATATTGTCAATTGTAGGTGGCTTTATAAGATCAAATTAATTTAATTGGGAAAATTGACAAGTTTAAATCTAGATTAGTTGCTCATGGGTTTACTCAAAAACTCAAGATTGACCATGTTGAAACCTATGCTCTTGTAACAAAAATGAGTACTGTTAGACTTATTATTGCTTTTGTAGCCCAAAATTAATGGGTTATCCACCAAATGGATGTTAAGAATGAATTTCTAAATGGTGATTTAGAAGAAAAAATCTATATGACTCAGCCTAAAGGTTTCACTAATCCTAACAAAGAACATTATGTATGAAAGTTAAAAAAATCCTTGTATAGATTAAAACAAGCTCCTAAAGCTTAGTATTCTAAAATTACTTTTTTTTAAAGAATTGGGTTTTTCTAACTATTATTTAGAAAATGATCTCTTTTTTAAAATTAAAAATGGTCATTTGATTCTAATTATATTATATGTTGATGATTTATTGATTACTAGCAATATAGCTAGTTTAATTTATAACTATAAGGATAAACTAAATCAAATGTTTGAAATGATTAATTTAATAATTCTACATAATTTTTTAGGAATGGCTATATTTTAGGATAAAAATTCAATTATTGTATCACAATCTTATTATGCACATAATCATCTTGTTAAATTTAACATGCTTGATTATAAATCTACCACTACTTCTGTTGAAGTAGGTATTAAACTTGATCCTAAATATACATGTGAATTAACTAACCCTACTTTGTGTAGATAATTTATTGTAAGTTTTATTTATCTAACCATTACTAGGCCAAATATTTCATATGCTATTAGTGTTGCTTCTAGATTTATGCAGGATCCATATTTGGATCATTAAAAATTAGCTAAATGTATCCTTCATTATATAAAAAGAACTATTAATTATGGTTTATTTTATTCTTTCATTGATAATGATAAATTATATGGTTATTGTGATGCTAACCATGCTGGTGATATTTTAGATCACAAATCTACTTCTGGATATGTGTTTAAGTTTGGTGTAGGTGCTATCACTTGAAGCATCAAGAATCATTCTATTATCTCTCTCTCTTTTATAGAAGCTAAATACAAAAGTGCTATGGAAGCTATTAAAGAAGCCATTTGGCTATGAAGGTTATTGGGAGAACTTCATTTGGATGTTTCTTAGAGTACCATCCTTCATTGTGATAACCAAAGATGTATAGCTCTGGCAAAAAATTTAGTGCAACACCAAAGAAATAAACATATTAGAGTTCATATATATATTTCATTTTAGATAATGTCAATTGTAATATTAATCTATAGTTTTGTCCCATGAATGAATAAGTGGTAGATATCTTCAAAAAACTACTTAGTGCTACCAAGTTTTGTCATTTTCATGCAATGTTAGTCCTCTCAGAGTTACCATTGAGGGACAGTGTGCATGACACTTCCTAATGACCATGTGTTTCTTCTTCTTTTGGTACCAAGTTTTATCATTTTCATCCAATGCTAGTCCTCTCAGAGTTACCATTGAGGGGCAGTGCACATGACACTTCCTAATGACCATGTGTTTCTTCTTCTTCTCTATATTCCTTCTCATTGTAAATCATTGTAAACTTCATGTGGAAGTTATGTTATTTGAGTAAACTTCATGTGGAAATTTTACTTGTGTACCTCAATGCATTTAAAAACATAATTTGTAATGGAGGTCCTTATGTTATAAAAGGTTCCAAATATGCTTAGTGATTATTCATGAGAAACAGTGAGATGTAAATTCACAATCATGCTAGCCTAAATTTACTTTTGATTAGTTTATGGATTATAATTTTTTTATTTTAAAATGTGACCTTTGGCATGATGAAGGTTTTTAAATCCTTCAAATTTTTCACATAGTATAATTATTTTATGGTGACTATGGCTTTTATCCCCACTTAGCATTAAGGGGGAGTGTTAGAACAATTAATGTCTAATGGTTATTATTAACCCTTAGATTACATTTGTAAGTAATTAAATAAATAATAATATATTATTTATTTACTCAAAGTGTAAACTTTAAGAAAATAAATAATTTTATTATAGGTATTTAATATTTACCAAATGTATATTAATTGGATTTATCAGGGTGGATGGACCTGTTATTTTCACAATAGTTAGATCCCCTCATGAATCATTATAAATAGGGTTTTATGCCTATTATAAAATATATCTCAAACACAAAAAAATATTCAAGTATTCTTGCGTATGGAAAATACTTGTCTAAGACAAACTTGTGAAGAATTTATCTGAGAAGGAGTGAGATGAAGAATATTTGATTTATTGGGGTTACTATTGTTTCTCAATATTGAATATCACTTTTCTAAGTTTTTGACCTCTTTGAGGTTTTCCCAGAATAAATACCTGTGTAGTGTTTATTGATCTGGGCTCATTATATATTATGCTTTGCTCATTAAATCTCTTTTAGATCTATAATTATTAAATTCATATATATTTTATTAATATACAAACAGAGATATTGTTCTAAAGGAACAATATAGTCCTCCATGCTAGAGCAAAGATCACTCATGTCATGTCTATATGGAATCTTAGATGTCATTATTTTATCAATAGTTCTCCTTCTTATTTCTCAAGCCACCATGACACATACCTCATCATGAAAACTCTTTCATGCACCTAATCATTGTCATCTATATTTTTCTAATTGTCTCTATTCACCTTTGATATCCATCTTATGCAAGATGCATCTTCACAAGATGCTCCTTGATATCAATTATTGATTACAAATCAATAAAGAAGATAATTCTAAATAATCTCACCTTGAAGGTATCACTCATATCACTACTCTAATACATTTATTATGCCATGACTAGAATCAAGCCTCTAATACACATGAACACCTTTAATATCTTAACTTGTGACTTCCATGATCATACTAATTATGACAATTCTTATCAATGAAACACTTTGATGTGAATTGACATAACTTAATTCTAACTAAACTAACCTTGCTCTTCCCTAGGTATCATTCTCAAAATAACTACTTGACAAAGAAAGATCATACAAAACTAAACAACCATGCTCCTACATAGATCAAACACAACTAAAACTAGATACCAAAAGATTACCTCTTAAAATGCCAAAAGATCACACTTCTAGTTTAGAATCAATAATATTCAACATGTCTTCATACCATAGAACACTATCAAAGCTCAACAAGCATCCACCATGCTTCCACTTACTGATGAGTGTTCCATGAAGCCTAATGGAATCATCCCTTCCATAGAGCACTAGAAAATTGTAATTTTAGGAGATTCCAAAATATCCATACTCTCACAAGACTAAAAATTCTTTAGTGTCCTTCTAGTCTTGACTATCAAGTTAGGCTTGACTCTTGACTTGGATTCTACATAATCCTTTTGAGTTGGCAAAGAATACTCTTGACATTATTTCAAATCTCACTTATGTTATACACTAGCAAACATACCACCTTGGTTTATGAGTTGATCATGAATCACTTTGACATCCTTCTTCTTCTTAGTCAACTCTTCTAGTACCATCATTATTTGGTGGACCATCATTACTATCATTATAAATACTATCATCATCACAATCCAAGCTTGTGCTTTTTAGGATCACTTTTAATCTATTAGGCCTATCTTAAAGGACCATGATATGATACACATTTTTGGAATCATAGTGAATAAGATTGGGGGTGAATTAGTTTCATTATAAACTCTTACTTTCACTTTAATATATCTTCTAATCATTCATCAGACAACATCATCATATGAGTAATATCAACTAGTCTAGCAACATAGTAATGAGAACAAATACACAAGTATGAACATATAATATACTTGGGAAGCCCTCATAGGGATTAAAACCCTATGACCATATCTTGGACAACCATTATTATAAATCAATGAATCAAATTTAGTTTAACACCTACTCAACTTAGATTACTAACCTAGTCTATCAAGTACCAACTTGACAAAGTCTTTAGTAAACACCCAATCATCATATGAGTAATATCAATTAGTCTATCAACATAGTAATGAGAACAAATACACAAGTATGAACATATAATATAATTGGGAAGCCCTCATAGGGATTAAAACCCTATGACCATATCTTGGACAACCATTATAATAAATTAATGAATCAAATTCAATTTAACACCCACTCAACTTAGATTACTAACCCAGTCTATCAATTACCAACTTGACAAAGTCTTTAGTAAACACCCACTTGTAAGGAGGCACCAAATTCCTTAGTGACATAACAAAAAATAAAACACATTTTGACCAAGAATCTACTCAGATAATTATACCTCTACCTTTGATATTTTTCTTTGTTGTAATCTTCAATAGATGGTGGTCCTCTTCTTCAGCGCTTCACACACTTCTATTCTCTTAAACTATCTTTTAGGCTTCTTCAATTAACTAGCCCTCTTCTTGAATGATTAGGTCATATGACCTTGATATACATAATTAGACCTACTATTATATATTCATGACACACATATGATGGTTCAAATGACCTCCTTATTCTCCTCTTTGTGCTCTTTTATTCACTTTACACACTCACTTTTCTAACATCCTCAAATAGGCCTAATTAGTCTTGCTCTTATACAAGTCACTTACTATCACATACCTTTATCAGACATTAAAACTTACACACTTTGATTAATATTAAAATAGGTCTTATAACACGTCAAAAACATGAATATACCAATATATTAGGTCAACCATAACTTAATAGACCAATTTCTCTTTTAGACCTTAAGGAGACTTAATTCATTTAGGCCTTCATTAGAACACGTTACACTTATCTTTCTTAAAATGATTCCAAAATCAAAATATAATAGTAAAACCTCATATTAAAATCAAATATACCTTATCAATTTTCACTTTAGGTAACAACGCTTTTTAGGTCCAACCACCACTTGAACCCCTTCTCAAAACACTGTTCACAATAGACTTATGCATACATAGAAAACCTGTCTTAAACAACTAAAGCTAAGGACAATTTTTACAAAAAAACAAGAAAAAAATAACATGTATATAAATATCATGACCTAAGTGTCATAAAAAAATTCATTATATTATTCAACTCAAGGTATACAAGCTCAAACTCTTCTCTACAAGTAGCCCACTCAGAACTACTAACTAGCCTCAAAACACAGTCATGAAAATTTGAACTTATGACACCTAAAGGAACACAATAAAGGTATTAAGATTCATGAAAATGATACTAAAAAATAATTATAACAACCTATAATAAATATATCATAATATCTAATTTCAATTATTGGTCTTGTAGACCGATCTATTGACCTTCTTTCTTATAGACTTCACTCTATCTGACAAACCATTTTGGATTAAAAATTTAAACATATTAAAATTAATATAAAACCTTATATAAATCATGGATAGGTAATATATGTCTCAAAAACATAACCATAATCATTATACACTTCAATTCAAGTGATAAGGCTTCAAACTCATCACTGTACCTTATTCACTTAAAATTGCCACTTTACCTTCAAACATAATCATGGTGATAATTAATTCCAACACTTTTTTAGACACATTAAAAGACTCATTATTGATTAATATGATCCTTAGATATATTAAAAACATATCAAAACATAAAAACACTAATATCTAATGGCAAATATTAGACATATAAACCAATCTCTGGACCTGTCCGTATGTAGACCTCTCTGAGCTAGACAAGTCAACTTGAGATCAACTTTTTGCTATATACAAAGGTCTAAAAAAATTATATCCAATATGAACATGTATTAAAATTATTTAAAAATATATTCGTGAAATTTTATTCATCCCTAATCCATGATATCACATCCCTAATCACTTTCTCACTTCATCATAGTTTTCTCACTATTTGCACCATTAGGCCTTTTCACAATAGGTCAACTTGTATGAGCATTTTATGACACCTGAGGGATATACAATTTTTATAAACACCATGGAAATTAAATTCAAGTATCAAGCTTTGTCCTCCATCCATTTAGCAACTTTGACTTGGTTAACTCTAACTACTACAACATATTTCCATAAAATAAGGCCTTGCCTATAGGGTATACTCACTCACCTAAAGACTCATATTTGGAGGTGATTGAGAGAGTTTAATAAATGATAAAATAATTTATATATCCATTTGAGACCATTCTAGGCTATTATGAATAAGATCTTTCACATTGGGTCATTATTAGGGTTTAAAACCATCTTCTAGTCTTAATAATCATTCATAAAGCTTATACCCTGATTATAGAAAGCAATGATTGGAAGATTTATCTATGACCATTCCAAATATACCATGAATATATTGGGTCCTCATATAGATGTTGAATGTGCCAATAAACACTTGAAAAACCTTCTTGGATAGACAACTCTTCATTCTGTGTACTTGAGAGACTTTAAAACACTTTTTCATGCCTTAACATTAAAAATTTGACCTAAAAATTCATGACATGCTTAAAAAACTTTACTCACATTTTTAAATAATCATCTACTCATAAATTCATTGGAAAATGATCCTGATACCTCATTAGGCCATGCTCTTTCTCTTTGTTTTCTAGGCCTTGACCTGTATGTCACATTAAGCCTTGAAACTAACCTTAAAACCTCTTTCCATTTTTCTCTCCACCTCACTTACAAGCTCAAAAAACATTAAATATTATAAAAAAATGTCAAACATCCTTTATATTCCTTGACAACACCTCATGACACCTCATTAGGCTAGGCAGGGTCTAGAAAAGGTTGAGGTGTAGACTTGACCTATAGGTCTTACCCCTTTAGGCTCACCTTGTAACTCTCTTGAGTGTTCCAATGCCTCATATGCATTCTCAATCAACCTAATATAGTATTTTATGCCTCTGTGTATCCATCTCACCAAGCCATGATGCTCAAACCTTCTTATAAGGACTTTTCATACCATGACTAATCTTAGGCTACTCAGGTACTTGATCTTCAAACCACTATCCAAGTTCTCAACACCTCATCTACATGCCATATATATTATCACATGTTTGAGACCACTCATCTCACCAAGTAACCAATCCATGCCTTCATATAAGGCCTCTTCGTGCCATTAATAGGTCATGACAAGATTCCTTATGCTCTTGATGATTGACAACTAACTATGAAACACTTTTGAAGGTAACTATACTTTACTTTTATGATCACATAATGCTAAACAACCTCTCACCTTATTATGCTCATTAAAATAATCAATATTTACTATAGATACCTTATCATAAGGTCTATATAAGGCTTTACAAGACACCTTGATGCCTTGACCCATTCCTTCCATGTCATGACCTTAACATAACATTAACCAAGTAGATATAAGATAATTAGACCTATACCTTTTTTTCTCATGGTAATCAATACATAATTAAATGATTATAATATTGTCACAACATACACTTCCATTCTTATCTAGACACCATGCTCATCTAAACATCAACCTCATTCAAATTAATCAACATGCATCTTCACTAGATGCATCTAGATATCAATGATAACACACTTTGACATTAATGAAATTAGATTAATAACAATGACAACACTATGCCAACAAACTCCCCTTTTGTCATTGATGGCACAACACACTATATTCTAATCAATATCTTCTCCCACAAAGTGGTCTTTCTCTATGAACTTTTCTCCCCCTTTGACATTAATGATAAAGGACCATACACACTATAATTCTTGGAACCATTCATTCTCCTTATTTGGAAACCATTCTAAAAAATTGAAAAATAACTTATAACTAATAATATCCCACTTAGATCAAGAATATTATTTAATGTAAATTTGATCACAAGACCATACATCTTGTCCTTGACATGATTGTTATGACTCAAACTCACTAGGCTATCCTATTTGTTCCTATTTGTCAAAGATATCCTTCAAATGGAATCAAATTTACAAGAATACTTACCTTCCTTTATATGCCTTGATGTCATAGATATGAATGATATCCAACTTTATTTTTTATTCAAGCTTCATAAACATCCAACTTGTCTTCATGATCTTGCATACCTTCTCTGTACTACACACCTATTCTTGAAGCACATGAATTATCTGATTAGCTCCCCCTGAGCTGATGCTATCTCTTTTTACAACTTAATTTATGCTTGATTTGACTTTCAACCCTTATTTACACCATAAAAACTCTTTATATCATCCTCTTAACTCCATAATCCATATCTGATCCATATACAACATGATAACCCTTCTTGTATTAGTTCACTACTCATTAGGTCTGGAAAATGCCGACTTCACTATCTGTCACACTTATATCTTATTTGATTACCTTCAAATCACACAACCATAGAATACTGAGCATGTATACCTATGATACATGACCCAAAGGTCATCTTCAAATTATTATATGAATCACAATCAATGCCTATGAGCATAAAACACCTCTATAATTAATGATTATCCACCATGTCTATTAGGTTTATCTACAAACATAGATATTATTCCAAGGAAAAATTCTAGTTATTTTGATGGAGAAAAGATAACTCATGTCATGTCCATATGGTATCTTAGATGTTATTCTTTCATCAATCTTTCTCCTTCTTATTTTTTAAGCCACCATGACATAGACCTCATCATGACAACTCTTTAATGCACCTAATCACGATCAAATATATTCTACCAATTATCTCTATTCACCTTTGATATCCATCATATGCAAGATGCATCTTCACAAGATTATCCTTGATATAAAATGGTTATTAATAATTGATAGAGAGTACAATGCTCAATAATCTCACCTTAAAGGTATCACACATATCACTGCTCTCATACATCTATTATTTCATGACTAGACTCAAGCCTCCAATACACCTAAAAACCATTAACATCTTGACCTATGCCTTCCATGATCATGCCATTTATGATAATTCTTATCAATTTAACATTTTTATGTGCATTTACATAACTTACTACCCAATGAAACGACCTTTCTCTCACCTAGACATTAATCTCAAAATAACTACTTGACAAAGAAATATCATACAAAACTACACAACCATTGTCCAATACAGATCAATCATAACTAAAACTAGATACCAAAAACTTTCCTCTTAACATGATAGAATATCACACTTCATACCATGTCTTCATACCATAGAACACTTGTCAAAGCTTAACAAGCATCCACCCCGCTTCTACTTATTGATGAGTGTCTCCATGAAGCCTAATGAAGTCACCCCTTCCATAGGGTACTATAAAAATGCAAGTTTAGGATATTCTCAAATATCCATACTCTCAAAAGACTAAAAATTCTTCAATGTCCTTCTAGAATTGATTGTTAACTTTGGCTTGTCCTTTGACTTAGCTTCTAAATAATCCTTGTAAGTTGGTAAAGAATACTTTTGACATTCTTTCAAATATCATTTATGTTCTACAGTAGAAAATAACCCACCTTGGTTTATGAATTAATCATTACTCACCTTTTCATCCTTCTTCATCTTAGTCAACTCTACCAATTCCATCATTCTTTGGTAGATCATCATTACTATCATGATAAATACTATCATCATCATAATCCAAGCTTGTGCTTCTTAGGATCACCTTTAGGATATTAGGCCTATCTCAAAGGACCATGATTTGATACCAATTATTGGAATCATAATGAATGAGGGTAGGTTAATCAATGTAATTATACACTTTTACTTTAAATTCAATAGATCTTATAATTATTCATCAGACAACATCATCATATGAGTAATATCAACTAGTCTAGCAACATAGTAATGAAAACATATACACAACAAGTATGGACACATCATATAAGTGGGAAGACCTTAGAGGCAATAAAATCCACTAACCATAGATTAGAAAAATAACCATATAAATTATTGAATCAAAATTAGTTTAGCACCTACTCAACTTGGATCACCAACCCCAGTCTATCAAGCACCAACTTGACAGAGTCTTTAACAAGCACTAAATTTCAAAGAAGCACCAACTTCCTTAGTGACTCAACACCAACTCACCCACCTCTTAACCAAGAACCCACTCAGCCAAGTATACGTTTGCATTCCATCTTTATCCTTGTTGTAATATTCAATAGATGATGGTCCTCTTCTTCAACTCTTCACACACTTCTATTATCTTAAATTATCTTCTAGGCTTCTTCACTTAACTAACCCTCTTCTTGACTGATTAGGTCATATGAAATTTATATCCATACTTATAATTTTTTTTATATATTCATGACACCTATCTAATTATCCACATGACCTCATTCTAATCCTCTTTGTGCTATTTTATTTGCTTTACACACTCACTTTTCTAACACCCTCAAATAGGCCTAGTTAGTCTTACTCTTATATAAGTCACTTGATCTCACATACCTTGGTTGGACATACACACTTGGATTAATATTAAAATATACATTATAACACATTTTAAACATGAATCAACCAATACATAAGTTATCCATATCTTAATAGACCAATTTCTCTTTTAGATCTTAAGAAGACCTAATTCATTTAGGCCTTCATTAGAGAAAATTACACTTTGTATTTATTGAAGTGATTAAAAAATAAAAATACAAAAGGAAAACCTCATATTAAACTCAAATAAAACTTATGCAACTTCACTTTAGGTCAATGACACCTTTTAGGTCCAACCATGACTTGGACCCCTTCTCAAAACACTGTTCAAAATAGACTTGTGTATACATAGAAAATATGTCTAGAACAACTAAATAATATGAAAAACATTGAAAAAAAAGAATAAAAAAAATAACATATATATATATATATATATATATATATAAAATTCATGATATTAGGGTCATAATAAACTTAATTAAATTTTTTAACTTAGGGTATATAGGCTCAAACTCTTCTCTACAAGTAGCTCACTTAAAATTGCCAACTAGACTCAAAACACATTCATAGAAACTTGAACTTATGAAACCTAAAGGAAAACACTCAAGGTATTAAAATTCATGAACATGATATTAAAAAATACTTATAACAACCTCTAATATATATATATATATATATATATAATAATCTCTAATTTTAACTATTGGTCTTGCAGACCAATCTGTTGATCTTCTCTCTCACATACTTCACTCTATTTGACAAGTCATGTTAGATTCAAATTTTAACCTCTTACACTGAATATAAAACATTATAAAAAGCATGGATAGGTCATATATGTCTCAAGAAACATCACCATATTCATTATACACTTCAATTCAAAATATATGGCTTCAAACTCAACACTATACCTTGTTTACTCAAAATTACCAGTTTACCTTCAAACATAGTCATGGTGATAATGAATTCTAACACCCGTGTAGACAAATTAAAAGACTCATGATTCATGAATATTATACTTATATATCTTTATAAAATATCCAAACATAAAAACACTAAGGTATAATGACAAATATTAGACATATAGACAAATCTCTGGACCTCTCTATATACAAACCTCACTGAGCTAGACAAGTCAACTTGAGAGCAACATTTTGCTATACACAAATATAAAAAAAAATTATATCCAACATGAACATGTAAAAATTCTTGAAAAATTTATTCATGCACTTTTATTCATCCCTAATTCATGATATCACATCCCTAATAACTTTCTTACTTCTACCTAGTTTTCTCACTATATGGACCATTAAGCCTTTTATTAATATGTCAAATTATGTGACCAGTTTAACACACTTGAGGGATAGAAACTAATCATAAACCACCATGGAAATAAAATAAAAGTATAAATATTTTTCCTTTATCCATTTATTAACTTTGACTTGGTCAACTCTGACTGCTATAGCAAATTTTTGAAAAATAAGGCCTTTTTTATAGGGCCAACTCACTCACCTAAAATCACACTTAGAGGTACCTAGGATAGTTGACTACATGATCCAATCATTTATCTAGACATTTGAAACTATTATGGGATATTTTAAATAAGATATTTCACATTAAGTCATTGTTAGGGTTCTTTGAGGGTTTAAATCATCTTTCAGTCTTAATGATCATTCATAAAGCTTAGCCCCTTATTCCAAAAACCATGACTAGTCTTAGTTTACTCCAGTAGTTGACCTTTAAACCACTGTCTAAGATCTCAACACCTCATATACATGAAATTCAAACTCTTACCATGATCAACCATTTCCAAACATCTTCTCACATGTTTGAGATCACTCATCTCACTAAGCAACTAAGCCATGCCTTCACAGAAGGTCTCTTGATGCGATTACTGGGTCATGACAAGACTCATTAAGCTCTTGATGCTTGAAAAATCACCTTGAAACATTATTAAGGTAACTTTACTTTACTTTTATGATCACACAATACAAATCAACCTCTCACCATCTTGTGCTCATTCACATCATCAAGCTTTATTGTACATACCTTTTTATAAGGTCTAAATAAGGCTTTACAAGACACCTTTATGCCTTGACCTATTCCTTTCATGTCATGACCTTAACACAAAATCAACCAAGAAGATACAAGACACTTGGACCTGATAAAAAAATAATTCTAAAAAACAATCCAACATGATAAGAAAATAAAAATCTAAGTTGAAACTTTAGGATGATAATTTTTTAAAAAGGAAACCCTAGGGATAAGACTAGGGATTTTGGTAATGTTCAACAATAAGTGGGTTAACCAATATTTTTTATTATATTTAAAAAAAGTAGGGAATTAGTTACCTAGATATAACATTTTTTTAATGTAAAATCATAATGCTAAAAATATGCAATAAATGACTCAAACTGATTTTGAACTTGATAAATATGAAAATGTACTAAATATGGGAATTATAAAAGATAAATATAAACTTAGATGGAAAATTGAGATGTGGATTATTTATGGATCTAATACTAACATGGAGGCTATGATGACTAAGTTTGGACCCAAAAAAGGAGATGGTAGGGTTCTTGGATAGTAGTAGTGGAACTGAACACTAGTGGGGGATGCTATTATCCAAATGTGGTAGCTTTGTTTGGCATAAAGTAGTGATCTAAAACTTCTTGGTTATGCTCACCTTCACTTGTGTGTTTTGTAGGCTATGTAGGAGATTTTGATATGATGTGGGGACCAATGTATAACTCTTTATTCGGTCAAAGCCCTAGCTTAATGACATAGGAAAATGAATGTAATCATGAAATAAAAAGGGGTTAGTGGTTGAAGTTGTGCTTGACCTCAACACCCCTTGTGTTAATCACTACCCACATACTAGTACTCTACAAAGGGACCCCACTCTATGTAGCTCTCCCATGTTATGGTGGTATGTTATAAATACAAGTGAAAAATGCTAAATGTTTTCATAATCATGGGGTGATTAAGTGATTCAAATGTGACTTGTGACCTTGGAGGTGTATTAAGAATTAAGCTCAGGGCTACTATGGTTTTATGTAATCAAAATTAGGAAAAATATGGAGTTTAATCTCAATGTGATATTAGAATTTTGATGATTTTCAATGTGGAAGCTATATACACAATATTTTTAAAACTTTATCATTTAATGACACTTTCTCTCTTGTAGGAACCTATTGAGTTTCAATATCTCTAAGTACATTCCATAAAGTGTGCATCAAGTAAAGGGATGAGAAAACCTTTAGTGCTTAGAAAGATTGTTGGTCCCTATATCATTACCTAAACTCACTACAAGTCACTTTTATCCAAATCCTTAAGAGATTAAATCCCATTTATCCACTTACATTATAAATTCCCCTTTTAAAATATTCCCTCTCTAATAAAACACCCTTTTTATTCATTTTCTAACTAAGTCAAACCCAATCAATCTTGTCACAAAAGTTAAACCCCAAGTTATAGAACTAGATTGGCTAGGATGGCCTATTTTGAGGCCTAATGACTACTTTTATTACCTAACAAAATTGATTTGATTGATATTATTGACTAAAATTATATAAAGGTTTAGGTTCAATCCTTGGTTATAAATACCACATTCACTTTAATTCCATAGAGAGGAACATTCATTTTTGTATTCTTAAAATTCATAATTTTTCAAATTATACACTTGAGGAGTCATTGCTTAGGGTCTTGCCTTGGAAGGAAATAAGCTTGTATTTTGGGAAAGTCTTCGATTCAAAGTAGGAGTATTGTATTCTAGAGAAAATTTATATAGTCTGATCCTTAAAAAGACACAACAACCTCCTACAAAGCACCATTGGCCAAGGGATAGATTGAGGCATGACAGGTTCATTCAAGGTAAGTATTCCTAACTCTTATTCTTTAATTTTGTTAGATATATATTACAAAAATTAATATGTTGAATGCTTTACTCCTTACTTATAATTACCTCTACATTGACTTAAGTAGATTTTTCCTTTGCATGTTATGTTGTTTTTGTTTAACTATCCCCCTTTGTGCTACAATATTTAGTGAGCACTATATTAGATTTATTTTATGTATTATAGACATAGATAGGGTTATTGTTTGATGTTATTTGATTAGAGGATTTGAAACCCCCTCTAATGGTGTGGTGTGATAAGAGATCCCTTAGGTAGGTTTAGCAAATTCAAATTGGTCATGTCCCGATATAGATAATTATGCAATGATTTGTTTGGAAGATTACCTTCTTTGAGCTTGGAATTCACTAAGTAGGACAAGTTATATATCCATCCTAATTTATTTCATACATTATAGTGAACTTGAGGTGAATTTAACCCTTGCATTTTTAATTTTAAAGTCACAGTCAACTAGATTAAGATGATTGATCATGTTGCATTTTCTCAATATGGGTCTTTTTTAGCTAACTAGATTGAAATAGTTGATTTGGTATTTTTATCTATATATATGCCTAGGTTTTTCAACTAAATATATCAATATGGTTGATCTAATCATTTTATGTATCTACATGTACAATGTTTTAGTCAACTAGGTCATGCTAGTTAACCTAGTTTTTTCTTTTGTTTATAAGTTCTAATTTTAACTAGCTAGATCGAATAGATAGATATAATCATTTATCATGTCTTCTAAATTTTGATTATAGTCAATTAAATTGATTTAATTGAGTTTTTTAGTTTTTAATATTTGCATTTTCAGTTTTAATAAACAAAATTGATTTGACTGATCTAGTTTTATTTTCTTATCTTTACTATATTAGTTTTTGTCAGACTAGATAAATCTAGTTAATTTTGATTACTAATTATGTTTTCAAATTTCTACATTTATATGATTAAAACCTTACCTATATGACCTAATAAAAATAATTTAACAATTTTAATAATATGACTAAATCGACCTCATAGATTGTGTTCTATCTTCCAGGTTCATTTTTAACATCTTAGCATTTCCATCTTGTCAATCTCAATCATTTTTAAATTCTTACTTTTTAGTTTAAAATTCAAAAAATTCCTTACCATTTACCTAAGTTGTCATTTCTATCAAACTGTACCCACATAGTAAACTAAATTAATAAACTTGATTTAGTTTTGTGCCTATGATTTTTGCCAATAAAATAAATTTATTTGGTTGATTTAGTTTGTCTAGGTTTGATTTTCAAATAGGTTGTGTCAAATAGATTGATTATGTTCTATACTGTTTTCTTAAGTAGATCGATCTTCTCGATATTGTTTTGTGTGTTTCATTTTTTTATCATAAGCAAAGATAATTAACCTCTATTTTCATAGTAGTTACAATCAATTTCACCTTTGAAACAAATATTTGGCTACTTATTTATTTTATTTAATAAATAACAACTTATTTTTTGAAAAATTATTTTTCACCTTTATTTTCATCTTACTTGTCTTTCCCTTGAAATTATGTATCGATAGTTGTAAAAATACTTAACTACTTTCATGAAGGGATACCTAATATTTATTTTGTGGTCCTTATCTATCATTTATAGATATTATGGTGTGAGGGGATTTCCCTAATACTCATATCCATAGTACAATGCTAAACATGGACTTTATTTTTCATGTACCTAATGGTATTTTAGAAACCCCTAGGAATCCAACCATTCATTTGATTGTGTGGTGAATCAGTTAGTGGTTAGCATTGAGTAGATATTTCCACCTCACCCTTGAAACTAGGTTTAGTGGGCTATAGAATGATACTTCCTCCATAGTTAGCATTCTAAAACACGAGGCTATCACTATCTAATAGACAAGCTAGTTTCTTAGGAAGCCTACATTGTCAAACACAACCTTTTAGTATAACTTGTTGATCTTATTTTTAGGTAATTAGTTAGAATTATTAGTTAAAAAATTACATTTTCTTTCTACTTGCTATTCTCTGCTATACTATAGACTATATTAGCCAATGTTGATACAATTTTGTGCTATGTTTCAACTATATTGACCAACTCAATCTAACTAACTATTTGTGAAAAAAACTATTTCGACCAACATGACTCAATCTTATATTATGTTGCTTATTCACTTCTATTTTAAAACTAAATGTATACTTTTAAATATTTAATTTCTTTTCCTACCTATATAGCTAAATTAGATAGTTAGCTTTAGTAAGCTATTCTTTTATCCCATCTTCCTAACATGATCAACCAATTCAATCTAGTAGGTTTCCAAACTATTATTTTATCCTCTTAGAATAAAATTAAATTGATTGCTTGATTGCGTAGATGTTGGAAAAATTAATTTAATATAACACTAAAAATTTCTCCTTAATATCTAATTAGATCAACTTGATCGATCTTGTACACTATGACTGACCTAGTTCACTCTTGGGTGATTGTTTTTCCTTTTCAGAATTACACTAGATCAATATGGTTGACATTGTATACCCTACCCAATTTAGTCTAATACCTCACTGTCAATTTATCTTTCATCATCTAGCTAGATCAACTTGTTTGACCCCACATATTCTAGTCAACTTAGTATAAACCTCAGTTCATCAATTACATTTACAATCTAGTTCTATTGGTGGCCGATTTACTTTTATTTTTGAGTATTTTTATCTCCTAAAAACCTACACTTAGTTATTTACACATCAATTATCATCATGAAATCACATATCAAAATATTTATTGATAATCTCAACCCATTTAGAAGATAAATGGGTTGTTATTTATTACCTACCTTAGCCACCCAAGAGGAGAATACCTCATGGTGCACTTACTCCCAACCTTCATCTAACTCCATTGATTACAACATGTTTTAAATTACCTAAAATGATGATTTAGATGGATCTAACCTATTTCACACTTCCCATGATAACACCATCTATACTCCTAATGATACCCTATCCAAACTTCCTTATTATACTATTGGAGAAATAAATATTAATAACAAATCTTGACATAGGGAATCCTTCTATAGAAAACATTCTTATACCTAATCTTTGGAATGTTCCTCCCCATAATACTAATATTAAACATACTAATCATCTTCCACCTCCCAACACTAGCAATCAAAACACACCCATCGATACTAATCAAATTATTGATCAAATGGTTCAAAAAATGAATGTAATGCAAGCAATCAAAAAATCCAAAATGATGTAAATACAACATCACATCCTGTAAATGGCTAATAAACTTCCTATTCTCATGCCTCAAAATAACCAAAATTTTATTCCCCATCCTCTTAAAGATGCCAATGGGAATATCATCCCTCAATCTTTTATGCATAAAAATATGCTTTAAAATATTTAAAATGAACCATTAGCTCATTTCATTGTATCCATTGATATTGGAAACATTTATCTGACCATTAAATATGATGGAATTAAAGACCTTACCTCTTTAGTTAAATCATTTGGTAATCTTTACAAGGAATGGGTCCAAACCAATAGTTTTGATACCACTAATCTTCTGGTCAAAACCAAAACATTCAATATAGATGCTTTGGAATGGTATAATTAACTCCTTCAACATTCCATCTTAAAACTAGAGGATTTAGTTAAATAATTTCAACAAAATGGTCTCCCTGAAAGTTGTCTTAGTCATTTCATTAATGCTAAATAATTTTCATTTGAATCATCTCACACTTTTATTAAAGGGTTAAAATCATTATCTCATAAATCAAACCACAACATGAATGATGATAATATTTTTATTTTTTTATAACTTCTTTAAAACCTTCTTTTCAATATAAGGTTCAAATTTCTCCCCACAATCATTAAAAGAGGCATTTAATCAAGACAAAATACAATACTTATTTATAAACCAATGTGTGCAATCACATAATTAAATAAATGAATATTTCCAAAATGTAACTAATGTGATTAATAGTAAAAATCCACACTCTCAATCCCCTCCAACAAAAACAAGAGTAGTCAAATAAGATAATCAAACTCCTTCCCACCCACCATTAATGGTATCATAATTTAAGTAGTTATTATCTCCATCTAAACCCTTTATCTATATAAATATTCCCCCCATCATGGTATGATCCTAATAAATTTTGGTGGTTCCACACCAACATTGGTCATTCTCATGAGACATATTATGGGCTTATCAAATTTGTGGTTTATGTCATGTTAGGTGATAAATTTGATCACAATGCTATGATCAAATTATGTCATCCTGATTATCTCAAATCTTCCTAAAATAAATAATTTACCAAACCCATACCCTCAATATCTTAAAAATCCTCTTTTAATCCTAATACATAGTATCCAAATGATAATATTTATGCTTACAATCAATATTACACTAACTCGCAATATGTGAACATGGCTAAAGTTAATTATCATTGTAAACTTGATCATAAGGATACTATCACTAAACTTAAGAAATCTTCTATTGATGAACAACTTATTAGAGATACTAAAACTATTTCACCAACATCTTCATAACCAAATAATAGTGATGATGCACTTCCATAACCAGAACCTCAACCTAGTTCTTCATCCTCTAAATCTCATTATAAGTTATTTAAAGAACTTAACTCAACACCTTAAAAAATTCTCCTTATGAAATTATTTCAAATTCCTTATCACCATAAATTTCTTATTATACAATTATAAAATATTGAAGAACTAAAATCTCATGATTATGAACTCCCTTCTGATGGTCCTCTACTTATAGAAGTTCATGTAATCAAAATAGTTTATTCATTCACAAAACCCTCTATAGAATTTATCAAATAAGATATGATTAATGATGAGATTATTTTTCAATCAAATGATCCACCTCAATTTATAAAAATTAGAATCAACAATATCCTCATCAAAAGACTTAAAAGATTAAGAATATGTCATTAATGTCACTTATCTTTGGTTAATTTAAAAAATTTGATGCACTAAAGAAAATATCAAATAAACACATCTCATGTATAGAGGATTTGATAAAACCAATAAAAAACCACTTGGTTGCATTTGGTTCCCTCTTACCATTAGACCCAAGGCAATTCACACCCAAAGTATGGTTCTTGATCTTCTTTTATCTTATAACATGCTTCTATGTCGCCCATGGACCCATTGTATGTGTGTTATTGCATCCTTGAGTAGACAATGCATTAAATTTATACATAACATGAAACACTACAAACATGAGACTGATCCCAATACTTGGAGCATCCAATTACCAAATCCTAAATCTCAATATTACATTCCTGTTATTTCTCACATCAATAGTTTGCCTCTTCCTAATTTTATTAACATGCATTTTGAATTACATCACTATCACAGATTCAGAGGATGACAAACCCAAAAAATTAGAAAATAATTGTAATACTACTTGATTACCTCCTTATATAGTGGAATGGCTCCCTCCTTCTCTACTCGGACATGATGGAACTATTACCTTAATTGATGATATTACTAATAGTTCTCCCCCATGAAATGTACATGAAGACTCTTACATTGAGGATGATTTCACTTGTAATGAATATGGGGTAGATAAAATCATTCAATATCCTTTAGTTATGTCTCTTTATAAATTCAACAACATAGGTGTTTCTAATAATGATTTTCCTATAGAAACTAATGCATGCACTTTCTCTCACACCTATGATGATAATTATATCATGACCCAAGATCAATCATGAGATTTAGATGTACAACATTATCAAAAGACATTATCTAAAATACACTCATTCAATTATGATGTTTATGTCATTTATATATCATCTACTATTGGATCAGAACCTAGAGGTTATTTACCCCATGTTAGCCCACCATTGTTAGTTCATGGGTAATCCAAGAAATCCCTACTATTACAACCTCTAAGTGTCTAAATAAATTCAATTCAATACAACCTACTTTACCAACCATAAATATCATTAATAATAATTACATTCTTTCTCCTCCTTATGACTGTATTGTTCAGTCTAATGATATTCAATTACCACCTTCTAGTTTTATCCAACATAACTTCGTGAACATGATTCTTACATATTCATAACCTAAAACCACATATATTGAAAAAATTAATACAATTAATACTAACCTTGTTGACTTCACTCAACTTGATATCATCAAAATAAAATATTTACCCTCTAATATACATCCTAAATTACTTTAGATGCTAAAGCTACTATTTTGAGACAAATACATTTTGAATATGATAGAAAATATAATCAAATCATTGATCCCAAAGTAGATGTTTAATATTATTTAACTCCACCCAAGATTCCTAATGATGAAGCTATATTATAATTCCTCCATACTAGAGAGCCTCAACTTCCATGCCAACATCATAAGCTCAATCACTTTCAGCAAAAGATTCCTTGATTTAATATTTTTTTTGCTAGTGTGGATTATAAAATACATCCTATTTCTTCACGTGCTCTTACTCTATATCATTTCCAAGATGGAAATTATATGATTATAAAAAAAACTACAAAAATTGAGTATGGTATACCTACATGTACTTGACCTATTATTATCTTTAAGGAGCTCACCCCTAAATGATATGATAAAATTAGTCTTATATTTGGTAAGTATCATGAAGCTTTCACTTGGTCATATGAAGACATGCTTGGAATTGATCCTAAAATTATTGTCTATAATATAATTTCCTATCTTGAAACCAAACCTATACATTAAAAGCAATGAAAATTACCCCTATGATTTACACTCTATGTCATAAAAAAATCATCAAACTTTTGGATGCTAAGTTAGTTAAACCCATGGATTACTTGGAACGAGTTTCAAATGTTGTCTTGGTTTACATAAATTTTACCATGGTTATTCACATATGTATAAACTTTCACAATATAAACTTAACATGTACAAAAGATAATTTTACCTTACCATGAATTGATAACATTATTGATTCCACTACCAGATATGAAATTTTATCTTTCATGGATGGTTTCTTAGTATATAATCAAATTCACATAGCTCTTGAGCATCAACATAAAACAATGTTTACCACTAAATGAGGGACCTATTACTACATTAAAATTCCTTTTGTTCTAAAAATGTTGGAGATACCTATAAATGTGTAATGATACATATTTTACATGATTTTAATCATAAAATTATCAAAATATATGTAGATGATATTATTGCCAAATCTAAACATTATGACAATCATGTTCATAACTTAACTATCATCTTTGGTTTGACTAATTTGACCACAATTAAAATTAGGTCAACCCTAGATATAGTCAAACTTATAATAGGGGTCTAATAGGGTATAAAATATGTACCATGGTCTTAATGAGGTCAACATTATGTTTTATCCTTGTCATAGTTATCTTAGTTGGTCCTAGGTCATTCTAAGTTTACATTTTGAGTCATTTAAGGAAATGGTAAGGTTTTAATGGGAGTAAAAGTGTGTCCAAGTATACTATAACATATTACATGTCTAAATATGTCAAGAAAACTATTTTGATATTGACATCTTGCAGGTGTAATGTTGAAAATAAGAGGACCAACCATTTTCATGTGGGTTTAGGTAGTTTTATGGCCTATATAGAAGTTTTTACATGTGGGAGAACTTTAAGAGTGTCTCTTGGGATTAAAATATTCCAATTCCATGCTTGTGTATATTTGATAGACCTAAAAATGATCAAAACTATTATATCCTTCTTATTAATCTTTTGAACAAGCTAAAATTGTCAACCAATTTTATCTTGGTACAGATAGGAGGATGCGAGTCAGGGCAAGTGCACTTGATGGGTGGTATTAATCTATTTTTAATTCCACTTCATGGTTAGATTTTTTGGATTGGTTTTCTTGATTTTAATTAACCATTGTTAATAAGGTTATTGACCTTTTTTTGCCTGCACATCCCCAATGGCTCCATGTTTTTTCTCTCTTTGCATTGTTATGTGAAAATGAATTGGTGTACTTGATATTTAAAAGTAATAAAATACTTATCATAAAGTTTTGAATACTATTTTCATGAGTGTAGGTTAAGAATTAAGTAGATATATCTCTTTTTATTAATATAAGACTCCATTGAATCTATAGGCAATGTTCCATCAGTTGTAAGACTTATCTTCCTATATGGGACTTCAAATCAAAGATGATATGTTGTTTTAAAATTATCATAACATGAGATCAATTATTATTTTAATATTGAGTCTCAAAATTGTTCTTGATGGAGTGAAAGAGCTAATACATACACACACTATCAGATTCCATATGACTATCACTTATAACTAAGTGACAATAAGCCTTTATCACTCATGTAAATTAAGTAATGAGGTATTAATATTGTGGAGAGGATTATGAAGTGAAAACAATATTATTTAGATATTCCAAAGGTTAGAGATTGGTTATGATAACCAATTCAACATATACAGTCTTATACCATGTCTTCACCTATAAGCATTTTATAATAGTGGTCTGAGTGCAATCCATATATGTCTAAGTTATTTAAAATGAAGGTGTTGTAAATCATTTGAAACCTTTAATATAGCATAAACGCATTTAAAAGGCCATTGTGACAATGGTGAAGCCATAATATGGTAGATAGAATTGAGCCCATTATCACATGTTGAGAAAGTTATATTTGAGACATTTTACCTTAACTTCCTCGAATCACATTTTGATAATATTCTTGGTCTTTCCATGGTGAAGTATCTTTAGGTTTAGACATGTCTAGTAGTTTTCATCTTATATCCCAAGCATAGGGGAAATATCTTGACATAATAATATGGTTGTTTTTATCAAGGAAATGAATGGCTGGGTGATTCACAACTTAAACTAATTTTTATTATAGATGTTCAGTAACTATAGTGTTAAAAGACCAAAAGTGAACTTTGAAGCACAATCGTGACATAATGGAATTATGGCCTACAAAAATAGTGGATCCATTTGATTGGAAATTACCTAATGATATTTAGGATGAAACTAATAAATATAAATATAAATTTAGTTAAATTCATGCATATGACCACTTACAGGTCTCATTTTCCCTAAATAGTATCTACAGTTAGTCTGAAGACCCATAGTGTGTTGATAGTGGGAGGTAAGAGGCATGGCCTACATGTATAGTGAGTCTATACAGGGTAAATATGATCTAATGACATCAAAAGTAATCAAATGAATTAGATAATAGTGATTGGAAATAGGTTATTATCTATAAGGGCCCCTTGAACTCTCTCTGATTGTCACCTATAGGTGACACAATTTGACTGAGTAGACAAACTAGCTTAGACTAGTGAAGAGAGTAGTTTTAAAGTTAGAAAGGGTTTATGATAGATGGATATGATTGAGACCACCATAATAATTATGATATACATAACATGTGATGCTTAGAGTAAGGAAATAGGGTGAAGGAAGGATGAACAAACAAGCCCAACTTTGCATATAAACCCTATAGATAATAAATAGATTGAATAACTAGTCTTAGGTTTTTAAAGTATTGAAAACCATAGAGAAGTGATCTAGATTTTTAATTTTGTAAATAAGGTAATAAATAAATATCATAACTCTCCATGACTTTTCTTTGGAAGGGAAAATAGGGGAAATGCCCTCTATTTTATCTTAGATAGAGGGCACTCCCAATCATGATTACAGGTAGGGTATGTGAATGAGAGATAGATGAAATGAAAGTGACTTGGAGAATTTTATCATGATGATTGAGGTTATTTTCAAGGTTAATGAGCATTTAAATTCACTCATGGTCTTGAGAAACCACTCAAAGGTGGTATTAAACCATCAAACATAGTCAGGCCTATCAGGCCTAGAATTAGGCCTAAATCCTTAGGGTGCCTAGTTACATTTATATGACCATGAAATATATAATACATTTTATGAAATTTAGGGCAGGGTATAAGAATATTTGGATCCATATATTTATAGGGTACTACACAAAGGGGTGAATTTTGGCTTAAAACCATCTTAGGGGTGTCTAGAATGCATTCAAAGAGCTCGAGGGCCATTTTCAAACACTCATATATGTATGGAATGTTTGCATGGTGATTAAATAACTTGGGGAGGGTTTAAAGGGGTCCTATACCCAAAATTTGTGTATTTTTTTCAAAATATATACATTTATCTTTTATAAACAATCATTAACAGTCTAAAGCATCTAAAACCCTCTTAAAACCCTAGTTTTGACCTGATGGAGAAAGTATGCAAGGAGATGCACTTAGAGGGGGTAATTTGGAATATAAAGTGTTTATAACTTGTATAATACTCTCTAAATCTCTTTTAAACCCAATTGGTTGATACTATCACCTATATGGATTGGCCTATTTCTAGTCTTTTTGCAAGATTTTGAGTGTTTTATAAGTACAAAAGAGAATGAACAGGTGAGAGTCATTAAATGAGGTCAATATGGACTTATTATAGCTCCCTAAACTAATTTATCACCTTGAATAAGCATGAAAAAATCTCTGCTATATAGTTCATTTCAAACAGTCTTAGACAAATAGTGAAAAGAGTAAGTGACTGCCCAGTGAGAAGCTGAGAGGTTTATTTTTGGATATTTTCAAGGTATAGTTCATAAAGTGGAAGGAAAAGATACTTTGAATAGGTGTCATAATTCTTATTATATGGATTTTTTTGAGAAATTTAAGGTCACTTTTATGACAAATGTGAAGAATGAGGCCTAATAGACCAATGAATGATTATAGATGGTGAGTATGAGTGTTAAGAGGAAGGCTATCAGTTAGGTAGGCATCTCATTACTATCATATCTTGTTTCCAACATCCATAAGATAGTGAATATGTGTGAAGTATTACTATTCTAGTTTTTATCAGTCAAGAGATGCTTCATCATGAAGGTAGTTTTAAGAAGGTAGTTAAAGACCTCTACACCAATTTTAGAGAGTTTGTCATGCTTCAGATGGACACTTATCCAAGAAGACCTTTGTGGTTTGTTCTCAACTTCATTCTTATACAATGTAACTGGCTCTAATCACTTGACACTTGTCTTTGTGACCTTTCCAGTTCCCTTCTTCTCTCTATTCTCACATGTTCTAAAATACAAGCCATAATGGCTTTTATAAAATAATCCACACTTGGTATGACAAAGCCCTACTAGTTTAATACTATATTTTGCCTTTGAAATAAAAATTTGTAATTTGGTTGTCATCTCATTATATTCTTGTTTAATTATGTGGAGTGGTTCATAGTGAAGTGTCTAGTGACAAGTATTTATCCTTATCTTCTCTATACTCTTACATGTTTGTTGTAAATATCCCTCTCTCTAATAGGTCACATGAAGTGTAGCTAGTGCATTTGTCTATATTTAAGTGTAAGGAGTAGCATTAGTGTCTAAAATATAACCTTTGGTTCACTCAACTTTAGTATTACAATGCATATCACCATCGTGTTTTAAATACTTATGTTAGAGCAATCTAGGATGTTGAGACTAGTATTGTGAGCCATGTTTCTTAATATAAGTGTATGGTAGTATAGTGAAGATATTTATAGTGTATCACCTCATTAGAGTAGTTTATTTTCATGTTAATAATATATCTTTTCATCCAAGCAAGAAATTAGTGTAGGTGATAAGTAGGCAAAGTCATATCTAGGGAGATAGCCCTTAAACCTAGAGGTTTAACTATGCTATAGGTAACCCACAAGCCTAGAGGTAAGCCCATTTAACCCAAATATTAGAGTAGGATTGAAAAACCATCTCTAGGGTGCAATATATGGTGACACCACTTTGATATAATCATCAAATACAAAGTTATACTTGATGCTTTCAAATGCATTTTCAATGTTACTTCTAGTAAAAATTTAGGATTTCTAGTCTCACGTAGAGGCATTGATGTCTATCCAGCTATAATCAAAGTTATTATCAACATGACTATTCCTCACTCCATTATATACATACACACATACCTTAGGGAAATTGGGGAAATTTGATGGTTTATTCTTGTGATGGCTTACTATATATGCTCTATTAACTCCCTATTTAAGAAAGGTAATGCTCTAAAAGGGACATATTCATGTCAAAAATCATTTAATAGCATGACATAATCTTTTCTTCATTATATTATTATTTGATGACCTTTTAATGATCATCCACTCATGTTTTATAACCCATTTACCCTAATATTAGTTGGGGTAATGCTCATTTAACAAGATGAAATTGATAGAGAATATGCCATATATTATATTAGATGATCTCTAATAGACTACAAAAAATGTTAAATAAAACTAGATTGTGGTTTTCTAGCTATCTATTTCATAGTTAAAAAGTTATACCATTATATTCTCTATCAAACTACTTATGTTCTTGTTCATTTTGATCCACTTCATCATTTATTTTCCAAAGCTTTCTTACCAAGATAGAATTGATAAATGGATGGTCCTATTAGTGGAATTTTGTTTGTGTAAAACAAAATTATAAGATGGGTTAATTTATATTGTTAGTATGCAAATACAAATTAAATAATGAAATGTAACACTTAAATATTTCTCCCTAGGGTGAGATATAATCACTAAAGCAAATAAATCAACACATGAAGATGAATAATACATTCACCTTCCTTAAAGACTCCCAATAGCGACTGTTAGGAAAATTATTACTTGGTTTATGGATATAAGATTCTTTATTAATGTGTGTATTTAATCTAACAATATCTTCCCTTGTCCAATTTGGCTTTGTTCACTTTGGATGAGGAATGGTGAAACTTTTTGGCAATAATTTGACATTAATTATTTACACATAAAATCTTAATAGAAAATGGCTATGGCCCTTATATTTATAGCTTAAATAGAATGATATGGACCATCCATATGGAGATCAAGATGTGTGGTCCAAAATCTATTTAATTTTTGAGACCAATTATAATAAATATTTCAATTAATATTTGGAACAATGGAGTAATTAATAGGCATGTCTTGCATCAATCATATATTTGTGGCATTGATTAAGCATGGCTTGCATTTTGATCTTATGACCATTTATGTTATGATGATGTCAATTTTCATTGTATTTATATTTTATAAAATTAGATATTAGATAATTTGATATGGATTTTTAACTCAAGCATTTAATTAAATTCATTCAATTAAGTGAATCTAATTAGGCTTTTTATAATTCTTAAAATTTAATTAATTGCCATGCACTGTTGGTTAAAAACATTAATATGTTAACACATAATTTGAATGGAGATGAATTAGAATAAGGTAATGATTACATACAAGATAATTAAATAATTAGGGACATATTTATGTGAATTAAGAATTACATGTGACATGTGCAGATGAATCAGAGCATTTTGGTGTTTTTGGTCTAATTTGTGCATTATTACATGAAGTCATTTAGATTTGTAATTTCGACATGATAATGGTGAGAATTGGATGTGTACATTTTTAACGTATTTGAGAAGGCATTTTTAGACATTAGGCATAGTAAAGTATTTTCAAAGAACAAAAAATTCATTAAGAATAAATTAAAAAATTGAGCTAAAGAGATAATCAATAACCCATCATGCCCCCTCAAAAGGGCATGGATAGATGAAAGAAGTGTATGGGATATGAAAAAGATACAAAATGATAAAAATAAATCAGACCCAAAAAGGGTAGTCCTTGTTACAAATGAGATGGAATAAATATAATTTAAAATGGGCCCCAAAAAGGGTGATCCTGGTTGATAGATAAGGATTTGCCTCAGTAGGGTATATTTGATCATTGATTGGTCCAAGAGGTGTTGCCTCAGTAGGGAATATTTGATCATTGACCAATCTAAAAGGTTTTCCCTAGTAGGGAAGATTTTAATATTTGGATAATTGATGATTAGGCCTAAGAATAAATAGTTGGGGGATAATAGACAAGAAGATTTCTTGTTACAATATTGCTTATTTTGACTTATAATATCCAAATTTATGATATAGTACCAATATGGTATACATCATGACATAAACTATGATGATGAACAACCTATAATATTCACTTAGACTAACATTCAATTTGATAGACAAATGATAACATCGCACCAGTGATAAAAACCATGTGAGGAATGTCAGTGTATACTAATGGATAGACACAAGTACAATGACATAATAGAAAACACCATGGTGATGCCCCTATAGACACTATGAAATGATTCAAGGTGAAAAAAAAAAGAATTAAATAACACCTTAATGAAACTCATAAACACAAATTTAAAAATCAACAAATAGTGTCTAATTGCTTTAATAAATGCATCAAGACCAATGAAAAATTCCCCAAACATTACCTAGGAAATACATGGGATTATCTTGAATGAAGAATAGGAATTTTGTTTTTGATGTGTGGGCCCATAGGTATAATAAATAAACATGAATTTCAATAGACAAGTCTAAAAAATGGGGTAGTTAGAAGAAAATGACTCTAAAAATAGGCAAACAAGGCAAAAATGAGCCTCCCAGGAAGACAAATGCATCACAACCAAGTCTAGGGGTAAAAATTCAAAAAATTGACTATATATTCACCCTTAGGGGTGAAAAATAATCATTTTACACTCTAATTTTACAAATTTGAGATCTAAATTTTTCACATGAGAGAAACATAAATTGGCCAATATCCCTTACCACTGATACCTTGAAGAACATGTTTGAGAATACTAATGACCACTGTGGAGAGGGGCATCTACAAGTATCTTTTTTATTTTTAATTAGGCCATTAATTGTATTTTTAAGGCCCTAAAATTAGTCAAAAAATCAACTTCACTAATCTCAAAGAGATAAAATTTGTGAAGTTAATAACATAATCAATGGGAATGCTATGAAAATAATGATCTTGTGAGGAAATTGGCTAGATCACCAAAATATTCAAAAAACACCAAAATGGTGAAATTAATTTTATTATTGAAAATAATTTAAATGGTGAAAACATTGGTATATTTAGTCAAATGGTGGTATCACTAGTCAAATGATGGTATCATTAGTCAAAAAATGAAATCACCAAACAAACGCTTATGGCATGCAAAATAATGAAGTGATTAGAAATAGTGAGGTCATCTTGCCAAATTGTGGTATCGACTTATGTAGTAGTCAAGTTTAACACTCAAAGAGGAAAAAAATGAATTAAACCTATATAATAGTGAAGACACTATATATAATTGTATATTTGATTTGTCTAAGAGGTTTTGCCTCAGTAGGGAAGATTTGATTACTAATCGATCTAAAAGGTTTGCCCTAGTAGGGAAGATTTGATTATTTTGAGAAATAATGATTATGCCTAAGAATAAATATTTGGGGGATAATAGATAAGGATATATCTTTTTACAAAATTACCTATCTATACTTCCAATATCTATATTTTTGATATAGTACCAATATTGTATATATCATGACATTAAAGATGATGATAACAAACCTATAACATGTACTTGCACTGCCCCTCAATCTTCTAAAAAAATGATAACATCATGCCAATGATAAAAAAACATAATAGTGTTTTAATAATTAATACTAAGAGGGTGAGGGGTGAATCATGGTCTTAAAACAATCTTTTATTTCAACTTAACACTCATTAACTTTTCAAATCAATATAGTGATCAAGAAATGCATAGAGAAGTAATCACATAAACATGAAGCAATATATCCACATATGAACATAGTATATATTTGGGAAACCCTAATGGGTGATAAAATCGACTAAAACATATCTTGGAATATATTCCTATAAGTAATTAATAAAGATTTAGTGAGGCACCAACCCCACAAGCAGAACCAACCCCCCACTTGTCAAGCACCAACTCAACTATTCCTTTAGCAAGTACCAACTTGCAAGGAGGCACCAACACCCTAGGTGAACAAATTTTTTTATCCACATATAACATCTGATCACCTTTGGACACTTGTTTCTCACTCGAATTATGATAATCATCTCCTTTTGTTCTCAACACTCTTACATATCTCTTAAACAACCTATTAGGCCTCTTCACTTACTAGTCTTCTTTTTGATAGATTCATGTCATATGACCTTAATAAACATAATAAAAACTTATATTGGGTATTAATGATTGATAATTTATTACCATTTAATGGTATACACTAACTCCTTATACTCCTTGAGATGATATTTTATATATTTGTACTCACTTTGCTCTAACTCCCAAAATAAGCCTATTATGCCTTGTATAAATACAAGTCACTAGCTCACTTACTTTATCTATTGGCCAAAACACTAATCAATTAGGTTAAAACCAAAAAAATGTATTGTAACACATTAAACACAATAATAAATCAAAATATGATCACCATTAGGTCAGCCAAAATCACGTAGACCACCTTCTCTTCTTAGGCTTAATAGAGATGTAATTGCAATTAGGTCTATCCTTTTCACAGAACAACGTGAACCTCTATGGCCTAGATAGTCCTCACCAAAGAACAAAAAAATTTCAAATAATTATATGGAAACATCAAATAACCTCATCCATTCTCAAGAAGTCACAAAACCTTTGCTGACACCTTGAAAGCAACATTAGGCCTTAAAGACCTATTAGGCCTAATTACCTCAAAAACACAATCTTTAAAGATGAAGCTCATAAAACTTGTATAAAAATATTATATGAATAAATCATATATTTATGTAAAAATCATGACCTAAATGTCATAATAAAACTCAATATACTCCATCACTCAAGATATAAATACTCAGAAACACCTCATAAAAAATCTCACTTAGAACTACTAATTTGCTCAGAACCTAGTCATTGGCAATTTGACTTCAAACATTAGTATAGGCACTTTAAAACACTCAATATTCATGTATAATATAAAATTGAATATTTATAACATAATAATATTCTTTTTACACTTGAAAACTAGTCATAATGACTCAAGAACACCAATCTTACTAACACACATAAAACTGTCATTATCCCTAAAAAACATAGTCTTGATGAATGTTGTTTTAAAATCATGTAAGGAAACTTAAAAGAATTTTAATTCACACTAATAGTTACTATGATACATATATAAAATCCTCTAATAGATAGGTCACAAAATTTCTAGTGCCAACTATTGGTCTTGAAGATGAATTTGCTAACCTTCCCTTTCATAGTTCTTGCTCAACCAGACAAGCCTTTTTGGATTTCATATTTCAACTTATTAAATTGACTCTCATAATTATATAAAAAATTTACAGGTAATATAAATCCAAAAAAAATCAACAAGTTCACTAGATACATTAATTCCCATGATAGAGTCTCAAACTCTTCACTCCATCATGCATACCCAGATCTGCCATTTTACCTTATGGACCAGTCATGGTGAACATGAATTTTAGTACCTATGCCAACACTTTTATGAAATTTTGATACATGTGTATGATATTAAGAGATCATTAGGTAGCTATAATAAATATATCTATCATGGTCTAGTGATAGCATTGGTCTTGCAGACCAATCTCTCAATCTTACACCTTTACCATTTCATCTTCACTAGATAGGTCATATTGTGAACAACATTTACAAAATTTTTAATGACATAAAAAAACAATAACCAATATGGAAATGTGTTATATTTCTTGATAAAAAATCCCCTACAATTTTATCTATTCCTAATCCATGACAACCCATACCTGATCTCATTCTCACTTTTGCCTAGTTTTTCTCATTATCTTCACTATTGGACTTTTTAGTGATAGACCACCTTCCATGACTAGTTTAACATATTTGAATTATATAACCTGGTAAAAAATCACCATGGAAATGAGACAAGACATAAATCTGAAGCTTCAACCTCCATCCATTGTGCAACTTTGACTCAATCAACCCTACCTATTATACAACATTTATGAGAAACAAGGGATTTACTATAGCTTCCACTCACTCATCTGATAGAAAAATACCACCTATAGGTAATTGGGAGAGTCCTCTACATGATACAATCATAAAGTTAGGTAATCCAATCCATTCTAAGATATTTCAATTAGTATCTTCCATATCGGGTCATTATGAGGGTTTTAGGAGTGTTTTAGACTGGTTTCCATTTTTAATATTTGTTCATAAAGTTCTATCCTTGAAACCAACTCCTAATTCTTGGAAATAATTATTAATAAAATATTCCATCTCTCCTAAGATCTCAAATTCCCATGTAATAGTTACACGTGCCAACAAGCATGATAAAATCCTTCTTGGGTCTTCATTTCTTCATTCTACACACACAAGAGAGCTTCAAACTCATTTTAATGCTTTCTCATTTAAATAAAGACCTAAAAATACAAAAAAATGGTTGAAAAAATATTTAAAACCTAAATAAATGACTTCATGAGATCAAAAGCCTCCAAACCTGATCATGATACCTCATTCTAGCACTTAGGGTCTTAAGATTAGGTCCATGAGAAGACCACTAAAGAAAAAAATACCCCTTTGGCTAACTCACAGAGTCATGTGATTGAATCAACAACTTATCACATGATCTAACACTGTATTACATAACTAAAACCTCATAAACATCCATATCATCATCATCATGCCTTTACAAGTCATATCCATGCTAAAAAGTTAGTCCATCAAATAGACCTACTAGGCACCATACCACTTTGAGACCTTCCTATCACTATATATGTATTATAAAACTCATTATTATGTCATAATACTTCATACCATTCTTAAATATTATAACACATCTTCTCATAAGCTTCAATCTACTCACCTCAAAATGCTACCAAGCCAATGCCTTCTCACTATGTCTCTTCTTACAATGATAGCCTCAAAAGTGACCTTGGAACTCTTATGAATACTTATTTACCTCATTAATTCTTACACAACTTTATACACTCTCTCATACCTATATTGACATAAATCACCAAGCTTCACTATGATTCATGCCTAGACCTTCTCATAAGGCTAGAATCAGCTTCTCAAGACACCTAGTTCTCAAAGACTACTAAAACATGCTCAAATCATCATTAAAACTCCCCATGATACTCACAAAACTTTGACATAAATTAAAACATCAATGCACCAACATAAATAATAGGAACACACCTAAAAAATCTCCCCCTTTGTCATTGATGGCAAACACTCAAAGCTGATCATTCTCATTTCCCAAAACTGGATCTTCTTCAAACTGACCTTTCTCCCAAACTAGAAGTTTCTCCCTATTTGAAATTAATGAAAAAGGGTCATACACACTCTCACAAGGTCATCCACACATAGTCCTATGATCCTTGGATCTTACCACTCAACAAAGCTAGAAAGCTCATTATTCTATAACCCTCACTTTATACACACCTTAGTCCACTTATTTTGGAAAACTCTATCATTTATATTTAAAACCAATTTATCATCTTATAATCATACCAATTAAAGTAAACATACCTCTAACTAAACTTCTCTATTTAAACTTATGAAACACTTGACTTCTTTAATCACTTGACTGCATACAAAAACTATAGCTTGACCTTTAATGAATGATATGATCAATAAGTATTTACACAACTACCTTAGACCATCAAATATCAGATCATGATCACATAATTAAAAAATAACTAATCCTTGAATATTTTATCATAAGAGTCATGCCCATATCTCAAATAACACTAAAGTGACCTTATTTAGCTCCCCATAACTCCATGTTTCACCTCTTCTATATGCATTTATGATGAACACATTGTCATCCATATGAGTAATACTCTACCTTGCCTAAGTTCTTATCTCCCAAATATATCTTTGCATAAATCCTAAATAAAATAATGCTTACACATATGGATCATCATTCATATGATCCCATAAAACCAATTTTGAATATGCATAAAGGAACTCTAAAAAATGTTCATACCAATGGTACAAATTTTTTTTTGCATACCTATTAGTTTTGATCAATTGACCATCATACCCCTCTATATATCTTGATGCCACCTGGATGCTACCTCCTTCATGCTTAATAATATTTCAAGGTCATCTCAAAATAATTTTTCTCTAGACCAAAACCTCAAACTTGGTGAAAAATTTTAGAAAAAATTGTCTAAGCTCATCAAAACATCACACCAACTTTCATGCTTTAATAGACCTGGCAGGGTCTAGGATTAGGTCTAGGTGCAAACCTAAGTCAAACAACACCTTCCTTCTACCATCTTGGAATGCCTATAAAGACCTTAGGAACACCTTCAAATAGATTAAATCCTTCAACCTATCTTCCCATTATCTCATCATGCACTCCTCTATGTAAATATCAACCATGTCCTAGATTATGCAAACAACTATACATTTTAGTTGTCTTCAAATTATCTCTTTATATACTAAGACTGATGCAAACACCTATTTTCATTCCTCTTCATGGATCTCTTCTAGGTATTTATACACTTAGATGAATCTGTAAATATTTCAAACTTTAAAATGAAAAAAATGAACATACAACAAGCTCTCACTTTATTCTTATACTTGATACCCTCATAAGAGCACTCATAAATTTCAACTGAATCCATATATTCATATAAGAAACTCACATTCTTGCACAGTCAATCACCTTCAACAATATCTTAAAACCATCAAAATCTCAACATATATTAGGATTCAAACCAACTATCTTCATAATTGCTATAGATCTTCTTGGCATACACACCTACTATTGGAGCATGGTTGGCTCCAATTATTTCCATGAGATATTCATAAACTAACATGAATGTGACTTGTTTTGATCAAGTAATCATATAAATACCTTATAACCCATGTCTTGTAATCACAAATTCTCAAACACCTAAGATTACTTAATTCACTAAGATATCTACACATACCTTATTAAAAGGCCTAGAACAAAGTTATAGAATACACCTTGATGACTTGACCTATTTCATCTATGTTATGACCTCTACACAACATTAACCAAGCAGATATGAGAACCTTGGACATGTAGCTTCCTTTCAACACATCTTCAATGTACTTATAGATTTAAATATCAACTTAGGGTTAACCTTTTATTTGGATTCTACATAATCCTTATTCTACTTAGTCAACTCTATTAGTACCATCATTATAATCATAATAAAAACTGTCATCATCATAATTCAAGCTTGTGCTTCTTAGGATCACCTTTAGGCTCTTAGGCCACTTTCAAAGGACCAGATTTAATACCATTTGTTGGCAGAATTACCAATATGTGGGGGGTGAATCAGTGTCTTAAAATAATATTTTCATTCCACATAACACTCATTAACTCTTCAAACTAATATAGTGATCAAGAAATGCATAGAGAATCAATCACATAAACATGAAGCGAGATATTAACACATGAATATAATAGATATGTGGGAAACCCTCATGGGGGATAAAAACCACTAAAAAAAGATTAAAATATATTATTATAATAAATTAATCAATATTTAGTGAGGAACTAAACCCATAAGGATCACCAACCCCTCAAAGAGCACCAACCCATCACTAGTCAAGCACCAACTCAACTAGTCCTTTAACAAACACCAACTTGCAAGGAGGCACTAACCCCCTAGGTGACTCAAAACCAAATCATCCACATAGAACCATAATCTCATTTTGACACTTGTTTCTCACTCAAATGATGATGATCACATCTTTTTCTCTCCACATTCTTTTATATCTCTCAAATAGCCTATTAGGCCTCTTCACTCACTAGTCTTATTCTTAACCGATTTAGGTCATATAACCTTGCTCATCATACTAAAAAATTATATTGGATATTCATGTCTAATAATTTACTACCATATTATGTCCTACATGGCCTCTTTATACTCTTTTTTGTGCTCTTTTACACACATGCACTCACATTGCTCTAACTCCCCAAATAGGCGTATTATGCCTTGTATAAATACAAGTCTCTAGTTCACTTACTTTCTCTATCAGCCAAAAAACTAATCGATCAAGTTCAAATCCAAAAAATGTCTTGGAAAAATTTACACATAATAATAAATCAAAATATGATCGCCATTAGGTTGGCCAAACTCACTTAGACCACCTTCTCTTCGTAGGCTTAGTAGAGACCTAATTACAATTAGGTCTATCCTTTCCACAAAATAACTTGAACCTCTATGGCCAAGATTTCCCTCAAAAAATAACTCAAACATTTTAAAAACTTATATATAAATATTAAATAACCTCCTCTATGCTCAAAAAGTCACAAAACATTCTCTCACACCTTGAAAGCATCATTATGCCTTAAATACCTATTTAGGCCTAATTACCTCAAAAACACAATCTTCTAAGATGAAGCTCATACAACTTGTAAAAACATATTATAGGAAAAAATAATATATGGATGGAAACTTAATGAACTCAGGGTCATCATAAAACTCATTATACTCCATCACTCAAGATTTAAAGACTCAGGAACACCTCATTAAAAAGCTCACTCAAAACTGCTAATTTTCTCAAAACCTAGTCATTAGTAATTTGACCTCAAACATCAGTATAGGAAATGTAAAACACTATAAATGAATGTATAATATCCAATTTAATATTTATAACATCATAATATTCTTTTTACACTTCCAAACTAGTAATAATGACTCAATAACATCAATCTTACTAACACATAGAAAACTGTCATTATCCATAAAAAACACACTCCTAATGAAAGTTATTTTCAAATGATATAAGGAAACTTAAAAGACTTATAATTCAAATTAATAGTTCATATGTGACCTATATAACATACTATAATAGATATTCACAATTTATAGTGTCAAATTTTGGTCTTGAAGACCAATTTGCTAACCTTCTCTTTCATAGTTCTTGCTCAGCCAGGCAAGCCTTTTTGGCTTCCATATTTCAAATTATTAAACTGACTCCCAACATTATATAAATAATTTATATGTCATATAAATCTCAAAAAACATCAATAATTTCACTAAATACATAAAATCCTATCATAGAGTCTCAAACTCTTCACTCCATCATGTATACATAGATTTACCATTTTACCTTGTCGACCAATCATGGTGAACATGAATTTTAGTACCTATGTGGAAACTTTTATGAAATTTTGATATATGTGTATGATCCTATGATATAATTAGGTAAATCTCATATATATATATATATATATATATCATGGTATAGTAACAACATTGGTTTTCTAGACCAATCTCTCAACCTTACACCTTTACTATCTCATCTTCACTAGACAAGTCATCTTGTGAACAACATTTTCAATGACCTCCAAAAATATAACCAATATATACATGTGTTATATGTCTTGAAAAAAATACTCATGTAATTGTATCCATTCCTAATCCATGACAACCCATCCCTAATCTCATTCTCAATTATACTTGGAATTGTTAGAAATAGGCCACCTTCCATGGCTAGTTTATCATATTTTAATTCTATAAACTGATTATAAATCACCATGGACATGAGAAATAATTCTGAATATTCAACTTCCATCCATTGTGTAACTTTTATTCAATTAACCTTGCCTACTATACCAAATTTTTGAGAAACAAGGGATTTCTTGTAGCTTCCACTCACTCATCTGATAGACCAATACCACATAGAGGTACTTAAGAGATTCATATACATGATATAATCATCAAAATATTTAATCCAATAAATTCTAAGCCATTTCCATGAATTTTTTCCATATTGGGTCACTATGAGGGTTTTAAGAGGGTTTTAGACTGATTTCCATTATTAACATTTGTTCACAAAGATCTACACCTAAAACCAACTCCTAATGCTTGGAAATAACTTTTAAGACCCATTTTCATCTCTACGTAATATCTTAATTTCCAATTAAGTAGTCACACATGCCAACAAGCATGAGAAAATCCTTCTTGGGTCTTCATCTCTTCATTATGTACACACAAGAGACATTCAAACTCATTTTCATGTTTTTTCCTTCAATCATGAGCTCAAACTACACCAAAGTTATTGAAACATTATTTCACACCTCAATCCATGATCACATCATCTTAGAATCCTTTAAAACTAATCATGATACTTAATTCTGCCACCTAAGGTCTTACGACTAGGTCCATGAAAAGACCACTAAAAAGGACATACTCCTTTGGCTCACTCTAAGAGTCATGTGACTAACTCAACACCTTTCTCACATGATCTAACATTGAATTTCATAACTTCAAGCTCATAAAAATAAATATAATCATCATCATGCCTTTACAATCCATATCCATACTAAAAAACTTGTCCATCAAATAAACCTACTAGGAACCATACCGCTTTGAGACCTTCCTACCATTGCAGATGCATTCTAAAACACATTATTATGTCAAATAACTTCATACCATGGTCAAAAAATATCACACATCTTATCATAAGCCTTAGTATACTCACCTAAAAAAACTACCAAGGTAATTTTTGAAGCAAAACTAATAAGAGCGAGGGTGAATTAGTGTATAGAATTTTCTTTCAAATCCATATATCATTCATTAACCTTTTAAACCAATATATTAAATAAGCAATGAATAGAGAATAAATTACATAAGCATGGAGAAATATATAAAAACATGAACATAATATATATGTTTAAAACTCTCATGGGGAATAAAACCCACTAGAACACCATTTTGAATATTATCTTATAAGTAATAGATCAACATTTAGTGAGGTACCAACCCCGCAAAGAGCACCAACCACACTCTAATCCATCACCAACTCAACTAGTCCTTTAAAAATATATAACATATAAGGAGAATCAAATCCTGTAAGTTACTTGAAACCAAAAAAACCACTTCAAGGACACTTCTTCAAGCTCTAACTTTCAAGTCAACTCGCACTCCCTCTTGACTAAGTACCAACCCAACCAAGATAAGCTTGATCACCTCAAGACACCTTCTTGCTCAATAAACATATGGTGACCTCTTATTTATATATTTATATTATATATCCTATATCATAAAAAAAGAATACATCTATGATATAATTCTAAATGTCTCTCAATATACACTCAACTCATTCAGCTTTCCTCAACCTTCTATCTCTTTCAAACAACCTTCTAGGCTCACTCGCTCAATATGCATCTTACTAGGATCATTAGGTCAATTGAACTTGATAATCACACTAATAAATACAATAAAATGATCATGTATAATCCTTTTATTCCATTTTATTATCTAAATGACCTACTTATGATCCCTTTTCTTCGCTTATTTTCTCATTCCCTCAACTAGTCTAAAGAAGCATATTATGTCTTGTACTTATACCAAACACTTGATATTACCCATCTTGGTCAAAAAAACACATTGAAAAACTTGTATGACCATTGGAATAGGTCAATACACATCATTGATAAGTGAACCAACCACTACATAAGTCAGCCAAACTCATTTAAACTTTAATCTCTTCTTAGGTCTACTTAGAGACCTAATGCACTAGGTCTTCATAAACAAAAAGTTACATTTAAACCATATTGGAAAAACTTGTGACTAAAAAAACTAATTAAAAACTTAAAATATACCTATTATAGGCTCACCTTGTGTCCATACCATTTTTTATTCTAAATCACTCCTTGAACCACACCATTAGGCTTACTTGCCATTAGGCCTTCACACATAGAAAAAGTTTGTCTCATATAACTGAAGAATAAAATAAACTTTAAAAAATAAATATGTTATTAAATAATATTAATAGACACTTTATGACCTAATTTTCATCTAAATTTAATTTATTATTCACCACATATGCTAAAAGGCCTTAAACACACTCTTGTAATATGACCACTCAAAACTATCTTGACTGCTCCAAAACCTAGTCAACTACCTTTGATCATCAGGCATCTATAAATTTAATTATCATGAAGAAAATAAATTAATATTAAAATTTAAGACATATATAAAATCTTCAAATTCAATGTATTCTTTAACTCTAGGCATAACACTCCAAACTCATCTCTTCTATATGACAACATAGAACTGCCAATAAGCCTGTTTACATAGTCATAATGAATGCTATTTGTAACTCCTATAAGGAAAATTTAGAAGATTATCAATAAAATTAATAGTTCCTATGTGATGTATATAATATCATAAAATATATTTATCATTGGTTCTGGTATCAACCATTGGTCTTATAGACCAATTTCTTATCCTTCTCGTTCACAGTTCTAACACATCCAGACAAACCATTTTGGATTACATATTGCCACTTTTTAGAGTGAATAAAAAACTTAAATAAATAATTTACATATAATTTAGGTTATAAAAAACAACATAATATTCATTATATGATTTAGATAAGTGCAAATATCCTTTAACTCATCATTCTCACATACTTAGAATTATCATTCTACCTAGTTAACCAGTCATGGTGAACATGCATTCTAACACTTATGTATATGAGTTTATGAATTTCGATGATCCTTATAAATATTTATAACATATAGAAACACAAAGGTATATATTTCTAATGGAAAATGAGGAATATATAGATCAATCCTGAAACATACACCTTCACCGTCTCATTTCACTAGATAGATCAACTTGTAAACACCATTTGCAACATTTACAATGAATTTAAAAGAATCTAGACAATATTTTCATGATGAATATGTATTGAAAAAAAAAAATCAATTAATTTTAGTCATTCCTGATCCACTTCAACTCATCCCTAAAACCATTCTCATTCTAACTGGTTTTTCTGACTATCTTCAGTATTAGCCCAGTTTAGTGATAGGTCAACATGAGTGACCAAAATAGTTGAAAAAAAGGATATAAATTGTCTAAATAAAACCATGGACATGAAATATGAGTCTCTATATTTTCCAATCATACGTTTTCATAGTCGGTCTAATGCAACTTTTGTCTTCTATATCAACTTCTTAAAAAATAAGTAATTTCTTATAGGTTTCATTCACTATCTTGACAAACCACTACCACTTGGAGATGCCTAAGGGAGTCATATACCACTTCCAGTCACCAAAATATCCTTTAAAATCCATTATAGGACATTTCCAACAAGATTTTCCTTATTGGGTCATCATAAGGGTTTAATGAGGGTTTTAGACTAATTCTGGTGTTAACGATTGTTCATATAGTATTGCCCCTCAAATTCTAAAATAATTCCTAGAGATATTATATAACACCATTAACCATCTATCCTAAATATCTCAGTGTCCCATGTAATATTCATAAATGCCAAAAATCAAAATATGTTCCTTCTTGGGTCCTCATCTCTTCATTCTTCATACATAGGAGACCTTCAAACTCATTTTTTTGATTTTTCCTTCATCTCAAGACCTTAAACTTGGTCAACACACTTGATAAATCATGTAAAAACTAAATTAATTCTCACATTTTATTTCTTATCTTGGAACTTGAACTTCATACCCCATTTTGTCATATTTTATCTCTTTGCACTTTAGGCTCTTGAGCTACATATCATATTAGGCCTAGTAATATAAATTCTAGATATTGTTCCTACACTTTAAACCTTATAAAATGTTCAAACACATTTTAAAATGATCTAACACTAATTTTCATCCTTAATAGGTATTGTTAATATCTTAGGACCCATGATTAGATCATATAGAGTCTAAGACTAGTTTATTTGCATAATATACCTATGGCTCTTACCTTTATAGTCACACATTGAAACATAATTAGGTGATTTAATGCCTTAAATGAATGTTCAAATGTTCTCAGACATCCTCTTATGACTCCATGCATTCATATCCTAGATCCATCATGCTCCTTCTTACACCAAACTAGGTATCCCATACTTAAGCCTTCTCATGAACCTTATACTCAAGAATAAATACACAAACATGCACAGCATGTGTTGAGCCTTGACATAAGCTCTCAGGAAACTTTAGGTTACCATCAAATTATCTCTCTCTTACCTCATTAGAAAATCAACCTATTATGAATGAGCCACCTTATTATGAGCCAATACTTAACCTTAAGCTTTATTTGACATTAATGACCATACATAAACCCATGACAACTTGCAAAAATCTCCCCATTTGTCATTGATGACAAACCATATTGATGGAAAACACACTTCAAGTTGACTATCCTTTTAATATAAAACTTCTCCATCAATCTGATCTCTTCCCCCTTTGATATTAATTTCAAAGGGTCTCTATAACTACCATAAGGTCATATACACATATTTCACTGATATTTGGACCTAATAATTTCACAAAACAAGAAAGATCCCCCTTTGTCCATACATACTTCTCTTCAAGCTTCTCAAGAGACCTGAGTTAGCTCCCCCTAACTCCATGATCCAGCTAGATCATGCCAATTGAAACCACAAACCAACTATTTATAACATCTATCATAAGAATATCATACCATGAATGAAGACAACTTAACTTCAAGTAGCACAAGCCATCATGGCTCAAACCACTACAAGACACCTTCTCGATTAACATATAGTCATACTAGGTTTGTGAAAACACCCAATCTCTATTAGACATATGATAATCATTATTTACTTCAAGACACACAAAATAGGTTACCAAAATTAGTAAAACCATGCTACATGACTTTAAGGTCATAATCAACCTCTTAGACCACTGATCTCTACATGATACTCTTCAAAATGACTCAATAGATCAACTTCAACAAACACTATCAAGACCCTGTTAAGAAACTTCAGAACTTTGTCATTCTCAGATCTCTTAATCGTCTCTATGTAAAATTCAACATGTCATCATGTTTCCTCTATGACCTTATGAGGTCATCTTTGATATTAATTAAAAAATATAGTAATAACACAACCTTCAAGAGACACTATAATAATCTTCATCAAGTTTACAAACTTCCTGGGATGCTACAACAACATGATCACCAAAAAACCTTCTAAGAATACTCACAAAGCACATACAACATGCCATTCCACTCTTATATCAACTCTAGAACTTGAAAGACATGAACAATTATTCTCTACCTTTAATAGCATTGGTCTTTTATACCAATCTTCAACTCTCACACCCTTGATCTGATTTTGGCTTTTTACACATCACCTTAAGCTCACACATGCATTACAAGCATGATATCTTCTAATGTAAATATTGCACTAATTCCATCTATGTTTACTAAGATTCATAGGCCATAATTAAGTCATTTTATTCATGAAATAACACTTAGGTTTTGCAGTCATAAAATAAATTGAAACCCTCATACCTCTATTTTAAAAAAATTGAGCTTGATATTCATATCTAAGATAAATTTGATCATATATAATGGATCTATAGTAGCAACAATACCTTAAAAACATTACCAATCACTTTTAACAACCTCCTTGAGTGAAAAAAACACTACACAACTCACCAATATACTCCTCTACCATTTTCAAGGAATAATCAACTTTAATTAGCAATAAATGCACTTGTACAGACTTTTGAGATAGACTACCACCTGGAGGATGATATTCATGGAGTCTAATTTAACTTTGCTTTTTATTCTAACTTGATTTGACCAATATCCCACATTATAAAGAATCCTATCTCCTCTCAGGTCCTCATTTCATACACAATCATTTGAAATCTAATGTTCATATTTTTGAACTTCAATGGCTATTTCCTGTAGCCTAAACTTGATGTCATTTTGCACTTCACAGATTGCTAAATGATCTTTGCAAGCTTATATGTTGAATAGGACAACTCCTCATGATACCAAAATTATAGGGAACCTTTTGGGCACTAAGTACATAATCTTCATGTTTTAAATTTGACTAGGTTTGACTTTTTGAATACCTATAATAAATGCATAAACTTCCCAATACTCTCATACCTATGTGATGGTCTATGATGGTCTGGTCCTTCTTAGTCTAGATGATGCATGTTTCTCTTTCCAGATGATCACTAGTAATGACCATAACTACATAAAATCATTATAGAATCCTCATAACATCCTCAATAAATTACAAACACTCTTTGCATAATTGAAAATGCTCATAAAAGCTTTCATGCCTATATAAAACATATCATCGCCTTCATAGCTACTCAATCATCTTGAATTTCTCCCCAAGCACTCTTATAGACCTAAAAACCTCTTAAAGAATTCATTTTTAAAATTATCTCTTTATATAATAATACTAATGCAAACACCTTCTTGTCATGTAACATCTACCAAGACTCAACAAACTTCCACCAAGATTTCTTCTTCCACAAGCTGATAAACACGTTGATCTTGTAACTCACCTTCACAATCCTAGCCATTTGTGCTTCTAGAATAACCTTCAAGATATCAAACCTTTATCAAAGGAATTGATATGATACCAATTATTGGAAGCACAACCACTAAGGGGGAGGGTGAATTAGTGTACAAACTTTTCTTTCAAATCTATATATCATTCATTAACCTTGCAAACCAATCTAGTAAATAAGTAATGGATAAAGAAGCAATTACATAAGCATAGAGAAAGATATCAACATATGAATACAAGATATATGTGGGAATCCCTCATGGGGAGTAAAAACCACTAACACACCACTTGGAATACTATCTTATTAGCAATGTATCAACATTTAGTGAGGCACCAACCCACAAGGAACACTAACACCTCACTAGTCAAGCAACAACACAACTAGTCCTTTAGAAAGATCCAAATTTTAAGGAGGATCCAAACCCATAAATGACTTGGAACTAACCCAACCACTTAAATTAAACTTTTTCAATATCCAACCTACAAGTAAACTCCCCCTCCCTCTTAACTAAGCTCCAACCCAACCAAGATAAGCTTGATCACCTCAAGACACTTTGTTGCTCAATCAACAGATGGTGACCTCTTCTTTAGATCTCTATCTTCTCTATCTTATATCATAAATCAGGAACACATATTTAATTTATATTTTAAGGTCTCTCAAAAATCACTCAACTCATTCAACTCTTTTCAACCTTCTATCTCTTCCAAATAATTTTCTAGGCTCACTCGCTCAATATGCTTCTTAATAGGCTCATTAAGTCATCTAGATTTGATAATAACACTTAGAAATACTATTATATGTTTAATTCAAATCCTATGATTCAGTCTTATGGTCTACATTACCTACTTCTACTCCTTAGAGATCCATTTTCTCTGCTCATTCTCTCATTTCCTCAACTAGTCCAAATAGGCCTATTATGCCTTGTATTTATACCAAACACTTAATCTTACCCATGTTGTTAAAAAAACACCTTTATGGGATCACCTTTGGAATAGGTCAATACACATGTTTAATAAGTTAACCAACCAATACATAGGTTGTCCAAACTCATTTAGACCTTAATATCTTCTTAGGCCTACTTAGAGATCTAGTGCATTAGGTCTTCATAAAGCACACATTACACTTGGACCATCTTGGAATAAATTGAGATGACACCAATGAATGAAAAATTTAAAATATAACTAAAATATACCTCTTCTAGTCTCATCATGGGTCCATAACACATTTTTTTCCAAGCCACTCCTTGAACCATGTCATTAGGCCTACTTGCCATTAGGTCTTCACATATAGAAAAAGTCTATCTCATATAATTGAAGCACATAGTAAAATTTTAAAAATAACCACATCCTTAAATAATTTTAATAGTCACTTTATGACCTAATGGTCATCTCCATATACTTTAGTCTTCACCACATAGCATAAAAGGCCTTAAATGCACTATTGCAATATGACTATTCAAAACTACCCTGACTGCTCCAAAACCCAATCAACTAACTTTGATCATAAACATATGTAAAAGTACTTATCATGAATAAAAATACATTCATATAAAACTTTAATACCTATATTACATCTTCAAATGCAATGTATTCTTCAAATTTGGGCAAAACACTCCAAACTCATCTCTACTAGATGACAACACATAACTGCCAACAAGCATGTCAACGCAGTCATAATGAATTCTATTTGTAACTCCTATAAGTATTATTTAAAATAATCTCATGAAAATTAATATTTAATTTATGATATATATAAAATCATCCAATAGATGGATCATTAGTTCTGGTATCAACCATTGGTCTAGTAGACTAATTTCTTATCCTTCTCTTTCATAGTTTAACATAGCCAAACAAGCCATTTTGGATTAGATATTGCAATATTTTAGAGTGAATCATAGCCTTAAATTAATAATTTATAGATAATTCAAGTCATAACACACAACATAATATTCATGAGATGCTTTAGATAATTACAAATATCCTCCAACTCATCATTCTCACATACTCAAAACTATCATTCTTCCTTATGAAGTAGTCATGGTGAACATGCATTCTAACACCTGTGTAGGTACCTTTATGAACTCATAATGAATTTAGATTATCCTTTTAAATATTATAAAATTTCTAAACATAAATTTATAGAGGTATAATATCAAATGAAGAATATATAGATCTATATCTTAAACATACCTTCACTATCTTATTTCACTAGATAGATCATCTTTTTTAAAAACCATTTACAACATTTAAAATGAATTTAAAATAATATAAAAAATATGGTCATGAAGAATATGTTTTTAAAAAACTAATCAAGCAACTAGATTCATTCTTAATCCATTGCAACTCATCCCTAAATACATTTTCACTCCAATTGGTTGTCTTCACTATCAGCCCAGTTTAGTGATAGGTCAATATGAGTGACCAAAATATTTGACACACATGATAGAAATTATCCAACTACAACCATGGATATAAAGTTTGAGTCTCTATATTTTCAAATCATCCATGTTCATACTTGGTCTAATGCAACTTTTGTCTTCTATATCAACTTCTTTAAAAATAAGTAATTTCCTATAGGTTTCACTCATTATCCTAATAAACCACTACCACATAAAGATGAAAAAGTAAGTCATATACCACCTCCAATCACCAAAATATCATTTCTAATCCATTCTAGGCCATTTCCAACAATATTTTCCTTATTTGGTCATTATAAGGGTTTAATAAGGGTTTTAGACCAGTTTTAGTTTTAAGGATTGTTCATACAGTATTGCCCATCAAATTTCAAACTAATGCCTAGAGATATTATCTAGGACCCTTACCCATATCTCTTCAAGATATCAACTTCCCATAAAATAGTCACACGTGCCAATAATTAAAAAAAGTTCCTTCTCGGGTCCTCATCTCTTCATTTTGCATACATAGGAGACCTTTAAACTCATTTTTTTGCTTTCTCCTTCAACTCAAGACCTTATAGTTAGTCAACACAATTGATACATCATGTAAAAAATTAATTAATCCTCACATGATAATTATTTACTTTAAACCTAAAATTCATATCCCATTTAGTCACAATCTATCTCTTTGCACTTTAGGCTCTTGAGCTACTCATCATATTAGGCTTTTGAGCTACAAATCATATTAGGCCTAGTAATAGACCCTCTAGCTAATGTTATTACATTTTAAACCTTATTCACATGTTAAAAAACATTCTCACATGCTATAACACTAATTTAAATCTTGTAAAGGTCTTGTTAACATCTTAAGACCCCTAGTTAGATCATATAGAGTTTAAGACTAGTTTATTTGCATAATAGACCTATAGGTCTTACCTCTATAGTCATGATTTGAAAATACCTAGGTGATTTAATGACTCAAATTCATGTTTAAATTTTATCATACATCCTCTTATGCCTTGGTGCATTTATCTCCTATATCCATCATGGTCCTTGCACCAGACTAAGTATCCCATACTCAAGCCTTCTTAAGAACCTTGTACTCAAGAAAAAGTACACATACATACACACCATGTGTTGAGCCTTGACATAAGCTCTCAAGAAACTTTAGGTTGCCTTAAAATTCTCTCTCTCTCTCTCTCTCTCTTACCCCATGAGATAATCAACCTCATATCAATGACCACCTTATTGTGATATAATACTTAACCTCAGGCTTCTTTTGACATCAATGACAATACACAAACCCATGACATCAATGATAACTTGAAACAACTAATGCCTTCTCATTAGGTCTCTTCATATAATGAATAAGCCTCAAAACTAACCTTGGAAATATTATGAAGACTTCTTTACCTCACTCATGCTTACATAAATTTATATACTCTCTCATACCTATACTGACATAAATCACCAAGCTTCACTATGCTTCATGCCTATACCTTCTCATAGGGCTAGACTAGGATTCTCAAGATACCTAATACTTAAATACTACTAAACCATATTCAAGTTATAATGAAAACTCACAATGACACTCACAAACCTTTGACATCAATGAAACCATAAATTCCCCAACATCAAACACAAGAACATACCTCAACAGATAGGAATGTTGGTGTATACCAATGGATATACTCAAGTGCAATGACATAAAATAAAACACCATGGTGATGCCCCTATCAACACTATGAAATGAGTTGAGGTGACAACAAAAAAGGGAAATAAATATCACCTTAATGAAACACATAAACACAAATTGAAAATTCAACGAATAGTGTCTAATTACTTAAATAAATGCATCAAGGCCAATGTAAAATGGCCCAAACATTATCTGAGAGATACATGGATTATCTCGAAGAAAGAACATGAATTTTTTTATGGGTGGGCCCATGGATAGAAGAAATAAACATGCATTTCAATAGACAAGGCTTAAAAATGGGGTAGTTATAAGAAATGACTCTAAAAATAGGAAAATAAGGAAAAAATGAGCCTCCCAGAAAGATAAATGGATCACAAATATGTCTAAGATTAAAAATTTAAAAAATTGACTATATATTCACCCCTAGGGGGTGAAAAATATTCATTTTACCCTCTAAATTTATAATATTGAGCTCTATATTTTTCACATAAGAGAGACATATAAAATGACCAATATCCCTTACCATACAATATTGAGCTCTAAATTTTTCACACAAGAGAGACATATAAAATGTCTAATATCCCTTACCACCAATACCTTGAATATCATGTTCAAGAGTACCAATGACCACTAGGGAGTTGGGTATCTAAAAGTATCTTTTTTGTTTTTAATTTGGTCATTCATTATATTTTTAAGGCCTTAGAAGTAGGTGAATAAGGAACTTCTCAAATCTCAAAGAGATAAAAATAGTAAATTTAACAATGTAATCGACGGGAATGCTATGAAAATAATGATCTTGTGAGGAAACTGGCTAGACCACCAAAATAGTCAAAAATCAACAAAATGGTGAAATCATTTTTATTATTGAAAATCACATAAATGGTGAAAATGTGGGTCAAACAATGGTGTATCCTGTCAAACAGTGGTATCACCAATCAAATGATGGTTTTTCTAGTCAAACAATGAAATCATCAAACAAACACTTATGGCATACAAAATAGTAAAGTGACTAGAAATAGTGAGGTGATCCTACCAAATGGTGGGATCGACTTGTGTAGTAGTGAAATTGCACACTTGAGGAGGAAAATAGTGAAATTAACATATAGAACAGTGAAGAGACTCTGTAGAATGAGGAAGTCATTAAGGAAAACAACAAGGTTTCTAGAAATGGTAAATGGTCTTGGAGAAATTGGAATTTAGGATACAAGAATATTTTTTGAAGTCCAAAACTAGAAGAAATTAGTAGATTAATCAACTAAAAAAAATAGACAAGTGACTAATTTGATTCTACTTGGTTGGTGCTATGTAAGAGTATTTAAGAGTTGTTATGGCATGGGAATGATGATCATAGGTCCTACAATAACCCAATATCATGACAGATGAGGTTATGGGGCTCTTAAAGGTGATATATTTATGGCATTTAGCTTGTTTTATAGTGATTCAAGTAGATCATACCTACTTATCAACATTAGAAGAGTGCTTGAATTCAAATACATGCACCTTCCATCTAATAACTAGAGAGGTGACTATGATTCTCAAGGATGTTTATCAGATTCTATTGGTGTTGATTTAGGGTCAAGAGATTTATTAGATGCTGGTAGGCTGGATTAAATTTTTGGAGGATCTAATTAGAGTCACAAACTTAGTTATTAATAAGGGATCTATAGATATTAATGCATTAGAGGGCCTGGTTTGGCCTCCAATAGTTGTTCCAAGAGTACCACCACCTCCACCATAGGGAATAGTATTCTAAGAGGTACTGATTTTGATGGCTCTTATCAATGGAATCCTACTACCTTACAAGAGCAATTGATAGTTTTAGATTGGGATGATAGGCATAGTGTAGGACATGATTGATCACACTACATAATTTTCATGAGGTTTGTTTATATTGGTATAGTTCTATGGAGACATACACATGACTATATATTCAAGAGGGCATAATATTGGGCATAATACTCTCCTTCAAGTCTAGGATTGGAAGCATATCATAATAGAGTGACCTATTGAACAATAATTTCAATATTTACATGAGGATACAATGGCTTATGTATGGGTTCAAATAGGTGTAGGGTACAAGGACATCATGGGGATTTATGATTTTATAAATGTGCCATTGATGAGATGATAGATGGAGAATTTATTTGGTGGTCATACTTGGTGATGTAGTTTGGGTAGATAGAGGATGGATTTATTTTTTAGTATATGATGACACCTTAATATATCATGGGTTACCATGAATTCATCATGGAGAGATATAGGTTAGATCATGTGCATTGGTAGTTTATATTATAGCATGATAAGCTAGATGGACCCTAATTTTTTACACATGTTACATGTGAGATTAAGTATTAGGGGATACCATTACCTAGGGTCTAAGCCATTATATATTTTGACATGGTACATTTTATAGTATGGTCTTATGTAGGTGGGGATGTAGATTTTGACATTATAGATGCATATGTAATATGGTGAACATGTTTCCATCCTCCTAGATTAACCAAACTTCAGCCCTAGTAACTAGGGTAGCATAAGAGGGTTAGATAGAGGGATGGGGATATATCAAAGCTACATAGATAATTTCCTATTCAATCAATTATACTACATGTCATCCCTTTATATATTATTCAAGTTTAGGTACAATGAACTATAAAATTAGGTATATATGTTCTTGTGCAACATTTTGTACAACATACTCTACCACTCCTAGGTGTTCATGATGGACAAGGATATGGAGATGGAGGGGGATGATACAGTCTTTAGATAGATACACAGATGGTTGAGGTGATAGGTGGAGAATCATGCCATGGTATAGGTAAAAGAGAGCTTAGAGCCTCTAGCTCAAGAATGGAGATTGATATAGGTATAGGGGAGGTTGGGCCCTCTAGTTAAAGAAAATCCATAAAGGGTTAGACACTCATTGATAAGTTATAAATTGATATTAATACATGGTTTTCAAATTTTTAAAACTATAATAATACATGGTTAGGCTATGATTTGAGTTAGCCACAACTTAGGGTGAGACCACTAAACTAAAAATTATTATCATAACACAAGATTTAGAGAATACCACATTAAGAGTGTAGATGGGTTAGCTGATAGGGATCCAAGATTTGTTGATAGTATGGGATGTAGAGTTAATTTCAATTAAAAGTGAGTGGGATAAAGCTTAGATATATGTACAAAGTCTTTGTTGCGAGCTGGATGGGACTTAATAGCTGACATCAAGTGGGGATACATTTAGAGTATTTATCAATGTGATTGTAACCAAGGATGATTACCTTCACATGAAGTATGATGTCCTACATGTGAAGCATAATATCTATTATTATTAGAGCTTGAATGAGGTAACAGTTCTAGTGGACCAGAGGGAAACCACTTACAAAGAGTATTCTTATAGCCAGTAGATTATCAAGACCTCTAGGTCTCAACATACTACTACTTCATATCATTTAATGGCACAACTAGCTCCATAATGGGCAGTGATGGGACCACCCCCACCATGACCACCACCTTCACTAACACTTGGTACTAGATAGAGCTTTAATCAGAGCTCAGTAGACATGGGGTAAGCTATAGCCTAATTCAAAAGATACACATCTTTAAGTATCATATGCATGTTATGTGTATGGTATTTTAGTGTGATCATGTATTGGATAGGATTTGTAAATTAAACCATGTATTATAAGTATGAATATCTTATAGTAACATTGTATGTCATATTCCTCATGGACCTATTTGAATGTGAATATTTACAATTTAAAATAATGATAAAATATGAAAACCTAAGTTGAAAACAAAAATAGATCTAAAAACAAGACAAAGAACATAAAAATAAAGAGTCAAAAATACAATATATAAAACCACTTAAATATAAGATATTAAATATGTAGATGTAAGTGTAAAACATAATGTATTAAAACACAATAAATAAAATAACAAATCAAAAATAAATTATAACCAACATAAAATAAAGATATGGAAAATCAAGACTCAAGTGGAAACAAGACTAAATCAAACATAAATAATCAAGAAAAAAATACATAATAGATAAAATAAACAATCAAACAATATCAAAAAACATTTAATAATATAAATAGTGTAAATAAAAAAGTAAATGACTCAAGCCCAAGTAGAGGCAAGACTCAATTGTTTAATAAATTATACTTAAACATAACAAGTAGATAAGTAGTTAAATACAAAGTGAAATCAACTTAGAATCGATATATACGATATCAAGAGTTAAGTGTAATAAAAAATGTATCAAACACAAAAAAAACAATAAAACAAACCAATACCATAAATAAACCAAAGAAATTAAACAAGCAACAAAATTAAACAAACAAAAAAAATAATTAAAATGACACAAGTACAAATTGTAGACCACTTAAAATCAAGATATGGATAATCGAGACATAAGTGCTAATAAGCTATGCCTGATACAAATAATCAAAAGTAGTCTAAATATAAAAGAAAACAACTCAAGCCAAAGTTAAGAAAATAATCAATTGAAAACTAATTTTACTTAAACATACAACACTCATAACAAACAAGCTATAAACTCAACTAAGTGAAACACATCAAACATAATGCAAGTAAGATAAAGAACTCAATGAAATCAATTAACAACTATCTATGTGTAAATGAGGTGTTATGCTTAAGATATTATGACTTAGGCTAAGGGTAAACTGTTATTTTAGTAATATGGGGGATATAAGAAGAGGAAGGAGGTGGACAAATTGATTTCGAATGCCCAAATGCATGTGGACATTGCTTACATAGTCCTATAGACATCAAGACAAATGTAGTTCTCCTAGGGATATTAGATAGAAGAAAAGTGATGACAAACAGGTATATGATGATAGAAAATAAATAAGAATGACTATAATCACAAAACAACAAAAAAATTTAAGTAAATGAAATGGAAAATAGAGTGTACCAAATGCATGATGCCCATTGGTAATGTAATGATTACTCACAAAATGATGAGAGCATAAGAGAAGATGAATATTCATTAGTGCATCAATTTAAAATGCACAATGCCCAAAAATGTGTCTCACAAAATGGTGAGAACTTAAGGAAAAGATTACTCAAAAAATGGTGAGAGCGTAATGAATAGAAATGAAAAGTGTTCATTAGTGAATTAACTTCAAATTCATAATGCTTAAAAAAGTGACTCATAAAATGGTGAGAGTGTGAGGAAACAAAAATGAAGAATATGATTATCAGTGCCCAAACTGATGTATAGGTCGTACAACTACCTAAAACCATATGAAATTACCTGATCTTATTATTTTCAATGTTGCACCTATAGGATGTCAGTGTCAAATTTTTTTCTCTAACATATACTAACATGTAGGATATTGGAGTACACTTGGACACATTGTCCTCTTATGAAAACCAAAGCATTTCCTTAAATGACTCAAAATGTAACCTTAGAATGACTTAAGACCAACTAAGAAAAATATAACAAGGATGAAAGATAATGTTGACCTCATTAAGACCATGGTACATATTTTACAGCCTAGTAGACCCCTATGACAAGTTGGACTATATAGGGGGTTAACCAAATTTGACTTGTGGTCAAATTAATCAACATTTTTGTGATTCCCTAGGGGTGGCAAGCCAATTATGCCAAAGACCATTAGGCTTATTTTATCCATTAGGATATGGATTCACCTATACACTATATTAACACTAAATTACTATTGAAAGAACACCAAAACACACCAAATAGCAAAAAACAAACACACAAGGCAAAACAATAAAGTAAACACACTTGTGTTCTCAAGAATACTTAGGGAATACACACACAACATAAGAAAAGCACACCTCTCCTGATATGTAAAAAAACTCAAACACTTTAGGTGAAGAAAAATCACCACTAGTTCAACCAAGACCAAAGATAGTTCCTCTTGCATCATTACAACTCCAAAAAAGCAGTTCATCATGTGAAGCATACTTTAAACACTTACTTATGTAAGTAGTCATATGATTCATCATATTTAGATCTTATGCTGATTACAAGTGTGTCTCTTGGAGAGTTAATGAATTCTCCATCTTTCCCTCCAAGAATCCTATTTGGATTTTTAGTCTACTTGACTTCTATCATGTCCAATTTTCCCTTATCAAAATGAAACTTGGGAGTATCCAAAGTTGCTTCAAATTCACACTCTATAAAACCTAATACACTTCATTTTTAGAACCATAAATCTTATCTTAGTTATACTCCAACACATTTTAAAATGGTTCAACCTCTGGTTGAGGTGTTGACTGCTCCTCAAACATAAAATTTTCTAATTTGGCCTCACTAGACTCCTCCATGACTGTAAACTTCTTGGTAGTGACTAGACATTCACTCTCATGCTTAGATAAACACTCTCCTTCATGATTAGAAGATTCAAAAACGTTAGTAACAAATTCATTTTCTTACAAAGGGGAGTAAACTTACTCAATTACTCAAATTATTGAACTATGGCATGTAATTATTGGCATAGGCCATCTTCTTCATCATGGATATCATGTTCATAGACTCCTCCATCTTGTGCAGGAAGAATGACATTGTTCTCTTCATCATCCTGATCTACCATGCTTTGAATAACATCATCATCATGCAAATTAATAAGGTAATTACCTTCAGTAGCTTGTGGAAAAGAAATTTCAATGTTTACTTTAGATTATCCATCACCTTCCTCATGGATAATGTATGTGCCAAGATGAGTCTACTCAAATAAAATATATGGGTCATGACCATAAGTGCCAGCACCATACTCATCTAGGAAAATATTAGCTATGATCTCAATATTAATGATGCTCCACCATCCATAATAGACTCTTCTTAATCATTGATGACACAATTCAGGTTAGAGATTGCTTTCACATAGGGCTCACTATGAAAGTTATCCAATGATTGAGTTATAATGGTTACCTTTACTCCATACCATGTCTTGAAGGCTAAGAAGGACCAATCATCTAGAAGTTAACTTCCTATCTTGGTTTTTAAATACCTTGAGAGGTAGATAGAAAAGTGGGTAGGTAAATCAACCACTACTATATCTTGAAGAATTGGGAAGCAAGGATAATCATGTAAGAAATCTCTCAAAACATTGACAAGTACGACTTACTTAGCTAATGTCCCATTGAGTTGTAGCACTCCCTTACTATATTTTTCATATTTCAATCCCAATTTATCTACCACAAGTTTGGGCATCACTCAAGTACTTGCCCCACTATCCAAAATGAAATTATGAATAAACTTATCTCCAACAATGAGAGTGAGGTAAAAGAGTGGATAATTTTAAAATTTAGAAGAGGGTTCCATAATTTGAGTGGGAGAATTGGTGAGGGAAAAATTACCATGGATTGATGGTTGAGGACCAAGGTGGATTTGAGATAGCTATTCTTAAAGAATCTCTTTTTGACTAAGTAAGTGAAGCTTTTCTAAAAGAGAGAGACTAGTCTTAACACTCTTAAAAGAATAAAAAATGTTTAGAGAAATAACACTCACCTTATATTGTATCCTTGAATTCAAAGAAGTGCCTTGATCTTGAGGTATTGAAACACTTTGAGTCACCCTTACAACATTCTAATTTTGGAGAGGTGTAGAAGTTGTAGGGATTATCTCAATTGGATTCACACCTTGATGCCTTATAAGAAGATTACTTGGACTTGTACCAACACCATGGCAATCTCCCAAAGCCTTAATAGTTTATATTTTATTATCTAAAAATTAAGTATTTTGATTGAGGACATATGTGTATTCCACTAAAAATTTTGGAAGGTTCACCTTTTGAGGCTACCATCCTTCATTGGCTTGCATGTAATTCTCATATTTTACTATCAATTATGGAGTAACTACTCATTGAGAAACCAAATCTTGTTACGCATCTTCATTGGCATCTATGAATTTTATTTTATAGCATTAATTTCCTTGGACTATGTTATTATGAATCAAGACCATATATCTTGTGTTGGAAGTAGAAGTTGGATTATATGCATTGGCTAGCCTATTAAAGTTAGGTTGTCCTGCCCTCCACCTTGACCATATTGTTGAGGTGGGAACCTATTTCCTTATTTAGGATAGGGGTAGGGGTTTTGGTTAACTCCATTATGTATATTTCCACCCCTAACTTGAGCCTCTAAGGCTTTATATCTTGTCACCTAATCAATGGTATATTCTACTTCTTAAGGGAAGCTCTAGAATTGGTGTTTGCATTTGGGATTTAAGCAACACTTGGAGTAGCTGAAGATATGTTTGGTAGAATAAGGTTAGAGAATTTTGAAGCTAGTTTTATAGCTTGTATTAGGCCATTCTCAACTCTAATGGCTAGGTCATAGGATTCACATAAGGTGAAACGACCCATGGATTGTAATATGATGGCTATGTTAGTTTCAAAAACCCTTAGATATGTAGGGAAAACAAAGCTTTCAAGTTATCTCATGTGGGGAGGCAACCTATGCCAAGTTATATGGAATAACTCATTACAGTCATGCATATTCTTGTTGGGGCCTCTTTGAATTACATTGAGCTGATGAATGAGTGATGTGTGATCACTTTTGTCTTCAAACCTTGATGTTAATAACTCTCGAAAATCATCCCAAGTGGTGATACATCCTCTCAAAAATTTCATATACTAGTCAAGGGCATTCCCTATAAGAGACATGATAAGTAACTTAATGGTAATGTTTACCTCAATAAAATTATGAAAAGACGGACATGACCTTCACCATTGAAAGTGGGAATACTTTTGGTAGCATTAGTGGGTATATCATCATATGCATTTAGGTGGATAGGATTTTAAGTTTGGAAGACTGGGAAGGTAGTATGCCTAGAAATATTATCCTCAAGATTCTCTTCACTCTCTTGATATTATTGGCTTGTAAATTACTCTTGTTCTTCAAAGGTTAAGATAGGCTAAGGATGTTGAACTTCAAGAGGAAGTTCAAGTTGGAGTGGGTTTATGGAGTTGATACCTCTAACAGTAGTTAACATAGTAAGTACCATGAATAAAGAACAAAGGAATAAAAAAACTTGGTTTTCAACTATAAATTACCTTGAATGGAGTAGCCAAATGCTGAGTATAACACCATATGTAGCTGTGATGTTGTCAAGACCAACATTCACATTGACAAATGTCTTTGAGATAATGGTCCCACCAGGTATGCCAAAACTATTATAATCAAATCTACCTCAGTCCTCAACCATCAATCCATGGTAATGTTTCCCTCACAAATGCTTCCACTCACATTATAGAACCTTCTTCCAAATTTGAAAAGCCTATAGCCTTATACCTCACTATCATTATTAGAGATAAGCTTGTTAACAATTGTATTATGGAAAGCGAGGAAAGTACCTCAGTGATGCCCAAGATTATGGAAGATAAATTAGGTTTGAAATATGAACCTTATATGAAGGGAGTGATATAACTTGATAAGACACTAGCCAAGTCAGTGGGACTTGTCAAAGGTTTGAGAGTTTTCTTTCATGATTGTCCTAACTTCCCAATTCTTCAAGATATAATAGTGGTTGATTTACCTATCGAATTTGCTATCTACCTCTCACGGGCTTTCGTATCTAAGATAAAAGGGAACCTATTAGCTGATAAGTCCTTCTTTGCCTTCAAGACAAGGTATGGGGTAAAGGTAACCATTAGAACTCCACCATTGGCTAAGTTTCAGATTGATCCCTATGTGGAAGAAAGCTCTAACCTAAATTGTGTCATAAATGATTAAAAAGAGTTTGTTATGAAAGATGGAGCATCCTCTAATATTGAGGGAATATCTAATATTTTATTATATAAGTATGGTGTTGAAACTATGAAACTAATCTATACATTTTCTTTGTGAAGACTAATCTTGGCACATACATCATCTATGAAGAAGGTGATGGAAAATCTGAGGTAAACATTGATAGTTATTTTCAACAAGCTAATAAAGGTAATTATCTTATTAATTTTTAGATGATGATGTTATTAAAATCATGGTAGATTAGGATGATGAAGAGAATAATACCATTCTGCCTACACAATATGGAGGAGTCCATGAACATGATAATCATGGAGAAGAAGATGACCCATGGAAACAATTTCATGCCACAGTTCAAGAATATGAGTAGTTGAGTAGGTCTATTCCCCTTCATAAGAAATATGAATCTAATAATAAGATTGTTGATGAATCTTTTAATCATGAAGGGGAGTGTCTTGCTAAGAATGAGAGTGAATGTCTAGTCACTACCAAGAAGTTTATAGTCATGGAGATGTCTAGTGAAGCCAAAGCAAAATTTTTTGTGTTTAAGGATAAGTCAACACTTTAAATTGAGGTTGAACCATTTTTATATGTTTTTTAGTAGAAAGAAGACAATATTGATGGTTCTAAACATCAAGTGTATCATGTTCTAGAAGAGTGTGAAGTTGAAGAAACTTTGGAGACTCCCAAGTTTCAGTTTGAGAAGTGCAAACTGGACATGATAGAAGTCAAGCAGAATAAAAATCCAAATAAGATTCTTGGAGGGAAATATGGAGAATTCATGAAGGCTCCAAGAGACACACTTACAGTTAGTAGAAGATCTAAAGATGGTGAGTCATATGACTACTTACATAAGTAAGTGTTTATTGATAAGTATGCTTCACATGATGGATTACTTCTTGGAGAAATAATGATGAAAGAACTATCTTTGATCATATTTGAATTAATGGTGATTGTTATTCACCTCAAGTGTTTGAGGTTTTGTACATATCATGATAGGTGTGCTTTACTTATGTTGTGTGTGTCTCCCTAAGTGTTCTTGAGAACACAAGGTGTTTGCTTTAGTGTTTTGCCTTGTGTATTTGTTTTATATTGTTTGGTGTTATTTCAAAGGAAATTTGGTGACAATATAGTGTATATGTGATTCCATATTCCAATGGATAGGAAGAAGCTACTGATCTTTGGTATAACTAGCTTTCCATCCCTAAGGAATTACCAAAGTATTATCTAATTTATCCACAAGTCAATTATGTAAACCCATTATATAGTAAAATTTTTCATAGGGGACTATTAGGGTGTAAATTATGTACCATGGTCTTAATGAGGTCAACGTTATGTTTTATCCTTGTCATATTTGTCTTAGTTGGTCCTAAGTCATTTAAAGTCACATTTTGAGTCATTTAAGGAAATGATACAGTTTACATAGGAGGAAAAGTGTGTTCAAGTGAAATATAATGTCCTACATGTTAGATAAACCATTTTTAGATTGATATCCTATAAGTGTAATGTTGAAAACAAGATCAAGCAATTTCATGTGGTTTTAGGTAGTTTTATGGCCTATACAATAGTTTAGGCATGTGGGATAAATTTAGGAGTGTCTCTTAGGATTACCATAGTCCAATTCCACTCTTGGGAAGCTTTTATAGACAACTAAAATAGTCAACCAATTTTAGAGGAGGATGTGAGTCAAGGAAAGTGCACTTGTTGGATGGTATTAATCTCTTTATACTTAAACTTCATGGTTAGATTTCAATGTTTGGTGGCTTGATATTCATGAACCATTATTATCAAGGTTGGTGACCTTTTTCTTCGTGCACATCCCCAATAGCTATAAGTTTATTCTTTGTTTGCATTATTCTATGTAAATGAAGTGGTGTACATGATATTTAGGAGTAAGAAAATAATTATCACAAGGTTATAAATATTTTTTTCATGAGTGGAGGTTAATAAGTAAGAAGATACATCTCTTTTTGTTAATAATAGACTCCATGGAAGATGCAGGTAATGTTTCATTAGTTGTAAAACTTATCTTCCTATAATGGTCTTCAAATCAAAGGTGATATGTTATTTTCAACTTATCATAGCATGGGATTAGTTATTATTTGAATATTGAGTCTCAAAAGTGTTCTAGATGGAGTGTAAGGGATAAAACATACACATATAGTTAAATTCTTGGTGATTGTCACTTCAGTTATGTGGTAGGAAGCCTTTATCACTCATGTTGATGAAGTAAGGAGGTCTTAATATTTTGGAGAGGATTTTGAAGTGAAAATAATAGGATTGATCTATTACAAAGGTTAATGATTGGTTATGACAATGAATTCAACATATACAGTCTTATACCATGTCTTCACCTACAATAAATTTCCAATAGGGGTCTAAGTGCAATCCACAAAGGTTTGAGAGAGTTTAAATGAAGGTATTAGAACTCATTTGAAAAATTTAATTAGGCCTAAGAGAGTTGAGAAAGCCATTATGACAATGGTGAAGTCATAATATGGTATACATACTTGAGTCCATGATGATAGATTGAACAAGTTGTATTTGAGACACTTTACCTTAACTCCCTAGAATCACATTTTGCTAATATTCTTAGTCTTTCCATGGTGAAGTATCTTGAGGTCTAGATATGTCTAATAGTTTTCATCTTGAGCCTAAGCATAAGGGTAAGGTATTGACATAAGAAGATGGTTGGTTGATCAAGGAAATGAATGTTTGAGTGATTCATAACTCAAACCAAATTTTACTATAGATGTTTAGTAACTACAGTGTCAAAAGACCAAAAGTGAACTTTGAAGCACAATAGTGACATAATGGAAGTATGGCCTATAAACATAGTGGATCTATTTGATTGGAAATGACACAATGATATTTATAATGAAACCAAGAAAGATAAATAATAATGCAAATACATACATGTATATGACCACTTACAGGTCTCATTTTCCCTAAATAGTATCTATAGTCGGTCTGAAGACCCACAATGTGTTGATACTAGAAGGTAAGAGGCATGGCCTACATGCATAATGAGTCTATTTGGGGTAAATATGATATAATAACATCAAAATTAATAAAATGAGTTGGATATCAGTTGTTGGAAATATGTTATTATGTACATGGTCCCCTTGAACTCTCACTGATTATCACCTATAAGTGACACAGTCTAAGTAGACAAACTAGCTTAGGCTAGTGAAGAGATCAGTTTGAAGGTTAGAAAGGTTGTATGGTACATGAATATTATTTATAAAAAAATAAAAATGGTGATATATATCTCATGTGATTCTTAGATCAAGTAAATATGGTGAAGGAAGGACAAACAAATAAGCCCAACTCTACATATAAACCATGTAGATAGTAAATAGATTAAATAACTAGTCTTAGGTTTTTAAATTATTGAAAAGCCTAGAGAAGTGATCTAGAATTGTAATTTATTATACTAGGTCATAAACACCTATTATAATGATCCATGAATTAGATTTTTCAAGGCAAGTAGGGGAGATGCCCTCTATTTTGTCTAAGACAGAGGGCACTCCCAGTTAAGATAAGACTACATGCATGATATGTGAATGAGAGATAGATGATATGGAAGTGTATTTGAGAATTGTATCATGATTATTGAGGTTGGTTTGAAGTTGAGTGATAATTAAAAGTCACTCACAATTTTGAGAAACCACTCAAAGGTGGCCTTAGGCCATCAAACACATTCAGGCTTATTAGGCCTAGAACTAGGCTTAAATCCTTTGGGTGCTTAGTTACATTTATATGACCATATGAAATATATAATAAATTTTATGAACTTAAAGGGAGGGTATATGAATATTTAGAACCATTATTTTTTAGGAGATTACATAAAGGGGTCATTTTTGGCCTAAAATCATCTTAGGGGTGTCTAGAATGCACTCAAGGAGCTTGAGGGCCATTTTCAAACACTCATATATGTACATAATGATTTCATGGTGATTAAAACACTTGGGGAGAGTTTAATGGTGTTATATACCACAAATTTATAAATTTAAAAAAAAAATTAGATGTATAACTTCTATGAACAATCATTAATAGTCTAAAGCATCTAAAACCCTCCTAAAACACAAGTTTTGACATGATGGATAAAGTATGCAAGGAGATGCACTCAGAGGGGGTAATTTGGAATAGAAATAATTTTTGAATTATATAATACTCTCAATATATTGGACACCTAATTTTTTTGAATTATCACCTATATGGATAGGCCTATTTCTAGGTTTTTTGCAAGATTTTGAGTGTTTTATAGGTAAAAAAGAGAATGAACAGGTGATAGTCATTGAAGGAGGTCAATAGTTACTTATTTTAACTACTTAAACTAATTTATAACCTTATATAAGCATATAAACATTTATGCTACATATTTTATTTCAAGCAGTCCTAGACAGATAATGAAAAGAGTGACTGCCTAGTGAGAAGATGAAAAGTTTGTTTTTGGATATTTTAAAGGTATAATTCATGGAGTGAAAGGAAAATAGACTTTTAATAGGTGTCCTAACACCTCTTACATGGATTTTTTTGAGAAACTAAATTTCACCTTGATGACAAATGTGAATAATGAGGCCTAAAATACTAATGACTGACTACAGATGGTGAGTACTAGTGTTAAGAGGAAGGCTATCAGTTAGGGAGGCATTTGATGAATATAATATATATTTTATAACATACCTAAGATGGTGAATATGTGTCAAGTCTTCATATTCTATTTTTTAACAATCAAGAGATGCTTCATCATGAAGGCAGTTTCAAGAAGGTAGTTGAAGACCTCTATGCTAGATTTGGAGATTATGTCATGATTTAGATGGACACTTATACAAAAAGACATTCACGATAAATTATCCACTTTATTATTTTGAAATTTAATTGGTCATCATCACTTGACACTTGTCTTTGTAACATTTACACTTCCCTTATTCTCTCTCTTCTCACATGTTCTATAAATGCAAGCCATTTTGGCTTTTGTGAAAAAATCCACACCTAGTATGGTGAAGCCCTATTGGTTTGATATTATATTTTTAATTTGAAATAAATATTTTCAATTTGGGTTTGATCTCATAATATTCTTGTTTAAGTGTGTGGAGTGGTGCATAGTGAAATGTCTAGTGATAAGTATCTATCATTGCATTTTTTTTACTCTTCCATGTTTGATGCAAGTAGACCTCTCTCTAACAGGTCACACGAAGTTTAGATAGCGTATTTATATATATTCAAGTGTAAGTAATAGACTTAGTGTTTGAAATATGACCTATAGTTCACTCACCTTGATTAATACAATACGTATCACCTCCATATTTGAAATACTTATATTAGAGCAATCTAGGATGTTGAGACTAGTATTGTGAGTCATTTTTCTTAGTGCAAGTGTATGGTAGTCTAGTGGAGATATTTCTGGTGTATCACCTCATTAAATTATTTTATTTTCATGTTAATTCTATCCCTTTTCATCCAAGTAATAAAATATTTTAGGTGATAAGAAAGTAAAGTCTATCTAACAATATAGCCCTTAAAACTAGAGGTTTACCTATTCTATAAGCAACCCATAATCCTAGGGTTATCCCATGTTTCCAAAATTTTAGAGTAGGCTTGAAAAACCATCTCTAGGGTGAAATATTTGGTGATAAACTTTTATTGACTCATCAAATACAAAGTTAGACTTAATCCTTTCAAATGCTTTTTTGATGTTACTTCTAGTAAAAATTTAGGTTTTGTAGTCTCACATAGCGGCACTGATGTCGATACATATACAATAAAAGTTATTATCAACATGCCTATTCCTCAATACATTATATACTTACACACATGCCTTGGGAAACTTGGGTAAATTTAACTCTTTATTCCTAAGATGGCTTATTATATATGCTCTGTTAACTCCCTTATTTAGAAAGGTAATACTCTAAAAGGGAAATATTCATGTCAAAAATCATTTGATAGCATGAAATAATATTTAATTCATTATCTTAATCTTTGATCACCTTTGAATGATCATCCACACATGTTTTATAATACATCTACCTTGATATCAGTTGGGGAAATGCTCTCTCAAAAATATGAATTTGATAGAGAATATGCCATATATTATATTAGTAAATCTCTAATGGACTACAAAAAATGTTACAAAAAGCTAGAATATGATTTTCTAGCTAACTATTTCATAGCTAAAAAGCTATGCCATTATATACTCTCTCAAACTACTTATGTTATTGTTCATTCTGATCCAATTCATCATTTATTTTCTAAAGCTTTCTTACCTAGAGATATAATTGGTAAATGGATGCGCCTATTAATGGACTTTGATCTATGTGTAGAACAAGATTACAAGATGGGTTAGTTTATATTGTTAGTATGCAAATACAAATAAAATGTAACACTTTAATCTTGATCCCTAGGGTGAGATATAATCACTAAAGTAAAGAAACCAACACATGAAGATGAATAATACATATACCTTCACTGAAGACTCCCAATAGCAATTGTTATGCAAATGTTTGATTGGTTTATGGATATAAGAGTCTTTATCAATATGATAACATATTACCTTTTCCACTTTAGATTTTTTCACTTTGGATGAAGAATGGTGAAACTTTTTGGCAATAATTTGACATTAATTCTTTACACATAAAAGATTAATAAAAAACGTCTATGGCCCTTGTATTTATAGCTTGACTAGAATGATATAGAATGTCCATCTAGAGATAAAGATGTGTGGTCTAAAATAAATTCAATTTTGGAGACCAATTATAATAAATGTTGCAATAAATATTTGGAAGAATGGAATAATTAATAGGCATGGCTTGCATAAATTAGATATTTGTGGCATTGATTAAGCATGGCTTGCATTTTGACCTTGTGACCACTTATGTCATGGTGATGTCAATTTTTGTTGTATTAATATTTTAAAAAATTAGGTATTAGATAATTTGATATGGATTTTTAACTTAAGCATTTATTTGGATTCAGTAAATTAAGTGAATCTAATTAGGATTTTTATAATTCTTAGAATTCAATTAATTAGCGTGTACTATTGGTCAAAAGCACCAATATGCTAGGTTGTAATTTAACTGGAGATGAATTTAAAGAAGGTAATGATTAAATACAAGGTAATTCCCCAATTAGGGACATATTTATTTTAATCAATAATTACATGTGATGTGTGCAGATGAATTAGAGAATTTTGGTGTTTTTTGTCCAATTTATACATTATTACAGTAAGTATTTTAGACTTTTAATTTCAAAATGATAATGGTGATAATTAGATGTCTACATTTTTACCCTATTTTATATGACATTGTGAGACATTAGGCATAATAAGGTATTTTCAAGAATAAAAAATTCATTAAGAAGAAATTGAGAAATTGAGATGAAGAGATAATCAATGACCCATGCTGCCCCATTGAGAGGGAATGCAGAGATGAAAGACATGCATGGGATATCAAATAGATAAAATGATAAAAACAAATTAGAACCAAAAAGGGTAGTCCTGGTTATAAGAGAGATGGAAGAAATAGAAATAAAAATGGGCCCCAAAAAGGGTGGTCCTTGTTGATATATAAGGATTTGCCTCAGTAGGGTAGATTTGATCATTGATTGGTCCAATAGGTTTTGCCTCTGTAAGGAAGATTTGATCATTGATCAATCTAAAATATTTACCCTATTAGGGAAGATTTGAATATTTGGAGAATTGATGATTATGTATAAGAATAAATACTTGGGGGATAATAGACAAGGATATCTCTTGTTACAACATTGTCAATTTTGACTTCTAATATCCAATTTTTTAAAATAGTACTAATATAGTAAACATCATGACATAAAATATGATGATGACCAACCTATAATGTGCACTTAGACTGACCCTCGATCTGCTAGACAAATGAAAACATGACACCAGTGATTAAAACCATGATAGGAATGTTGGCGTATATTAATGGATAAACTCAAGTGCAACTACATAACATAAAACACCATGGTGATGCCCCTATTAACACTATGAAATGAGTCTAGGTGAAAATAAAAAAGGGAAATAAATAACACCTTAATGAAACACATAAACACAAATTGAAATATCAACAAATAATGTCCAATTGCTTTAATAAATGCATCAAGACCAATGAAAAATGCCCCAAACATTTCCTAGGAAATAAATGGGATTGTCTCAAAGAAAGAATAGGAATTTTGTTTTTGATGGGTGGGCCCATAGGTAGAATAAATAAACATGAATTTCAATAAATAAGGATAAAAAATGGGTTAGTTAGAAGAAAATGACACTAAAAATAGGCAACCAAGGCAAAAATTATCCTCATAAGAAGACAAATGGATCACAAAAAAGTCTTGGGGGTAAAAATTCAAAAAATTGACCATATATTCACCCCTAGGGGTGAAAAATATTCATTTTACCCTCTAATTTTACAAACTTGAGCTCTAAATTTTTCACATGATAGAGACATAAAATGGCCAATATCCCTTACCATCGATACCTTGAAGAGCACATTCAAGAGTACCAATGACCACCGGGGAGTGGGGCATCTATAAGTATCATTTAAAAAAAAAATATTAAGCCTTTAATTATATTTATGAGGCCCTAAATATAGGCAAAAAATCAAATTCATAGATCTAAAAGAGATAAAAATGGTGAAGTTAACAATGTAATCAATGGGAATTCCATGAAAACAATGATCTTATGAGGAAATTGTCTAGATCACTAAAATAATTAAAAATCAATAAAATGGTGAAATCACTTTTATTGTTGAAAATCATGTAAATAGTGAAAACATTGGTCAAATAGTGGTATAGCCAGTCAAATGGTGGTATCAACAGTCAAATGATGGTATCACTATTCAAATAATGAAAACACTAAACAAACATTTATGTTATGCAAAACAATGAAGTGATTAGAAATAGTGAGGCCATTCTACCAAATTGTGGGATTGACCTGTGTAGTAGTGAAATTTCACACCTAAGGAGGAAAAAATGAAGTTGACGTATTGAATAAAGAATACACTCTACACAATGGTGAAGTTGCTAAGAAAATAATAAGGTTTCCAAAAATGCAATATGGTCTAGGCGAAATTGGAATTTAGGATAGAAGAACATTTATTGAAGTCCAAAACTAGAAGAAATTGGTAGATTGATCAACTAAAAGAAAAAGAGACAAGTGATTAAATTTATTATTTTTGGTCTATGCTATGTAAGAGCATGTAGGAGTGGTTATATCATGGGAATGATAATCATAGGTCCTAAACTGACCTAGTATCATGATAGATGAGGTTACAAGGCTATTGGAGGTGATAGATTTATGAAATATAGCCTATATTATAGTGACTCAAGTGGACCACACTTACTTTCATCACTTGTAGAGAACTTGCATTCATAGACATCCACCTTCCATCTGCTAACATGAAAGGTGACTGTGACTCTCAAGAATGTTCATCAGATTCTATAGGTGCTAATTTATGGTCAATAAATTCATTAGATATTGAAAGGCTATATTCTAGTGTTAGAGGATCTAATTAGAGTCACAAACTTATTTATTACTAAGGGGTCTATAGATATTGATGCATAATAAGGTATTTTCAAGAATTAGAAAGTCATTAAGAAGAAATTGAGAAATTGAGATGAAGAGATAATCAATGACCCATGATGCCCCATTGAGAGGGAATGTAGAGATGAAAGACATGCATGGGATATAAAATACATAAAATGGTAAAAATAAATCAGAACCAAAAAGGGTAGTCCTGGTTATAAGAGAGATGGAAGAAATAGAAATAAAAATGGGCCCCAAAAAGGGTGGTCCTTGTTGATATATAAGGATTTGCCTCAGTAGGGTAGATTTGATCATTGATTGGTCCAAGAGGTTTTGCCTCTGTAGGGAATATTTGATCATTGACCAATCTAAAATATTTACCCTATTAGGGAATATTTGAATATTTGGAGAATTGATGATTATGTATAAGAATAAATACTTGGGGGATAATAGACAAGGATATCTCTTGTTACAACATTGTAAATTTTGACTTCTAATATCCAATTTTTTAAAATAGTACTAATATAGTATACATCATGACATAAAAGATGATGATGACCAACCTATAATGTGCACTTAGACTGACCCTCGATCTGCTAGACAAATGAAAACATGACACCAGTGATTAAAACCATGATAGGAATGTTGGCGTATATTAATGGATAAACTCAAGTGCAACTACATAACATAAAACACCATGGTGATGCCCCTATTAACACTATGAATTGAGTCCAAGTGAAAATAAAAAAGGGAAATAAATAACACCTTAATGAAACACATAAACACAAATTGAAATATCAACAAATAATGTCCAATTGCTTTAATAAATGCATCAAGACCAATGAAAAATGCCCCAAACATTTCCTAGGAAATAAATGGGATTGTCTCAAAGAAAGAATAGGAATTTTGTTTTTGATGGGTGGGCCCATAGGTAGAATAAATAAACATGAATTTCAATAAATAAGGATAAAATATGGGTTAGTTGGAAGAAAATGACACTAAAAATAGGCAACCAAGGCAAAAATTATCCTCATAAGAAGACAAATGGATCACAAAAAGTCTTGGGGGTAAAAATTCAAAAAATTGACCATATATTCACCCCTAGGGGTGAAAAATATTCATTTTACCCTCTAATTTTACAAACTTGAGCTCTAAATTTTTCACATGATAGAGACATAAAATTGCCAATATCCCTTACCATTGATACCTTGAAGAGCACATTCAAGAGTACCAATGACCACCAAGGAGTGGGGCATCTACAAGTATCATTTTTGTTTTTAATTAGGCCTTTAATTATATTTATGAGGCCCTAAATATAGGAAAAAAATCAACTTCATAGATCTAAAAGAGATAAAAATGGTGAAGTTAACAATGTAATCAATGGGAATGCCATGAAAACAATAATCTTATGAGGAAATTGTCTAGATCACTAAAATAATTAAAAATCAATAAAATGGTGAAATCACTTTTATTGTTGAAAATCATGTAAATAGTGAAAACATTTGTCAAATAGTGGTATAGCTAGTCAAATGGTGGTATCAACAGTCAAATGATGGTATCACTATTCAAATAATGAAAACACTAAACCAACATTTATGGTATGCAAAAAAATGAAGTGATTAGAAATAGTGAGGCCATCCTACCAAATTGTGGGATCGACCTATGTAGTAGTGAAATTTCACACCCAAGGAGGAAAACAATGAATTTGAGCTATAAAATAGTGAATACACTCTACATAATGGTGAAGTTGCTAAGAAAATAACAAGGTTTCCAAAAATGCAAAATGGTGTAGGATAAATTGGAATTTAGGATAGAATAACATTTATTGAAGTCCAAAACTAAAATAAATTGGTAGATTGATTAACTAAAAGAAAAAGAGACAAGTGATTAAATTTATTCTATTTGGTCTATGCTATGTAATAGCATGTAGGAGTGGTTATATGATGGGAATGATAATCATAGGTCCTACACTAACCTAGTATCATGATAGATGAGGTTACAAGGCTATTAGAGGTGATAGATTTATGACATATAGCCTATATTATAGTGATTCGAGTAGACCACACTTACTTTCATCACTAGTATAGAACTTACATTCATATACATCCACCTTCCATCTGCTAACATGAAAGGTGACTGTGACTCTCAAGAATGTTCATTAGATTCTATAGGTGCTAATTTAAGGTCAATAAATTCATTAGATGTTGAAAGGCTAGATTCTAGTTTTGGAGGATCTAATTAGTGTCACAGACTTATTTATTACTAAGGGGTCTATAGATATTGATGTATTAAAGGACTTGGATTGGCACTCAATAGTTTTTCAAGGAGTACCGTCACCTCTAGCATAGGGCATAATACCTTAAGAGGTACTAATTTTGATGGATCTTGTCAACAAACTCCTAATAACTTACTAAAACAATTGATATTTTTATATTGGGCTGATAGGCATAGTGTAGGACATGCTATATCACACTACATGATTTGAATGAGGTTTGTGTATATTTGTTTAGTTGTATGGAGACCTACACATGACTATTTATTGGAGAGGGCATACTATTGGGCATAATACTCTCCTTTAGGTTTAGGCTTGAAAGCATATCACTATAGAGTGACATGTTGGATAATAATTTTAGTGGTTACATGAGGATATAGTGGCCTATGGATGGGTTTAAATAGGTGTAGGATGCAAGGCCACCAAAGGGATTTATACTTTTATAAGCATGCTATTGATGAGATGGTGGATGGAAACTTTATCTGGTGATGTGATTCAGGTGGATAGAGAATTATTTTATTATTTAGTATATGTTGACACCCTACTATGTCATAAGTCACCATGAATTCATCATGGAGAGATATAGGTTGGATCATGTGCAATAGTAATTTAGCTTCTAGTAGGATGTGATAGATAGTCCCTAATGTTTTACACATGTTACATGTGAGATTCAAGATTAGGAGATACCAATACCTAGGGTCTAAGCCATTATATATTTTAACATGGTTCATCCTATAGTGTGGTCCTATATAGGTGTGGATGTGGATGTTGACATTAAAGATGCCTATGTAACATGGTGAACATGTTTCCATCCTTTTCTATTAACTAGACCTCATCCCTAGTAACTAGGGTAACACAAAAGGGTTAGATAAAGGAGGGATGGGGATATAACACATGTATAGGGATAGGTTCCTATTTAATTAGTTATACCACATGCCATCCCTTTATAAATTATTCAAGTTTAGGTATAATGACCTACATAACTAGGTATATAAGTTCTTATGTAAAATTTGGTACAATATGCTATACGAATCCTAAGTGTTCATGATGGACATGTGTATGGAGATGTAGGGGGATGATATGATCCTTAAATATATACAAATATGGATGATGTGGTAGGTGGGGACTCAGGCCATGATATAGGTAAAAGAGAGGCTAGAGCCTTTGGCTCAAGCATGGAGATTGATATAGGTACAAGGGAGGCTGGGCCCTCTAGTTCAAAAATATCCATAGAGGATTAGGCACTAATTGATAATATATAGAGTGATATTACTACATGGTTTTTAGATATTTTAGGCCTATAAAAATACATGGTCAGGTTATGAGTTGAGTTATCCACAACCTAGGGTGAGACCACTAGGCTACAGGGTATTATCATAGCTCAATATTTAGAGATTACCAAATTGAGAGGGTAGGTAGCTTAAATTATAAGTAGCCAAGCTCAATTGATAGTACAGGATGTAGATTTATTTTCAATGATAAGTGAGTGGGATAAAGATTGGGTATATGTATAGAGGCTTCATTGGGAGCTGGATGGGACTCGATAGCTAACATTAGGTGGGGATACATCTAGATCATTTATTGATGTGATTACAACCAAGAATTAAGCCCTTCACATGAATGATGATGTACTACATGTGAAAGACATGATCAATTATTATCAAAGCTTGTATGAGGTAGCATTCCTAGTGGACTAGAGGGAAGCCACTTATAGGGAGTATTCTCATAGCCAGTGGACTATCAAGATCTCTAGGTCTCTACATACTACTAATTTAGATCATTCAATGGCACAACCACCTCCACAATTGGAAGTGATGGGTCCACCCCACCATTACCACCACCTTCACTAACACCTGGTACTAGATAGAGCTTTGATCAGAGCCCCGTAGAGATAGGGTTAGCCATAGCTAATTTTATATCTTTGTAGCTCCAAAGTTTGGTCCTTGTATATGAGATGTACATATTTTATTGATGTGTAAAATTTATTTATTTTGATATACACACACACAAAACATTCATTTTGACTCATAGATAATTATACATGGACTCTTAATATTCTTTTGTGATGCCCTTTGCTTTTGCATGATTGCGATGTTAGATATTAGATGTTGATCAGACTATAGATATTAATGTGTATTTGTTTTCCATGATTCTATTATATTTTGTATTTCTAACTCAATTTGAATTTATGTTTATGTCATGGATGTATATGTAGTATGACTAGATGGTATATGCCTAATTCAGAAGATACACATCTTTAGGTAGTATAGGCATGCTATATGTATGGTATTTTAGTGTGATTGTGTATTGGATAGGATTTTTAAATGAAATTATGTATCATAAGTATGAATATATTAGAATAACATTGTATGTCATATTGATATTGGACCTATTCAAATGTGAATATTTATAACTTAAGATAATGATAAAATATCAAAACCTAAGTTGAAAACAAAAATACATTTAAACACAAAAAAAAAACATAAAAATAAATGAGTTAAAAATAGAAGATGTAAAACCACTTAAATACAAGATATTAAATATCTATATGTAAGTGTAAAACATAATTTATCAAAACACAGTAAAAAAAAAATTAAAAACAAATTGTAACCAACTTAAAATAAAGATATGGAAAATCAAGACTTAAGTGGAAAAAAGACTAAATCAAACACAAATAATCAATAAAACAAATAAACAATAGAAAAAATAAATAATCAAATAATATAAACAAACATTCAACAATATAAATAGTCTAAATAAAAAAAGTAAATGACTCAAGCCCAAGTAGAGGAAAGACTCAAGTGTTTAAAAAATTGTACTTAAACATAATAAGTATATAAGTAGTTAAATACAAAGTGAAATCAACTTAGAATCGATATATACAATATCTAGAGTTAAGTGTAATAAAAAATGTATTAAACAAAAAAAAAATAATAAAAAAAAAAAAATACCATAAATAAACCAAAGAAAGTAAACAAGCAAAAAAAATAAACAAACAAAAAGAATAATTAAAATGACACAAGTAAAAATTGTAGATCACTTAAAATCAATATATGGATAATCGAGACACAAGAGACAATAAGATGTGACCGATGCAAACAATCAAAAGTAGTCTAAATATAAAAGTAAACAAATCAAGCCCAATTTAAGAAAATAATCAAGTGTAAATTAATTTTACTTAAACATACAACACTCATAAAAAACAAGAAATAAACTCAACTAAGTGAAACACACCAAACACGATGTAAGCAAGATAAAAAACTCAATGAAATCAATTAACAACTATGTGTGTGTAAATGAGGTGTTATTATTTAGATATTATGCCCTAGGCTAAGGGGAAAATATTTTTTTAATAATAGGGGAAATATAAGAAGAGTAAAGAGGTGGATGAATTTATTTTGAGTGCCCAAATGCATGTGGACATTGCTTACATAGACCTATAGACTTTAGGACAAATGTAGTTATCCTAGGGATATTGGATAGAATAAAAGTGATGAAAAGTAGGTATATGATGATAGAAAATAAATAAGAATGAATATACTCACAAAATAATAAAAATATTTAAGCAAATGAAATGGAAAATAGAGTGCACCAAATGCACAATGCCCACTAGTCATGCAATTATTACTCAAAAAATGATGAGAGAATAAGAGAAGATGAATGTTCATTAGTGCATCAATTTAAAATACACAATGCCCCAAAATGTGTCTCAAAAAATGGTGATAATTTAAGTCAAATATTACTCACAAAATTGTGAGAACTTAAGGCAAATATTACTCATAAAATGGTGAGATCATAATGAATAGAAATGAAAAGTGTTCATCAGTGCATCAACTTCAAATGCACAATGCTCACAAAAGTGACTCATAAAATGGTGAGTGTGTGAGGAATCAAAAATGAATAATAATATTATTAGTGCATCAACATAAAATGAATAATGATCACAAATGTGACTTTAAAAATGATGAGAGCATTAAGAATAATGATATTGGTTGAGCTGACTTGAGATAACCCATGCATCCAAGCACTACGTACATAGTCTATGTGGACCTCATGCTGATGTAGTTCTCTAATAAATGGGAGGATAATTATATGGCAATGGTAAATTGGTCCTAAAATTGAGAGGGATAGATAATAGGTTCTATCCTAGAAAACATTTGGGGCTTTATATCTCGTGTTTAAATTCTAAGATAATTTTCATGATTTCATGATTTTTAGGGTTTTCTAGGTCTTTTATAATGTTTTTAGGTTTTTTTAATAAGGAAAGTAAGGTGATATGTTCAAATATACAATAAACTATCCAAAAAAGGACACTTGTCCTTAGGTAGAGGCTCAAACAATAGCTAAACTAGTTGTAATAGTATTGCACCACAAACCAACAACATAATTTGAGGTATATGAAAAGATTGCATAATAATAAGATAGGAACAAAAATGACACATAAAGGGGAAATAAACAGGGAGAATAAATTAGAAGAAGTTTACTAGGAACTATCTAGAAGGTAACACCCTTGTTGACATACCTTGAAACACTTGTCTGAAAGAAGCTAATGATGCTAATCTTTGTTGAAGTGCCTTAGGAACAAGACTTATTGAATTTACCTATAACATTTATTCACCATCGAGATCATGATTGGAAATAAGAATGGCACAATAAATGATTAAATAATGGTCCAAGGAATGGTATAGTAGGAGGAATAATAATGGTCCATAAAATGGTATGGTAAAATAATGAAGGTGAAAATGGTGTCCCCAAGCAAAGTATCCTATAGATAATGGTTCATTTTTAGTTAAACATAATATCATTTCAAGTACATTATGTTCATGGGTTTTTTGAGCTCTTACCCATCTGGTGCAACCTATCTATATGCCCAAAAACCATACTTTTAAATAATAATAAACGTCCCAATCCAATTGGATTAAAACTTACCCTTATTGTTATTTTGATTCTATTTTAGTAACAAGTAATCAATTTTGAATTTTTGAAGTATAATATGCTTGTTATAACTATGGTGAAGCTAATTTTGGTATGCTCTCAAATTGTCTAATGCAATTTTCCATTTCTCATCCAAGAGATCTAGCAATTACAATCTAGGCACTCTATACTCCTCCTCATCGATGATATGCTATAAATAAATGCACAGAGAGGTTAAATCAATCTTGATAGAAATAATGGAATCATAGCCAAAAACTAGGGAATAGGGAGCAATATCTATAGGTGTGTATAAACTGGTATGGCAAGCCCATAAGGTTGGGAATAATTATAGATGTCAATCATGACCAACGTTATAGAAAATATTTTTAGGATTTTGATAATGGTCTTGTTATATGCCTCAATTTGGCCATTACCTTGAGGGTAAAAGGCTATGGATTTTTTATGTTTGATTTGGAATTTGGAACAAAAGGCCTTGACATATTTATTTCTAAATGGGCCACCGTTATCAATGATAATGGTGGAGGGAATGCCATAGTGGTAGATTATATGGAAGTGAATGAACATGGAAATCAAGTTTTTGATTATATATGTGAGGGGAATGTCTTCGATCCATTTAGTAAAGTAACACATGGTAGTTATGATGTGCTTATGGCCATCTAAGGAAGTAGTGTTCACTTTTTATTTGAGATTAAGTCCCTAAGTAGAAAATAACCATGGCATTATGATTGGTTAAAGTGAAAAGGAAGGAACATGTATTAAATCACTATGTCATTGACAAGCATCACACTTATTCACATATCTACATGCATATATTTCCATTTTGGGCTAGTAATACCTACTTTGAGGGAGTTTCTTGGCAAGGACTAATCCACTAGTGTGGGCCCCACAAGTTCCTTCATGCATGTCATTTAATGTTAATTAGGATTCTCCCAAAGATAAACAATCAAGGAGAATTACATCATAGCCCCTATGATAGAGTGTATTACCAAGTAATGTATATCAAGTGGTATTATGGATGAAGGATTTATGTTAGTTCTATGATAGGTCTGGAAGAAGAATGTGGTCATGAAGGTAGTTATAATGGTCTTGGTACCAAGGGATATCATGACTAATAATATCACATACAATTTATAAATATATTTATTCATAAGTTAATTGATTAAGGTTATTGATGAGGAACTGATACTCTTTGACACTATCAACCACTTATAACATGGATTCAATAGTTGTCATTGCATTGGATGATCGATTATTGGCCCTTGATATCTTCTCAAACTAAAGAGATTCAAAATGTGACCTGATCTTGTCTACTATATTCTTGTAAGGAAAATCTTAATGTATTTTATTTGGTATTAATCTGTGGCCTAGTTAATGATTAATTATGAATCCCTATATACCATCAATTAATGAATGTTCCACAGTACAGTGAGATAGGTCTTGCAATGAGAGATTCATACTTAGCTATGTTGTTTGTACAATGTAGACTAATTTGGAATTCCTTGAGAATGAGATTCCCTTGTAGTTTAATAAACAAGATACTAAACCTATATTTATGAGATGTGTATGAGCCATTGAGATATAAAATCCACTATTTAGACTCAATAGAAATTACCTTCAGAGTCAAAATGGACCTATCTAGGAAGTCAAAGTTAAGTAATTGTGTATCTAATAGAGGAGCTTCAGTAAGTTGGTCTATGAGAAATTATCTCTTGATGGAATTTTTATTATAAAACTTGATTTCAAACTCACTCAACATCATTACCCACTTCTCCATGTGACCTATTAAAGTTTACTTGGACAATAGGTATTTGAGTGGATTAACCTTGGCAATAACAATAATTGTTTGTTTAACATATAACGATGCATCTTTGGTGAAGGTAACACCATATGTAAATAAAATTTATCAATTGGTGTGTAATTATTAGCATAATTAACAAGTTTTCAAATTAGATAATAGATGACATGCTCTTTACCCTGATTGTCATGTTAGACCAAGAGTGCCCCTAGTGAATATTATGTCATTGATAAGTAAAGAAGTAAAGGTTGGCCTAGTTTGGGAAGCATTAAAATTGGTAGATTATCCAAGTAGGTCTTCAATTATTCAAAGGATTGATAATAAATTGGATCTTACTTAAATGTAACACCTTTCTTCAAAAGGTGAGTGAAAGGATGACACTTATCGACCAACTAAGAAATAAACTACCAAATAGGTTGAATCTTACTCTATAGGCTACAAAGTTATTTCATATTTGATGGTGGAGGAATATGCACAATGGATTTAAATTTAGTAGGATCATTCAATTTCCCTATGTGAAATAGTGAACCCTATTACTTTACTCAAAGTGACACTAAAGATGAACTTCTTTGGATTTAGATGTACTTTGTATTCATGATGTCTCTTAAAGATTATCCATAGAATGATAAGATTTTTTTTTTTTTTTTTAGATTTGGCCAATATATCATCGATGTAGTCCTCAAAATTTTTATGTATCATGCCATAAAATATGACAGTCATGGCATGTTGAGAGGTTGCACTGGTGTTTTTCAAGCCAAAGGGCATGACTTGGTAGAAAAATGTCACCCACAAAATGGTGAACATTATTTAATATTGGTCCTCAAGTGTAATCTTGATCTGATTGTATCTTGAGAAGTCATACATGAGGTAAAACATCTCATATCCTTCTTTTGAATATATGATTATGTCATTGTTTGGTAGAATGAAGTCATCTTTCAGGCATGCTTTGTTGATGTCTCTAAAATTAGTACATAAGTGAATGATTGCAATTTATTACTGACTAGTAAATTGTTTGATATCCCTTCAGAATAATCTAGTGGTTTGATGAATTTGGTTCCCAATAACTTTTTTTCATCTCTTTCTTAACTAGTATAGCGATGCATGGATGAATTTTTTGTAACTTTTAATTGATTGTCTTGGCATATTAGTGTACCACAAGTCAATGCACCACTAAGGAAGGGTCTAGCCCTAGTATTTTAAAATAAGAGCATGAAAATATATCAATGAATTGTTTTAGTATCATAATGATGAAATTATGTTCCTTGATAGTGAGGGATGCATCTAGATAAACAATCTTTGGATCATCATAGGTACCAATATTCACTTCTATGGTATCTTATATAAAAAGTGTAGAGCCATCCTATAGAATTGTTGGAAGTGAAGGGAATTAATATTATTCATCACTTTGAGAGATAAAAAACCACCCATGTAAGAAGAATATGAATCTACCATTTTTTGGAGTGGCCAATTGATAAATTATTTAAGAAAATATTTGAACAAACTATGTAAATATTTTGTGATATTCTAAACTGACACTAAAACCAATAAAAATTCTTGGAGTTAGAGGAATTTGATCTTCCTTATGAGATGAGAAAAAATTTCCATCTAAAGGTTCCTAAAATAGGTTTTCATCTATGGACTTGTCTTTTTTTTCACTTTTTTCTTGACTTAAAGGTGCCCAAAAAAAGTTTTCACCTTTAGATATTGATGTTTTAATTTGTTCATGATAAAGGAAGTTTTATTGCTCTCCAAAGTAGGTATAAGGATCTAAGTGGAATCTTAAATACTTGTTTGTGGTAAAAAACAAGCAATTCATCTTTAAGACCCATGAATTCAACAATAGATTCTTCATTTTGAAACTTTTCCAATGGTATAATCGATAATAATTGGTAAAACTTTCATTCTTATTAGTCCAAATATTTATAAGTGGATCAATCAATTAGGCTTAGGTGATGAATGTAAATGGGGAAATAGTATTTAATGGTAAGAATGGAATTGGTATTATAAAGGTTTGTGTTTATGAGATCATCGTAGGTGCATATAGTGGGAAGCTCTATCACTACTAAGAGTCTCTTCATTAGTTGATGAAGTGGTATCACTCTCAAACTTGATGGGGTCACCCCTAAGTGAAGTAAATCCAAGGCCTCAAATTCCTATATGCATTGTAGTGGGTACTGGCTCAAGAATGCATATGGTTCTTGACCTTAAATCCTTTTCTTTGATAGTCTATATGGTCCATGATTGGTAATTTTCAAGACACTAGTGTCAAGGGAGATTAGTTATAAAATTACCAATGGTCAAAGGTGGTGGTCCTAAAATAGAATAATTAACCCTATAATGAGTGTTAGTTGGCCTACAAGGAGTAACCTTGATAATGGTGACTTGATTGCTAGTAATATGCTGCACTGTATATATGTAATCATAAATAACACTCCTATAGTTGACTTGGATGGCTTAGGTATCATTATCTTGGTTATAATTATTTTGGTTTTGGTTTTGGCCATATCCTTGTTGTTGACATTGGCCCTATCCGTGATTATAATTAGTGTGTGTTTGTTAATTATTATGCTTGGGAAAGGGGTTCTTGTAAATAACCATTTAATGATTAGTGTAAAAATTCTTATTTTTCTAATTAAATTTCCCCATTCTAAAGAAAATTTTCAACTAGCTTTCTTAGCTGCACACACCTATAGATGGAATAATTGACCACGTGATGGTACTCACAAAACTCATTATCACAATACCAATCTAGTTTGGGTTGGCCCTTTGGAAATAGTTTTGGAATGGGATAAATGGTCATGGGATAAAACACTACTTTAATGGGATCCTCGAGGTCAATGAAAGGTCTATATTTATAGTATCCTAATCATGGGGGAGCTCTTTGAAACATAATTTGAGGGTCAAGTAGAGTGTTTTGAACAAGTGGTGGCTGTATTATTTATACATGCCTTATCTCTGTAACCCCATTATCACCCATGTTTTTATTTTTAATAAAGGCTGTTAATTTTTTAGCTGTAGTGGTTTGGATTGGCACTTGATTTGTTTTTTTGTTCTACATTTGGCCTTGGTTTGTTATTTTGTTTTGAAAATATATATTAATAAGGCCCTTGATGATAAGTTCCTTTTATATCTTTAACCTTTTGTTAATAATTTCCTCAAACATTTTGGCACAATTTAGTTTGAGATTATGAGTAAGCTCAACATTTAGATTTTGTGAAAAGATACTAGCTAATTGTGTATTAAGAAAGTTATGTGAGAAAAAAATATCTAAATCTCTCTACTATTTTAATTATGTTGAGAATATCTCTCCTCCTCTTTTTTTGGTCATTTCATAAATTGACAATTATCAATTCATGTTCTATGTTGTAAGAGAAATGGTTGATAATTTCTTCCAAGAGGTAACTGAAAGTATTGATTGATCCCTTAATAATTTGAGAATCCATTATAATGCTTGTCCACCTAATCCACATGGAAATAATCATAAAAAATAAAAACTATTATATGCTACCTCTTATCATGCTATAAAGAATTCCTGTAGATGTTCTCTTAGTCTCCATTCCCTTTGTATTTGTTAAAATTTGGCATCTCAAAGTGAGGTGGGAAAAGCACTTGAATAAATATGACATAAAATGGGTAAGGGCATATGTCATTAAAATTGTACTTTTTGGGTGGTTTATTACCTACTTGTAGGTCCAAAACTATCCTATTTATTACATCCCATTATTGAACATTGGGAATGGTTTACGATGAAAGGAGGGCACTTTACTGGGTATTACTGAATTATTGGACATGGTTGGCATTAACATAAGTATAAATGGATCACCATTATGTGGTTTAGTTTGGAATATGAAACCTCTATCTTAAATTATACATTTGATGTGGGACATAATATTGGTTTGGATTGGAATAGGTGAGGTGTTGTTGTTCTCAAGGAAGTCATTGCTACGAATGGTATGTAATTTGCTATTGGTCAAATGGAATATTGGTTTTGTGGTTTTTTTGGGTGATTTATAAGAATTCATTGTTTTTTTTGGTTCACAAAGAGAAATTTAATTCATTTCTATATTTCAAAGGAACTTGTTGTTTCAAATTATAAGAAGTTAGTATTTTTTTTGCACATGATCCACTACCTACTAAGGTAGTGGATTATTGATATCCTATTATGAAGGGTATATAAAATAATGATAATTGGATAATAATAATAATTGTGAATCATTAGGTATGGGTCTCACATTGATAAGATTTTCTTGATGGTTAAAAAATGTATAATATATATCAAGCATAATTTGTTGTGAAGCATTCATTGGTATGGGTTGTTCAGGAGGAGTCAAAGGATCTATATCAACTATAGTATTGATTAGGTATTGTTGCATCTATTCAAGTGTATTATTTTTATATATAGACATGGTGTTGTTAAATTAGGTTTTAGCCAAAGAAGTTGTTAAGTTAGTGATAAGCTGATCTACATAATGTTGACTAATTTACTGAATGGTGGATACTATAAAATGACTAGTTTGGGAAGGATCAATTAATGGACCTTTCCATTTTCTAGATGAAATGAAGGAAAATTTTGGATTTTTAATAAGAGGTTACTCTTATAGTTACTCCTCTAATTGAAATAGGGCATGCAATTTTTATATTGGAAAATTGGGTGGGAGCCTAGCCCCAGATTCTATTAGTCTTAAGAGAGCTTTGCCTTGGTCTTCTATGAGTTGACTATTGAATTTAATTTGAATTTATCTCACAATGGAATAGATATAATAAATTAAAACTGTTTTCATCTCCATACTATCTATATTTATAACCTATACTATGTCCCAAGGGATCATACAAATTTTCTTTTTTAAAGCTACACTTGTATGAGGCCTCACTATGAGTGTATATATGCATGATTGGTAGAGTCTTTGGTATTTTAAAAAGTTTTGTGAATGTAATATTGGTTTGGACTTGGTAATTTGGAATATAATTTTTTTTAAAAGGTCTCTATAATTTATTATTTATCTACAAGTGTTTGACCCAAATAAGTGTAAGTGGAAATGGTTTGGCTTAAGAAACTCAATGTCTAAAACAAAACCTAGAATAAGGATAAATGGTCTTAGTTTTGAATTATTTGGAAATGGTAAAATTATATATTTCATCCTCATAAATATATTCATGATTATTAATTATTTATCCAAATTATAAATTCACCTTATTCTTTACAAAATAAGAATGATTCTCTAATTTTACACATAGAAGATATTACCACTTGATATACATTATGGTACATAAATATCATCCAATTAATTTATAATCATACTTACCATTTATAGGTGGATTCTAATGAAAATATCTAGGTTTGAAAATAAGCATGAAAATATGTACTTTGATATGACACCATTTACTATCGTAACATTGAAGGTGCCTTACTCTATTGTGTAACTCTAGAAGAAGTTTCTCCTCTCCTTGAATAAGAACATGGGGGAATCTATAGTGTTATTTGTAGTAGAAATGTGACATGTCATAAATGCATATGAATGGGATAATTTTGGCTTAATCTTGAAATATATGCCATTAGTTTTGTTAAAAAGTGTAATCCTTGTCAATTTTATGATGATTTCATTGACTTTGCTCTAGTTAAAATTTAAACCTTAGAGTCTTCTTGGAAATTTTATATGTGGGGATTATATCTCATTGGAAAATTACCTATATCACAAGATGATAATGCATTCATTATTACTCCAACTAAATATTTTACCAAGTGGGTGGAAGCTATACCTCTTATTAATGTAATGGGCATCACCATTTCAAAATTCATTCTTAATCAAATCATATTTAATTTTGGAATTCCTCATACCATAATTTATAATAATGGTGGAAATTTTAAAAATAAAGATATGAAACAACTATGTGTCAAATTGAAAATTACCCATAAATTTTCTACACCATATCACCCTTAGAGCAGTGGTCAAGCTGAAGCAACTAATAAAATACATAATAAAATCTTGAAAAATCCTATTAGGGAATCTCATACTATTTGACACCTTGAGAATTATCCTACATTATGGGTTTATTATAACAGTATTTAAAAGGACACTAATGCCATGCCTTTTTCATTAGTATATGGATCTGAAGCTGTATTACACTTATAATTTGAGTTACCATTACTACACATATATATTCATAACATCATCCTTGATAAATATATTCATGAGGTCCATACTCATGCCTTAGCCTTCCTTAATGAATGATGTATGGTATCAAAATAACATAATCACCAATATAAACCCTACATTGCTAAATAACATAACAAAAAATTAAAAGTTTGTACATTTAATGTCAATGATTTAGAGCTCAAATTAAACTACACCCATGCTAAATAAGTCAAATATGCTAAAAATGGTGGGGTCTTTACCTTGTCAAAGACATTCTTGGACATTGTACTAATTGGTTTCAAACTAATGGACATATCTTTAAAGAACCAACCAATTATTAGTTTATAAATAAATATTTTGCTTATGTGTCATTTGTATATCATTCATCACTTACAAGTTTTTACTTCAAGTATCATATTATGGTGTTAACACTTTATGTAGGTATTACTTAGAGTTTTATTATGCATCAAAAAATCTATATACCTTGGGATATTATTTCATTTGTTCTAAACCATATTATTTTTACTATTTATTTTTTTTGTCTATTTTAGCACAACTTAGATTTTAGTTTGTGAGTTGCATCGTAAGACCATAGATAGGACCTGACCATTCCTCACAGACATTTGTTTCCTTTGATAAAATTTGTTATTTAATTTTTATCACTTTATTTTCTTAACCATGCCCTTTTGTTTTTTCATTTGTAAGTTGCATTAAAAGACAATGGATAGGACTATGATTTACTTATAAATAAATGTTCTCATTTCTAAAAAAATAGGTTTCCTCATCACTTTATCTAAGAATAATACTTAAAACATAAGTTAATAACTGAGATTCACATCTTCTTACACTTAGATTCAGTCATATTATCTTATGGTAAATTTTTTAAGAAACTTACTTTCATGCCTGCCTTTATAAATGCCATTTCTCATGATGATTCATGCTTACTTGTCTTTGTACCATATCATTAAATTTTTTTTGTGATTTGGGAAAATATAATGATTTTATGATCAATTCCATTTATGCTCAATTCCATCCTCTTCCCCAAATTAACATTACTCTAGGCACACCAAAGTCAGTTTCAAGATCACACTCTTTCTAAACATGTGACTCTACGAATCTTGGATACTATTATCTCTAGATTCTCTTCCTAACCACATACTGTATGTTATCTAGTGATAGTAATTTTTAGCATAAATATTTGGTTTTCAAAATCCTAATGGAGGAGGAAAAATAAAAAAATTCATAAAATTTAAGAGTCACATAATTTAAACAAAAGCCAATGATCATAAGGTAAAAATAGATATGCAAAAGTCAAAATCACATCAAAAGACATGTTTCTTTAGGCACATCTCCTATGATATTGAAAGATTAAACTCCAAACTTGGACTGATGATAGAGCCAAGGTCCATTAGGGTGTGGTAGGCTAGTAGACTAGGATAGGATCTATAATTATCTCTAAAATAAATATATTTAGTTCCACCTACTTTCTCATGCAAGTACCCAATTTTTGTACTAGACCGATGGTTATGTATGGGGTACTAAGGAAAAAATAACATGCTTTGGGTATGTAGGTACATTTAAATTTTCATGTATATTATGGCTTCATTTGATGATACTTATACTTTACCATTTTCCCTAAACCTACATTGTTAGTTTGACTTTTCTAGTACTATTGATGTTCTAAGTCTTTAAGTATTACCAACATGATTTAAGTGTCTTGACTCTAGAAAATATCATATTTTCACCTTGGTGATAATTTTTTTACCCCATCAACTATTTCATTTCACCCTTGATAGGCAAGTTTATTTCAAATATTTTCCCACTTCTATATCTCATATTCTTCATTACTATCAAACATGTTTTGAATGCAATTGTTTCAATTCATCCATCACTAGAATAAAAGTTACATTTTAAGTTGTGATATATTTATTATTTACTTATCTTTATAAGAATTTGATTTCTTAGGTTTTCCTATTTTAAATTTTATATCCACCTTTTTTTAGGCCATTTGGTCATGTTTCTCCCATTTTCCCTCATTTTCCCATCTTTGTTTGAGTATAGATAATTCTCTTATGTTGATTTTGGTTCCATTATTTAAATTTCATGTCTCCTTAGTTTGATTTGGATCATTACTTTTCTTACTTAATATGCATTTGTAGGGTCTATCGATCATTTTATAGCCTTGGATTTTTGGTTACCCAATTAACTCTTATTTTATCCAATTTCCTTGGTATTTTGGTCCTAGCTTAGCTTATATTATCCCAACTTAACAATTTTCTAAGTGATTTATTTAGTCATGAAAGTTTTTCATTTTGATTTTTCTATGATTTCTTATTTTTGATCTCTAGCCTTGTATCCTTAGGGTTTATCCAAAACAACTAAATTGCATTCCATGATCAAGACTATAAACATAGTAGACACCCATTCAACATTAAGGTAAGTGAAGGTGTGTATTTAAAAATTATTTACTATTATTTATTTTTCACTTTCTACTATAATTTTTTTGCTCATTTCTTGTGTTTTGTTATGTTGTTTTTGAAAGTACCATTCCATATTACACTTTCATGATACATAATGATCTTTGAGTGGGGCATATTTATAAGCACAATATTTTTATAACTTTTATCATTTACTAATAATTTTTATTTTATAGAAACTTATTGATTTTTAATCTCTCTGAGTGTATGCCTTAAAGGGTGCATAGGGAAAGAGGTGGGTAGACCTTTGGTGCTTTGCAATATTTTTGATCTCTATATCATTACCTAAACCCACTACAAATCACTTTTATCCAACTACCTAAGTAACTATATCCCAAATTAACCCCTCACTAAGAAGACACCATTTTGTTAAGCATGGGATATATTGAGAGGGGGGGTGAATCAGTATATCATATATCTTATAAAACTTTCCTTTAACCAAATTTCACTTAATCAAACATTCAAGATATGTAATAAAACTCAAACAATAAACACCACATAAGATAGAGAGAGACACCAGATATAACATGGAAACCCAATGTGAGAAAAACCATAGATAACAATCTCAGGTATATGAATGAGCACAAACCTAAACAATATTCACAAGCCAAGCTTGCTGGAGCACTATACCCTTTTGACGAGCACCACCCCAACTACTATTCATGAGCACCAACCCACAGGAGCACCAAAACCCTTTGTCGAGCACCAACCCAACAAAAATTCATGAGCACCAACCTATAAGAGCACCAACCCCTTTGCCGAGCACCAACCCCACAACAATTCATGAGCACCAACCATAGGAGCACCAACCCCTTTGCTAAGCACCAAACCAACAATAATTCATGAGCACCAACCCACAGGAGCACCAACCCATTTTTCGAGCACCAACCCAGCAACAATTCATGAGCACCAACCCCTTTGTGTATACCACACACCTATCTCTCAATGTTGCTATCTCAACAAATGATAGATCAATACAACATCTCTTTCCTCTCTCTCACTTTTGCTCTTCTAAGCTAGATATAACAAATACAAATCATATTCATCTCTCACAATTGCTCTTCTAAGCTACATATTACAATATCAAATCAACCTCTCTCTTCCATATTACAAATGGCTTCTTAAGCCTTTATTTATAGCTTTCCAAATGACCTTTGGCCTTCCCCCTTTGTGACCCTTTAATCCTCATGGAAAATGGCACCAATTTTGGATGACCCTTTATATTCAAGCCTTTGAAAAGTCATGTGGTGACACTTCATGACCAAAAACATCCTTCCCACTTTTATCCTTATCTTTGGTGACTTTTCATATTCCTCAAAGTGTCCCTTCATGAGAAATTGTGCCCTTACTCTTTTGTCTTCACTTGGTGACTCTTGGTATTCCCCAAGATGACTCTTCATGGGAAAATGAGTCCCATCCTTCTTTTGTCTTTACCCCAAGGCTCATCGACTTCTCCATGGGCCCTTCTTTTGTCTCATATGCAACCAAAAATATATTCATTAATATTAAATAAATATTAACTCATATTAGCCAAGATATATTTATTAAAAACAACATTAAATGCAATGGGGTCTTTATCACCAATAATGCTAGACCTTTGACATCAATGACAATATTTCCAATAATCTCCTCCTTTGTCATTGATGGCAACCTCAATCCTCAAACTGCCACATCTTGTCACTTGTACATACTGTCATCTCAAAACATACAGTAACTCCCCCTTACTGTAGCAACCTGTACCTATTCCCTGTAGCTATTTTTACACCTGTACTTGTACCTATTATTCTCCCCCATTTACATTAATGGCAAAGGGCCTACCTAGAGCTAACACTTAGCTCCCCCTCACTTGATGCTGAACATCAATGATAGGAAGTAATAGAAATTACTCTCAACTCCTTTCCCCGATCTTTGAATGTATCCTTTGATCATGCCTTTGAGAAGATATCTGACAATACATACACATTGTTCCCTTTCCTTTGAGAATCTGCAATCAACTCATTTGAATCTTTTCTTCTAATCTCACAACCTTCTTTATGAAACTTTAATGTATATCCTTGATCACATATTTGACTAACACTCAACATATTATGCTTAAGACCTTTTACATATAAAACATTCTTAGTCTTAGTTCTACCATAATCCAAACTCAAAGTACCTTTTCTAAATATTTTGGCAGTGGTTTTATCTCTGAATCTCACTATACCACCATTGATCTTCTTTAGAGATATGAATTTACTTTTATCTTCTATCACATGCCTCAAACATCTGCTATCAATTAACCATGGCTGATCTTTACCTCTTACATGTAGGGCTGTTTGAACCATCATAGAATCTTCATGTTGTTTCTTTTGCCATGAACATGTTTGAACTTTCTCCCTAATGAATGGATCTTTGAGATTCTGATCCTTCTTTTTGATGAATGGAGCTTTGAAGCTCTAATCCTTCTTGACTGACTCGAACATGCTTCTACAATACCAAGCTATGTGTCCAAAGTTGTTGCACTTGTAGCATACTATGGTCTCTTCATCAAAGCTTGATAGAGGAGCAAAAGAGTTGTGGCTTCTACATGACTCTACTTGAATTTCCTTCTCCTTATTTCTAAAATTGTTAGCTCTTTTTCTACATTCTAATTTCTTGTGACCATATCCATTACAATAAAAACAATAGCCATAAAAATAAGACCTATTTGTATATCTCTGACCTGATTGCCTTTTGTAGCTTTGTTCCTTCCAGCCTTCTCTGTTTGGAATGTACTCTGTATTCTTCACTTCCCCCCTTTTTATTTCCTCTTGTGTAAGAGCTTCAGCATAGCTCTTTTTCTTTTCAAAACTGATCCCTGTCTTATTTGAATATGCTTTTTAACTTTCCAATATCTTATTCAGCATGTTAGTGCTATGTTCAAATTTTGAATCACTGACTACTTTATCACTGACTGCTTTCTTAATATCTTCTTTTAAAGAGGCAATTTCAATAACATACCTTTGACATTATTTTCTTGTTATTTCCAACTGTGCTGTGAGATCTTCTTCATTCTTTTTGGCTTCTTCAAAGTGTGCTTGTAGATCTTGAATCATTTCCTTTGAATCTTGTTCATTTTTCTTGATCTGGCACTTTAATCTTAGATTCTTCTTTTGAATAGCTTCTAACTCTTCTAAGGCACAAATGAGCTCTCCTTCCATATTCACTTCAGCTTCCTCCTCTTCTTCTTCTTGATCATCTTCATGTATAGCCATGAATAGAATATCTTCTTCTTCTTCTGAATCACTGACTCCACTATCTTCACCTGAGCTAGGATCTTTAGAATACAAGCTCTTCTTATTGAATCCCTTCTTAGATTTGCCTTTGAAATTCTTCTTGTATGTAGGCTTTTCTTCTTCATCATCTTTAACATTATCTGGGAATCTAGCTGAAAAATGTCCAATCTTTCCACAATTAAAATGTTTAAAAGGTAATTTTTCTTGATATTTACCTGCTCCTCTTTTTGGCTTGCGAATGAAAAGTGCTCCATTGTCATCTTCATCATCACTGGAACTATCACTTGATTCTTGAATCTTGGCTTTCTCTTTCTTTGATGTCTTGAAAGCTGCTTCTCTTTTTGAGGGTTTATCTTATTCTATCCACATCTCATATGTCGTGAGAATACAATGAAGCTCATCCATCTTTAGCTTGGTTAAATTATTCATCTCCTAAATTTTTGAAACCTTTACATCATATCTCATTGGTAGAGATCTTAAAACCTTCTGTCCCATCGTTGACTCATCCAATGTTTCTCCAAGACCTTAAATCTAATTTACTATCTGTCAACTTACAAGAGATAACTTGCTATATCTTCTTCTTCTTCCATCTTCAAACTTTCAAACTGCCTTCTAAAAGTTTGTAGCTTAGCTTGCTGAACCTTTCCATCACCTTTGTGAATATTCTCAAGTTTTACCCAAGTTTTATGAGTAGATTTACATTACATAACTTTAACAGATTCAAATTGACATAAACCACATAAAATAACATTTAAAGCTTTAGCATTACATTCACTTGCCTAATTTTCTACTGGAGTAATTGTAGATGTCTGTGGCTCTTCATATTCCTCCACCACTGCTTTGTATATGTTGAGTCTAAGGGCCGTCAAATAAACCTTCATTCTCATGCTCCAAAAATCATAATTTGTTCCATCAAACAAAGGTGCCTTATTTGTAGAAAATCCTTCCTATGACCCAGCCATCGTGTTTTCCTGATCTACCTTCAAGCTATAAAACTTTTCAAAAAGGAACCTGCTCTAATACCAATTGTTAAGCATGGGATATACTGAGAGGGGGGAGGTGAATCAATATATCATATATCTTATAAAACTTTTCTTTAACCAAATTTCACTTAATCAAACATTGAAGATATGTAATAAAACTCAAGCAATAAACACCACATAAGATAAAGAGAGACACCAGATATAATGTTGTAACCCAATGTGGGAAAAACCATGGAGAACAATCTCAAGTATATGAATGAGCACAAACCCAAACAATATTCGTAATCCAAGCTTGTAGGAGCACCATACCCCTTTGTCAAGCACCACCCTAGCTACTATTCATGAGCACCAACCCACAGGAGCACCACACCCCTTTGCTGAGCACCAACCCAATAATAATTCAAGAGCACTAACCCATAAGAACACCGACCCCTTTACCAAGCACCAACCCAACAATAATTCATGAGCACCAACTCACAAGAGCACCAAACCCTTTGCTGAGCACCAACCCAACAACAATTCATGAGCACTAACCCATAGGAGCACCAACCCAGCAACAATTCATGAGCACCAACCCATAGGAGCACCAACTCCTTTGTGTATACTACACACCTATCTCTTAATGTTTCTATCTCAACAAATGATAGATCAATATAACATCTCTTTCCTCTCTCTCACCTTTGTTCTTCTAAGCTAGATATAATAAATACAAATCATATTCATCTCTCACAATTTCTCTTCTAAGCTAGATATTACAATATCAAATCAACCTCTCTCTTCCATGTTACAAATGGCTTCTCAATCCTTTATTTATAGCTTTACAAATGACCTTTGGCCTTCTCCCTTTGTGACCCTTCAATCCTCATGGAAAATGGCACCAATCTTGGAGGTCCGTTCATATTCAAGCCTTTGAAAAGTCATGTGGTGACCCTTCATGACCAAAAATTTCCTTCCCACTTTTGTCCTTATCTTTGGTGACTTTTCATATTCCTCAAATTGTCCCTTCATGAGAAATTGTGCCCTTACTCTTTTGTCTTCACTTGGTGACTCTTGGTATTCCCCAAGATGACTCTTCATGGGAAAATGCATCCCATCCTTCTTTTGTCTTTACCCCATGGTTCTTTGACTTCTCCATGGGCCCTTCTTTTGTCTCATATGCAACCAAAAATATATTCATTAATATTAAATAAATATTAACTCATATTAGCCAAGATATATTTATTAAAAACAACATTAAATGCAATGGGGTCTTTATCACCAATAATGCTAGACCTTTGACATCAATGACAATATTTCCAACAATCTCCCCCTTTGTCATTAATGGCAACCTCAATCCTAAAACTACCACATCTTGTCACCTACACATACTATCATCTAAAAACATATAGTAACTCCCCCTTACTGTAGTAAGCTGTACCTATTCCTTGTACCTATTTTTGCACCTATACCTATACCTGTTATTCTCTCCCTTTGACATCAATGGCATAGGGCCTACCTGGAGTTAACACTTAACTCCCCCTCACTTGATGCTAAACATCAATGGTAGGAAGTAATAGAAGTTTCTTCCAACTCCTCTCACTGATCTTTGAATGTATCCTTTGATCGTGCCTTTGAGAAGATATCTGACAATACATACACATTGTTCCCTATCCTTTGAGCATCTACAATCAACTCATTTGAATCTTTTCTTCTAATATCATAACCTTCTTTATGAAACTTTAATGTATATCTTTGATCACATATTTGACTAACACTCAATAGATTATGCTTAAGACCTTTTACATATAAAACATTCTTAGTCTTAGTTCTACCATAATCCAAACTCAAAGTACCTTTTTCAACTATCCTGGTAGTGATTTTATCTCTGAATCTCACTTTACCACCATTGATCTTCTTTAGAGATATGAATTTACATTTATCTCCTATCATATGCCTCGAACATCCACTATCAATTAACCATGGCTGATCTTTACCTCTTACATGCAGGGCTGTCTGAACCATCATAGAATCTTCATGTTGATTCTTCTACCATGAACATGTCTTACCTTCTCCCTGATGAATGGAGCTTTGAGATTCTAATCCTTCTTCTTGATGAATAGAGATCTTAAGCTTTGATCCTTCTTGACTAACTCGAACACGCTTCTACAATACCAAGCTATTTGTCCGAAGTTGTTGCACTTGTAGCATACTATGGTCTCTTCATCAAAGCTTGATAGAGGAGTAAAAGAGTTGTGGCTTCTGCTTGACTCTACTTGAATATCCTTCTCCTTATTTCTAAAATTGTTAGCTCTTTTTATAAATTATAATTTCTTATCACCATATCCATTATAATAAAAATAGTAGCCATAAAAATAAGATATGTTTGTATATCTTTGACCTGATTGCTTTTTATAGCTTTGTTACTTCCAGCCTTCTCTATTTGGAATGTACTTTGTATTTTTCACTTCTCCCCTTTTTGTTTCTTCTTGTGTAAGAAATTCAACATAGCTCTTTTTGTTTTCAAAATTGATCCCTCTCTTATCTGAATATGCTTTTTGACTTTCCAATATCTTATTCAGCATGTCGGTGCTATCTTCAAATTTTGAATCACTGACTACTTTATCACTGACTGCTTTCTTAATATCTTCTTTTAAAGAGGCAATTTCAATAACATACCTTTGACATTATTTTCTTGATATTTCCAACTATGCTATGAGATATTCTTCATTCTTCTTGGCTTTTTCAAAGTGTGCTTGTAGATATCCAATCATTTCCTTTGATTCTTGTTCATTTTTCTCAATCAGGCACTTTAATCTTTGATTCTTCTTCTGAACAACTTCTAACTCTTCTAAGGCACAAATGAGCTCTCCTTCCATATTCACTTTAGCTTCCTCCTCTTCTTCTTCTTGATATTCTTCATGTATAGCCATGAATAGAATCTCTTCCTCTTTTTTTAAATCACCCACTCCACTATCTTTGCCTGAGCTAGTATCTTTAGAATACAGGCTCTTCTTCTCGAATCTCTTCTTAGATTTGCCTTTGAAATTATTCTTGTATGTAGGCTTTTCTTCTTCATCATATTTAACATTTAAAAGGTAATTTTACTTGATATTTACCTATTCCTCTTTTCGGCTTGCAAATGAAAAGTGCTCCATTGTCATCTTCATCATCATTGGAACTATCGCTTGATTCTTGAATCTTAGCTTTCTCTTTCTTTGATGTCTTGAAAGCTGCTTCTCTCTTTGAGGGTTTATCTTGTTCTGTCTGCATCTCATATGCTGTGAGAATACCATGAAGCTCGTCCATTTTTAGCTTGGCTAAATTCTTCATCTCCTCAATTGCTAAAACCTTTGCATCATATCTCATTGGTAGAGATCTCAAAACCTTTTGCACCACCATTGACTCATCCAATGTTTCTCTAAGACATTGAATCTTATTTACTATCTGATCAACTCACAAGAGATAACTTGATATATCTTCTTCTTCTTCCATCTTCAAACTTGCAAACTACCTTCTAAGAGTCTGTAACTTAGCTTGCTAAACCTTTCCATCACCTTTGTAAATATTCTCAAGTTTTACCCTAGTTTCATGAGCAAATTTACATTGCATAACTTTAACAAATTTAAATTCACATAAACCACATAAAATAGCATATAAAGCTTTATCATTACATTCACTTGCCTTCTTTTTGTTTGGAGTAATTTTAGATGTCTGTGGCTCTTCATATTCCTCCACCACTGCTTTCCATATGTCGAATCCAAGGGCCATCAAATAAACCTTCATTCTCATGCTCCAAAAAGCATAATTTTTTCCATCAAACAAAGGTGCCTTATTTGTAGAAAATCCTTCCTATGACCCAGCCATCATGCTTTCCCGATCTACCTTCAAGTTGTAAAACTTTTCAAAAAGGAACTTGCTCTGATACCAATTGTTAAGAATGAGATATACTGAGAGGGGTGGGTGAATCAATATATCATATATCTTATAAAACTTTCCTTTAACCAAATTTCACTTAATCAAATATTCAATATATACAATAAAACTCAAACAATAAACACCACATAAGATAGAGAGACACCAGATATAATGTGGAAACCCAATGTGGAAAAAACCATGGAGAATAATCAAAAGTATATGAATGAGCACCAACCCAAACAATATTCACAAGCCAAGCTTACAAGAGCACCATACCCCTTTGTTGAGCACCACCTCAGCTACTATTCATGAGCACCAACCCACATGAGCACCACACCCCTTTGTCGAGCACCAACCCAGCAACAATTCATGAGCACCAACCCCTTTGCTGAGCACCAACCCAGCAAAATTTCATGAGCACCAACCCCTTTGCCGAGCACCAACCCAACAACAATTCATAAGCACCAACCCATAGGAACACCAACCTCTTTGTTGAGCATCAACCTAGCAACAATTCTTGAGCACCAACCCACAGGAGCACCAACCCCTTTGTGTATACCACACAACTATCTCTCAATGTTGCTATCTCAAAAAATGATAGATCAATACAACATCTCTTTCCTCTCTCTCACCTTTGCTCTTCTGAGCTAGATATAACAAATACAAACCATAGTCATCTCTCATAATTGCTCTTCTAAGCTAGATATTACAATATCAAATCAACCTCTCTCTTCCATATTACAAATGGCTTCTCAAGCCTTTATTTATAACTTTCTAAATGACCTTTGGCCTTTCCCCTTTGTGACCCTTCAATCCTTATGGAAAATGGTGTGAATCTTGGATGACCCTTCATATTCAAGCCTTTGAAAAGTCATGTGGTGACCCTTCTTGACCAAAAGCATCCTTCCCACTTTTGTCCTTATCTTTGGTGACTTTTTCATATTCCTCAAAGTGTCCCTTCATGAGAAATTGTGCCCTTACTCTTTTGTCTTCACGTGGTGACTCTTGGTATTCTCCAAGATGACTTGTCATGGGAAAATTCATCCCATCCTTCTTTTGTCTTTACCCCATGGCTCTTCAACTTCTCCATGGGCCCTTCTTTTGTCTCATATGCAACCAAAAATATATTCATTAATATTAAATAAATATTAACTCATATTAGCCAAGATATGTTTATTACAAACAACATTAAATGTAATGGAGACTTTATCACCAATAATGCTAGACCTTTGACATCAATGACAATATTTACAACACATTTTTATTCATTTTTCCTACTAAGTTATCTTAGTTGATATTGTTGCAAAAGTTAAGTCACACATTATGGAACTACATCACCCAAGCTGACCTAATTTGACACCTAATGGCTACTTTTACTATCTAAAAAAATTTGTTGGTCAATATTTTAGTCTAAAATTATAGAAGGGTTTAGGGTCATTCATTGGTTATAAATACCACCTTCACTTCCTTCCAATGGGGAGTAATATTAATTTTTGCATTATTACAGCTCACAATTCTTCAAAGTCTATACTTAGTGGTCATTGATTAGGGTCTTTCCATGGAAGGAAAGAAGCTTGTTTTGTGGGAAAGTCTTTGATGAAAAGTAGGAGTATTTGAGCTTAAAGCTGATTTATATAGTGTGATCCTTAAAAATCCACAACAACCTCCTATAAAAAACCATTGGCCAAGGGAGATATTGAGGCATGATATGATCATTAAAGGTAAGTATTCCTATCTCTTACTCCATTTTGTTAGATAGATATGCATAAAGTAATAGGTTGAATATTTTACTCCTTGCTTATAATTACCTCTACATTGACTTGAGTAGAGTTTTCTTTTACATGTTATGTTTTATTTGTTTAACTATCCCACTTTATGCCATGTTACCTTTTGAGTCACCCTTATTCAATTTTTCATGAATTTTGCCATAAAAGTTCACCCACTTATCACCTTTTGTGTGTAAATTCTTAAAAGAATTGAACCTTTGAAATTAAACCTTTCTCAGAGTTTAATAGTTCAATAGGTTTAATGGTTCAATATTTCTCAAAGTGAACTATTTGTCCCTTTGTGTATTTCAATTATGATTTTGAACCTTTCAGTTGAAATTGAACCCTTTTTCAGAGTTCAAAAGTTCAACGGTTTAAGAATTCAATACTCGATGTTTTGTAAAGAGTCATTGTCATTCAGTTCCCCTATATAAATTAATGTATCATTGAACCTATCTCTTGAACCTACCACTTGAACCTACATAATGGAGTTCAAGAGTTCAATGGTTCAATGTTTCAAAATTCAAAGTTTTTGGAAAGATCATATGACTATTGGCTGGTCTGTGTAGTTCATCTCATGTCTTTGAACCTCAAAATTAAACCACATTTTCAAAAGTTCAATGGTTCACTGGTTCAATGACTATACTCTCATCTCGCCCCGAGGCTTTCTCTAAGTTAAAATTAGTAGAAAATTTAGAGGAGAATATATCTAAAACTCTTTATAAAGTAGAAAATTTGAATTTTCATGAGGTTTTAGATAATCATTACCCATCAAAATCACATGTAAAAAAAAATACTTGCCATTAATGCATATGTTAGAATACGTGTCATATCAAGCATGATTATCAAGTATTATTTTGGTTTAATTATTTGATTTGGTTAATATCTGTATCAAAAGAGTATAATTTAAATTTAGTAAACACGCATATTAGATGATATAAAGGAGAATAGCACAGGTGATATAAGATATTTGATTACTCAAATTCATAGTGATTTTAGATAAATTTAAAGGTGAGTTTTACTCTTACTAGAAGCTATTTCCTTTACTTATTGGAAATAAGGATCCTTTTGAGTTTATGACATCATTTAAGGAGTTCAAAACATTTTCTTTTCATTAGATCCTCTAACTTATAGTCATGAAATATGCATATCTTGATTATGAACATGGTCCTAGTCTCATATGTTCTCCTGAAATTGGAGACACTTCTCTGGTCTAATATGACTTGGAATATTTTAAGAAAAGGTTTAGAAATATTGTGTCAAATCTTATGATGTGAAAGATAGTATAAAGTGGCTTGGTTGAAGTTTCGGCCTTTCCCATGGCTGTCCAATGCCCTAAATTAGTCCTTGAATGCATGAATAGATATGAACCTCAGAATAGGTGCATCAAGACTATAGATGGCAATGTTTTACTACATATTAACATACAAAACCTAATGTCTATAATGATAATTCCTTCCAAGGAACTGTAATATGACCTCAATATTACTTCTTCCTATGGTTATTTTTCATTAAAGAAAGCAATTTACAAGATCATGATTGCTAGAAATTGGCTTTTGAAATTCCAAAAAGGAGGTTCAAGACTACCCAAACCATTAACAAGAAATCATATGATTCCATAAGTACAAGATATTATAGTATTACTACACAGACTAAAAGGCAATGCCCATGCATATTATTGGGAAGACTAGATGTACTTCTTTATACAGGTGATCCTCTAAGGAGAGCAATATTTGGATTGATTGGAAATTATAGATGAATGTTTGCATCTAGGTTTAAGTAGTTGTTTGGTAAATAAAGAGTTTTATATGTCTTCATACCTATTTGATTGCCTAGCATCTACAAGACAATGGATAGGATTACCTCATGCACCCTTGGCTAAAAACAACAAAATTTATGATTATTACTCATAGTTATAAAAGCATAATTGTTATGAGAATTATAGGAGGGTTAATGATGTTTTTACTAGGAGAATGACTTTTGAATTATCAAACAACATCAATAAAAGGTTGTCTGATGAAGCTACGCAAGTAATCAACATTTATGGTAGTTTCTTTACTCAATTTTCCAAGTTCACTTATATCAGAGTTAAGGGTTTTGACGGTGAACCTTTGAGGTTATCAAGGTATATTTTTGACAATTTTGTGTTAATAGAAGTCTGCAAACAATTAGCACATGTAGATAAAAATTTTCCAATAAAAACAAAATATGGTATATCTTTTCCTATTGAACTTGGATGTTATTCATGCAAGTCAGTCTCTAATGCTTTGAAGAATTAGATCTTAATAAATTCAATTTTCAATACTTCATAGCTAGATCATAATTTGATAGCAAAGGTTTTGCCAGAGATAACCTGGATCTTGGAACAAGGTTTTCACATATTCCTCAATTAGAGGATTATTGGGAGGATTGTTCAGATGAATTTGAAGTCAGAAGAAGACTGTGGACTAAGTTCTCCTTAGGGAAAATTATTACCCTAAATTTAAATATGGACATTTCTAGAATTTCTAACAATGATAAATAGGTGATTGATCTACAATTTGAGTAAATAAAATAATCACCTATTCTAGAAATTGACTGGGAGAAAAATGAAGAAGATAAAATTGAGGTTAAGACCCTCCCAGTGATAAGGAGAATTGAGAAATGGTTGAGAGAGAAAAAACTAGGGGAGCTCAAAACATAGCTTCCCAATAATGTACATCAATAATTGAATCACCTTACCCAATAAGCTCCTCTAACTGGCTTATTGCTATCTATGATGTAGGTACTTCCAAGTCTAAAAATGGAAGGGATCCTGTCATCTAAGAATCTGAGAAGGCCCTTATAACTAGCCTACCTCCTCATGCCACTAGATCAAGGAAACTAAGAAAGAGAAAGAGTTAGATTTATGAAAAAGTAATTGAAGATTTGAATTTTGAAGAAGACTCAGGAGAAGCCAAAGGTAATAAAGAAGATGATTTACCAATGATGGAGAAGGCAAGTACAGATCAATAAATAGTGATTGCTTTTGATTAGACTAAAGTAATGATTATTTCAAATGGGTCTTATGATCAACCAAATCCTGATAAAGAAACCTCAGCCTCTGCACCTAAATGGCTAGGAAGTTCAATCAATAATAAAAGGAAAATAATTACATTTTCTTTACCCTTAAAGGATATGAGTAGTAAATGTTTAGGGAAAACTCCTAAATCCAAAAATTTAAAAATAACATCCAGGGTAGATATCAATCCTAATACATGGAACTAGAATGTAGAAATAGCCAGGTCAAGAACCAATGAAGAAGTTCAAGATCCTACAGTTCAAGATTTTACAATTGAAAAGGTAGATCTTGGGACTGCATCATGTGTTACAAATGTGCATCACCTTGAAGCATCCACCAAAAGGATAGTCAACAGAACCTGGAAGGATGAAAAATATAAAAGGGAATTAAAATAGACTCTGTGGTCAATAGTAGAGTACATTGATGCCATTCATAGTTTAGATCCATAGCTGATCACCTAACTACCCCTATCTTTTGATCCAAAATCACCTGTCAATCAAAGGATGTTGGACCAGATATACAAAGGCAAAATGGTTACTAGGGTATTTGATAATTGGTTGGATAGCATTATCTAGAAAGGTATGGAATACATCCATAAATTGAAGAATGTGAATGATCTAACCATAATTACTATTGAAGATTTGTAGACAAAAAATGCTTTGTGGATAAAAGATGAAGGAAAATGGATGAGCGTGATGAACCAGATTGATGAAGTACAAAAGTATGGAATAAAAAAGTTTTTATTAGAAAAGAACTTAACATGTCTAGATGAAGATGTATTATATGTAAGTAAGAAAAATAATTGAATGGAAAATTCAGTATCCCAACAAGGATGAATGGAAATTACAAAAATGATCAAGGAAATAACTAAATTCATTCAGTCATTATAGCATGATATACATAGTATTGATATCAAATACATAAAAGATGATGGAAAACCATAAAAAGACATCAATATTATGATTCAATCCTTTAGATGAAGGATCAAAATCATTAAAGAAAGTGACAACTTATCAACTAAAGATTTTTCTCAGATTTCAAATGTAGATTCACTTTTTTGTCACTACATCGACACTCTCTGAGAACACATAGAAAATATGGGGAAAATTTAGATGGAAGAAAACATCTAAAAACCACATCAGCATTCCTAATATTTTGAAAATTTAGGAGTTTGTTATATCATTTCAAGAGTGGAAATCTCAACGTGTCTACCCAACCAAACACGACAAATCTGGAGATCCTAGTATGTCATTTCAGTAATTATTTAACTCACATACTTTATTTTATTTAATTATCTAGTTGATTTTCTATTCAAAACTTGATCTTTATTGAATTTTTAAAATAAAACTAAATCTTGTATGGGTTAGTGTTATTTTAACTCTAGTTTAGTTTGACAGGTGGACTAGTTATGGAAAATATATGTATATTTTTAATTGAAAAAGATGGGAGGATAGAGAAGATAAAAAAAGAAAAGGAGTTATAAAATGTCAGAATTGGACCTCTGTTTTTGATAATATAAGTGATGCTTGTTTGAAACGTCTTTCACCTATGAATGAAAAGGGGAATTAATTACTGCATACTTAGATCTATGCGTTTGAGTATTTGAAATTTGGTTTCCTGTGTGAAACCTTATTTCATATAGTGATTACTCTTCCATTAGATAATTCATTATATATGCTTTATTCTTTACTGGTTTAACAATATATATGTTTATCTATTTAATTATTATTGAAGATAAAATCTATGTATTCTATTACCCATTGTTGTTATAAAATCTCGCATTCATAGCATGATGATGAATGGATGTTAGTTTGCCTTTAAACACTTTCTAGTTAAAAGTGTATCTGAATATTTGAATTCATTGAAAATCTTAAAGGGAGTTGTACCTTAATTTAGAAGGGAATTTGTCTTGATAGTTTACCCATTTGTTGTTTAACTTATTTGTTCTTGAAAGAAGAAGGGTATGGAGTCAAAATAAAACATATTTAGATAAGGATAAATCTGTTAGCCAACAGTTTTTGGTGACTCTACTAGGGAACAAAAATTGAAATCTTTAATGAAAGATTAGTCACCTTAATATGAGGAAACAATGGTATTCCACATGAAATCATAATTCCTATTTTTCAACCTAATCTTGGTTTTCAAGATGAACATGAAGATATAATTAGTCAGTTAAATAATCTTGCTTGGGATTCTTATCGAAATATTGATGATTATAGGATGACAAGCAAAGTATTAAAAAAAGAAGAAAAATTAATTGATAATATAAGAGTAATGTTACTCAAGCAAGGAAGGAGACAAGCAGAAAATGTAGTAAGGAATTAACTCCCCTGAAGTATGAAGTTAATAATTATAATATCATAAGCTAGATTCTAGAAGATATACAAGGTCTTTGAGAAGAGAAGGAATTGAGGATTCTACTTTTCAAGCATTGCAAATCTTAAATTTTCCTTCTATTCCTAACCACATTAGAAAAGCTATAAGTATAGCTCCTATCCCTCCTAAACCCTCTATATCCTCTATCTATCAAGCCTTAACTCTTTTTGGTACTATCTTTCCTTCTGCCATAAGTTTTTTTCTAATGGCCCGACCTTAGGGCACAGCCATAAAACCTCTAAATTTAGGGGCCAACTTGAATCCTTTGCCTGAAAATTCAAGGGAAAATTTACCCAAATTTAATGGAGATGGAAGACAATCACCAGAGGAACTTCTGAGTGCCTTTGCAGCAGCATGTGGTGTGTTAGGTTTGCAACATCAAGATGTAGCCATAAGGATTTTTGTGTAAACTCTAACTAATATTGTAGCATAATGGTTTTATCATCTAATTGATTCCTTAATCACAAACTAGAATGATATGAAAACTAGATTTGAAAATAGGTTCAAAAGTGTAGAAGATGAACATTCACTTCTTGCTCAATTGACTCAGCTCAAGAAAGAAATACATGAACCCATGAGGGAATTTATAAACAAATTCAATAGAATTGTGCACAAGATTTCTACTGCTAAAAGACTGGCTACTGAGAATTAGAAATGCTTCTTTATTAATTCTATGCCTCCAGATATATGTTTTCATTTCAGAAGAGGTGTAATTGTCAATTTAACAGACACACAATCATTGGTAGTTGAGTTAGAGGATGATCTTATTATGGCTAGGAAATAGAAGAGAAAAGTCCAAGTACCTAATGCTCATCCCTCATCCTCTATAGATCTTATAGTTTAAAGGCTAGTCAATGATATGATTGCCTTAAAAAGACAATTACCTAAGACTAGCACTTCATTCCAACAACCATATCAAGATATTAGCAGGAGAAATCAACAAGAAAAATGTTGGTAAGACATTACCATTTGCATTAACACAACCAAGATTGACTATTGAATCCCCTCTTGGAAGAAGTAACATGTGTGTATTTCATTTGAATACTGATCATGATGGAAATTATTATCTAGAAATGTTTAGATATACTCAAATGACTACTACTCAAGATGTCTTAGGTGAGATTACTGAAGAAGAAAAGAGCTTTGAGAGACCTGGTGACTTTGAAATACACTTCCTAGAATATGATTCAGATTCAAAAAGAGGAAGTGAAATATTGGTTACTCTTGAAGATCCTTCATGTGCTATACTTAATAGAATTCAAAAGAATCCAAAATTCTCTAATACTCAAGAAGTGCCTGTTAAAGGTAAGGAACCTTTTTCTAAAAACTCTGATGCTAATTTGAAGACCCAAGAAAGTAAATTACTACATAGAAATGATTGTGAGACTTCTTTTGATATTTTAGATTTTTGTAAGTCTAAAAAAACTCAAATATCCCCCACTAAATACCTCAGTTGAAATCCAAAGAAATTGATAAATTGGTTAAATATGTCAAAAATGGCCCTACACAAGTTGAACCTAAAAGTCAATTAAATTTTAATACTAAGTCTCCCATCACCCAATTATTTACTTCTCCACCTAAATCACCGACTCATACTTCTATAATGACCCTCAATTCATCTGATGATACTTCTTATATGATTGATATGAAACCCAACCCATTTTATGTTTCTTTATTCATAAATGGTCATAAACTCAACAATTGTATCATAGACTCAAGTGCTTTCGATAATATAATGCCTTCTTCTATAGCCAAAATGTTAGGCTTATCCCTTAAAAAAACATTTGGTAGGTGTTACTCCATGGATGGAAAACAAATTTCTTTGCTCAGACAAATTAAAGATGCATGAGTTGCTCTTGCAGCCTATCCTAATAAAAAGGTGAAGTTAACTATCTTGGTAGTAGATATTACTGCTAGTTATGGGATGTTGTTGAGCAGGAATTTTTGCAAAGATTTGAGAGGGCAGATTAAATTAGATTGGTCAGAAGCCATAATTCTAGTGGGAAAGTAGAAATTTAAGCTAGAACTTGAACCTAAATGTAATTTTATGGTATATCCTTCTAATGATCCTAAGTCTCAGATTCTATTTGAAGAATGTGAATTTGGTAACTATTTTCTCTCCTCTAAAGATTTAAAGGAAGAATCTATCCCAAAGTCTATTTATTCAGATGATTTATGGACAATGGAATTTGATGGCAGTTGTGCTACCACTGATTCAGGAGCAGGAGTTGTGCTAATTTCACTTGAAGGTGAAACTTTTCCTTACTCTTTCAAGCTAGAATTTAAAAACACTAATAATACTATAGAATATGAAGCTTTATTACTAGGGTTAAATGAAGGTAAAGGAAAAGGTATAAAAATACTCAAGGCAAGAGGAGATGCTGAATTAATTGTCAAACAAGTGAGGGGCATTTTCTCAGTTAAAAGCGATAGATTAAGACATCATAGAAATAGAGTTTGGGACGAGATAGAATGTTTTGATGCTTTTTCTATTGAAGCAATTCCTAGAGACTAGAACACTTAGGTAGATTCTTTAGTAGTATCAACTTCTCTTCTTCTCCCACACCTTGATTTCAAAAGGGACTCATATAGAATAGAACTAGTCTATCATCGTAATGTCCCAAATAATGTAAAAAATTGGCAAGTTTTTTAGAGTAATAAATAGATCAATTTTTTTTTGGAGAATGCTGATATGTTCCTAGGGACTTATTTTGAAGGTTATAAAATATAATGTATAGAATTCAATCCTGATCTACGGATCAATCCAAAAGATGATGTAATTCAATTAAAAGGAAACAAAATCCCTAAAGGATTAGTCTCTCTAGAACATTTGTTCACTATATAAGATGAATATACTAAGGGAAAACTTGCTTAGAATCCTAACAAAATAGAGGATTATGAGAAAATCAACATTAGAAGTGAGACTAACCCCAAATGGATCTCCATTGGTAAGTATTGTTCACCAGAAGAGAAAAATGAATTAATTAATATATTAATTAAGTATAAGAATGTATTTGATTGGTATTATGATGATCTTAAATATTTTAGATGTGGGCAGTTTTAACATCGTATTGTTTTGAAAGCAAATGCAACTCCTTTCAGGGAGAAGCTAAGAAATTATAACCCAAAAGTTGCTAAAGCTATCTTTAAAGAGATTGACAAGATTTTGAAGGCTAAGATTATTTATCCAATTCATCACTCCACCTGGGTAGCCAACAATGTTCTAGTATGCAAAAAGAATGGAGAAATAAGAATCTATGTTGACTTCAAGAATTTAAATCAAGCCAGTTTAAAAGATAACTATCCCTTGCCTATGATGGATCACATCTTGCAAAATCTTGCTGGGTCAGAAATGATGTCCATGTTAGATGGGTTCTTAGGTTATAATTAGATAAGCGTAGCTACAGTTGACCAACATAAAACTACTTTCACTACACCTTGAGGAAATTTTGCTTATAACCATATGCCCTTTGGTTTGATTAATGATGGTGAAACTTTTCAACGGATGATGGATTCATCCTTTAAAGATCTAAAAGATAAAATTATTATCATTTATCTTGATGATTTGACTATTTTATCTAGAAAAAGAGAAGATCATCGAAAGGATCTAGAGACAGTCTTACAAAGATGCATGAGTCATGGGATATCTCTTAATCCTAAGAAGTTGGTTTTCTATGCTACAAAAGGGAAATTATTAGGACACCTAGTTTCAAAGGGTGGAATCAAAATTGACCTAGAATGAGTTAGAGCAATACAATAGTTAAGTCTTCCTTCTAATAGGACTAGAGTTAAGTCTTTCTTTGGTCAGATTAATTTTCTCAGAAGGTTCATTCCTAATTTGCTGAGATTAAAAAACATATTGTGGGGATGATGAGCAAAAAACAAGCATTCAAATGGAATGAAGCTGCTAAAAAAGCATTTGAAGATAATAAGGAGATGATTGCACAAACACCTACTTTGGTAAATCCTAATTTCCAAAAATATTTTGTTATTTACTATTATGCTTCAAAACATACCATGTATGGTATCTTTTTACAGAAAAATGAGTTAAATATAGAAACCCCAATAGCCTTTATGAGTGTTCCTCTCAAAAAGCATGAACTTAAATATTCTTTGGCTGAGAAACAAGCTTTTGATGTAGTGAAGGCTGTTAAATAGTTTAGATATTATATACTTCATTATCATTTACTTATATTTGTTCTTATTTCGACTATGAAAAACATTATGACTCAACAAGATGTTGGGATGAACAATAGAGCAACATGGGTTGCTAAAATTCAAGAATACGACCTAGAGACTAAGCCAAACAAATTAGTTAGAGGTCAAGGTTTGTGAAAATTGATAGCCATAAGTAAAGAAGAAGAAGAATAACTTCCTACTATCCTATTGGTGAGCTTACAAGATCCATGGTTCTTAAATGTGGCACACTATCTTACTTATGGAGATTGTACCAATCATTTATCCCCAAAGGACAAAAAGAATCTGAAATTAAAATCAACAAAATATGTGATTTAGGGTGATGTCCTATATAAAAAGGGACTAGATGGAACCTTTATGAGATGTGTGGATAAAGAACAAAAATATAAACTATTGGAAGTTTTTCATAATGAAGCCTGTGGTAGACATTTCTCTTCTTCGGTCACAACATTCAAAATCCTTAAAAATTATTATTGGCCATGTATGTTCAAAGATGCATATAAATGGGTAGCTAACTGTGAAAAATACAAATTATTTTTAGGAAGACCACAACTTCAAGCATTACCTCTGAGACCTATCATTATTGAAGAACCTTTCAAACAATGGGGATTAGAATTCATTGGGCCTCTTTCACCTCCATCAAGTGCTGGTCATACACACATTTTAATAATAACTAATTATTTTACGAAATGGGTTGAAGCATCCCCTATGAAGGGAACCACTTCAGAAGTGGTATGCAATTTTATCAAAGAAAATATATTGGTACATTTTGGTGTTCCTTAGAAGATTATGGTTGATAAGCTACCAAGTTTTCTTTAATGGAACTTACTTTATTCTAATATGAATATAATATCTCTCTTTTTCACACATCAGATTATTACCCTCAAGGGAATGGATAAGCAGAGTCTAGTAATAAAAATTTGATATCCATCATGAAGAAATTGGTGAGTGATAACCCCAGAGATTGGCATAAGAAACTATACGAAGCACTTTGGGCTGATAGGGTAACCCCAAAAAGAGCAATAGGAATGGCATCTTTTAAGCTAGTTTATGGGATAGGAACATAGTTATCACTACCTCTAGAATTATCTACAACTAAATTATAAAATGTTATTGAAGATCAATACTTTCAAGATTATTTATAGAAAAGAGTTATGTACTTAACTAAAATTAAGGAGGAGAGGAATGAACTAGTTGATCAGATTACTGCTCATCAAATTAGGGTTAAAAATATTTTTAATCAAAAAATTAGACCTAGAAAGTTCATGGAAGGTGATGAAGTACTGCTATGGGATAGAAGGAGAGAACCCAAAGGGGCACATGGAAAGTTTGATTAACTTTAGAAAGGACCTTTCAAAATTCATTAGGAACTTGGTCCTAATTATTTTAAATTGGAATATCTAGATGGAGTTATTTTACCCCTATCCTATAATGGATAGGATCTTAATTTGTATCAACTATGAAACATGTATCCCCTATTTTGTGCATAGCCTTTCCTTTATTGTCATGTTTTGTGTTTTCCTTTCCCATTTTTGGTTTGTCTTTCTCCTTTTCTTCCATTGGTATGTTTTAGTTTGCATAATTAGAGTTTCTGAGTTCTCTGCATTTTGTCATAAAACACAGTCCCCAGTCAGAGCTAATGTTACCTTTTGAGTCACCCTTATTCAAATTTTTATGAATTTTGCCATAAAATAAGTTCACCCACTTATCACCTTTTGTGTGTAAATTCTTAAAATAATTGAACCTTTAAACTTGAACTTTTCTCAAAGTTCAATGGTTCAATAGGTTTAATGGTTCAATATTTCTCAAAGTGAACTATTTGTCCCTTTGTGTATTTCAATTATGATTTTGAACCTTTCAGTTGAACTTGAACCCTTTTTTAGAGTTTAAAAGTTCAACGGTTCAAGAAGTCAATACTCGATGTTTTGTAAAGAGTCATGTTCATTCAGTTCCCTTGTATAAATTAAAGTATCATTAAACGTATCACTTAAACCTACCATTTGAACCTACATAACAGAGTTCAAGAGTTCAACGGTTCAATGTTTTAAAGTTCAAAGTTTCTAGAAAGATCATATGACTATTGGTTGGTCTATGTAGTTCATCTCGTATCTTTGAACCTTGAAATTGAACCACATTTTCAAAATTTCAATGGTTCACTGGTTCAATGACTATACTCTCATCTCACCCCGAGGCTTTCTCTAAGTTAAAATTAGTGGAAGATTTAGAGGAGAATATATCTAAAACTCATTATAAAGCAAACAATTTGAATTTTCATGAGGTTTCAAATAATCTTTACCCATCAAAATTATGCATAAAAAAATGCTTTCCATTAATGCATATGTTAGAATGCATGTCTTTTCAAGCATGATTAACACGTATTATTCCAGTTTAATTATTTGATCTGGTTAATATCTGTATCAAAAGAGAAATTTAAATTTAGCAAACAAGCATACTGGGAGATACAAAGGAGAACATCATAGGTGGTATAAGATATTTGATTGCTTGAATTTGTACTGATTTTGGATAAATTTAAAGGTGAGTTTTACTCTTACTATAAGCTATTTCCTTTACTTGGAAAGAAGGATCCTTTTAAGTTTACAACATTATTTAAGGAGTTTAAAACATTTTATTTTCATTATATCCTCCAACTTGTAGTCATGAAATCTGCATGTCTTGATTATGAACATGGTCCTGGTCTCATATGTTCTCATCCTAAAATTGGTGACACTTCTCTAGTCCAATATGACTTGGAAGATTTTAAGGAAAGGGCTAGAAATCTTGTGTCAAATCCCATGATGTAGAAGATAGTATAAAGTGGCTTGGTTGAAGTTGTGGCCTTTCCCATGGCTGTCTAATGCCTTGAATTAGTCCTTGAATGCATGAATAGATATAAACCTCAAAATAGGTGCATCAAGACTGTCGATGGCAATGTTTTACTACATATTAATAGACAAACCCTAATGTCTGTAATGAGAATTCCTCCCAAGGAACCATACTCTGACCTCAATATTACTTCTTCCTATGGTTATTTTTATTAAAGAAAGCAATTTACAAGAGTGTGATTGCTAAGAATTGGCTTTTGAAATTCCAAAAAGGGGGTTCAAGACTTCCCAGACCATTAACAAAAAATCATATGATTATAGATGTACAAGATATTATAGTATTACTACACAGACTAAAAGGTAATTGCCATGCATACTATTGGGAAGACTGGATGTACTTCTTCATATAGGTGATCCTCCAAGGAGATCAATATTTAGATTGGGCAAAAATTATGGCTAAATGTTTACAACTAGGTTTAAGTAATTGTTTGGGAAATAAAGAGTTTTATATGTCTTCATACCTCTTCTATTACCTAGCATCTATAAGATAATGGATAGGATTACCTCATGCACCCTTAGTTGAAGACAACAAAATTTATGATTATTACTCACAGTTGTAAATGCATAATTATTATGAGAATTATAGGAGGGTAAATGATGTTTTTACTAGGAGAATGAATTTTGAATTATCAAACAACATCAATAAAAGGTTGTTTGATGAAGCTATGCAACTAATCAACATTTATGGTAGTTTCTTTACTCAGTTTTCCAAGTTCACTTATATCAAAGTTGGGGGTTTTGATGGTGAAACTTTGAGGTTACCAAGGTATATTTTTGATTGATTTGTGTTAATAGAAATCTACAGACAATTAGCACATGTAGATAAAAAAATTCCAATGAAAAAAAAATCTGGTATATCTTTTTCTATTGAACTTGGACATTATTTATTCAAGTCAGTCTTTGATGCTTTGAATCTAGAATTAGTCTTATGAAATTCAATTTTTAATACTTCACATCTAGATCATAATTTGACAATAAAGGTTTTACCAGAGGTAACTTGGATCTTGGAACAAGGTTTTCACATATTCCTCAATTAGAGGATTATTGGGAGGATTGTTCAGATGAATTTGAAGTCAAAAGAAGACTATGGTCTAGGTCCTCCTTAGGGAAAATTATTACCCCCAATTTAAATATGGACATTTCTAGAATTTCTAATAATGATGAATAGGTGATTGATATACAATTTGAGCAAATAAAACAATCACATATTCTAAAAAATGATTGGGAGAAAAATGAAGAAGATAGAATTGAGGTTAAGACCCTCCCAGTGATAAGGAGAACTGAGAAATGGTTGAGAGAGAAAAAATTGGAGGGAGCTCAAAACATAGCTTCCTAAAAATGTACATCAATAATTAAATCACCATCCTCAATAAGCTCCTCTAACTAGCTTATTTCTATCTATGATGTAGATACTTCCAAGTCAAAAATTGGAAGGGATCCTATCATCAAAGAATCTAAGAAGGCCCTTATAACTACTCTGCCTCCTCGTGCCACCAGATCAAGGACACTAAGCAAGAGAAAGAGTTAGATTTATAAAAAGTAATTATGGATTTGAATTCTAAAGAAGACTCAAGAGAAGCCAAAGGTAATAGAGAAGGTGATTCACCAATGATAGAGGAGGCTAGTATAGATTAAAAAATAGTGATTGCTTTTGATTCTATCGAATTGCTGATTATTTCAAATGTGCCCTTAGGTCAACCAAATCTTGATAAAGAAGCCTTGGCCTCTACACCTAAATGGATGGAAAGTTCAATCATTAATAAAAGGAAAATAGTTCCATTTGCTTTACCCTTAGAGGATATGGTGAGTAAATGTTTAGGGAAAACTCCTAAATCCAAAAATTTAAAAACAACATCTAGGGTAGACGTCAATCCTAATATAGGGAACTAGAATACATAAATAGCCAGGCCAAGAACTAATGGAGATGTTCAAGATCCTATAGTTTGGGATTTTACAATTGAAAAGGTAGATCTTGGGACTGCATCATGTGCCAAAAATGTGCATCACATTAAAGCATCTACCAAAAGGATAGTCAACAGAACTTGGAAAGATGAAAAAGATAAAAGGGAATTAAAATAGACTATGCAGTCAATGATAGAGTACATTGATGCCATTCATAGTCAAGATCCACACTCGATCATCCAACTACCTCTATTTTTTGATCCAAAATCACCTATCAATCAAAGGATACTGGACTAGATACACAGAGGCAAAATGGTTACTAGGGTATTTGATAATTGGTTGGATAGAATCATCTAGAAAGGTACATAGTACATCTATAAACTAAAGAATGTGTATGATCTAACCAAAATTACTATTGAATATTTATAGACACAAAATGCCTTGTGGATAAAAGATGAAGGAAAATGGATGAGCGTGATGAACCATATTGATGAAGTACAAAAGTATGGAATAAAAAATTTTTTGTCAAAAAAGAACTTGACAGGTCTGGATGAAGATGTATTATATGTAAGTAAGAAAAATATTGAATGGAGAAATTCAGTATCCTGATAAGGATGAATGGAAATCATAAAAATGATCAAGGAAATAACTAAATTCATTTAGTCATTAAAGCATGATCTACAAATTATTGATATCAAATACATAAAATATGATGGAAAACCAAAAAAAGACATCAATATTATGATTCAATCCTTTAGGGAAAGGATCAACATCATTAAAGAAAGTGACAACTTATCAAATGAAGATTTTTCTTAGATTTCAAAGGTAGATTCACTTCTTTGTCACTGTATCGACACTCTCCCAGAACACACAAAAAAGATGTGGAAAATTCGGAGGGAAGAAAACATCTGGAAAGCAAGGATAAAACATGTCAGCATTCCCAATATTTTGAAAATTTAGGAGTTTATTACAACATTTCAGGAGTGGAAAGCTCAACATGTCTACCCAACCAAACACAAAAAATTTGGAGATCCTAGTCCATCACTTCAACAATGATTTTACTTACATACTTTCTTTTATTTAGTTAATTAGTTAATTTTCTATTCAAAACTTGATCTTTATTGAATTTGTAAAAAAAACTAAATCCTGTATGGGTTAGAATTATTTTAACTCTAGTTTAGTTTGACAGGTGGATTAGTTATGGCAACCATATATATATTTTTAATTGAAAAAGTTGGGAGGATAGAGAAGATAAAAAAAAAAGAAAAGGAGTTAGAAAATGTCAGAATTGGACCACTATTTTTGACAATATATGTGATGTTTGTCTGAAAAATCTTTCACCTATGAATGAAAAGGAGAATTAATTACTGCATACTTACATCTGTGCATTTGAGTATTTAAAATTGGGTTTTCTATGTGAAACCTTCTTTCATATAGTGATTACTCTTCCATTAGACAATTCATTATATGTGTTTTATTCTTTACTGGTATATATGTATATATATATATATATATATATGTATATATATATATATATGTATTATACATATATATGATATATATATATATATATACATATATATGTATACATATATATATACACACACACACACACATATATATATATTACATAATATATATATGTATACATCTATGTATTCTATTACCCATTACTGTTATAAAATCTTGTATTCATAACATGATGATGAATGGATGTTAGTTTCCTTTAAACACTTTCTGGTTAAAAGTGTATCTAAATATTTGAATTCATTAAAAATCTTAAACGAAGATTCACCTTAATTCAAAGGGGAACTAGTCTTGATAGTTTACCCATTTGTTGTTTAACTTATTTTTTCTTGAAAGAAGAAGGGTATGGAGTCAAAATAAAACATTTTTAGATAAGGACAAAATTTGTTAGCCAACATGCCATAAGCTTTAGTGAGCACTATATTAGATTTATTTTATGTATTGTAGACTTAGCTAGGTTTATTGTGTGATGTTAATTTACTAGAGGTTGTTGAACCCTCTCTAGTGGTGTTATGTAATAAGAGATCCATTAGGTAGGTTTAGCATATCCAAATTGGGCATGTCTCACTATAAATAGCTATGTAATGAGTTTTTGGTAAGTTTACCTTCTCCAAGCTTGGAATTACTAAGTAAGAAAAATTATAGATCCATCCTAATTCATTGCATACATTTTTGTGAACTCGATGTGAATCTAACAATTAAATTTTTATTTTTTCAATCACAATCAACTAGATCAAGCTGATCAGTCAAGTTTGATTTTCTTAATATAAGTTTATTTTTCAGCCAACTAGATCAATCTTATCAATCTAGTATTTTTCTCTATTTTTAGGCATAGTTTTTTTAGCTAACTAGATCAAGTTGGTTGATCTAATCATTTTATCTATCTAAAGGTACATTGTTTTTCAGTCAACTAGGTTGTGCTAGTCAACCTAGTTTTATCTTCTATTTATAGGTTCTAATTTTAGCCAATCAAATTGAATTGATTGATACAATAATTTATCATATCTTCTATATTTTAATTTCAATAAACTAAATTAATTTATGTGATTTTATTTAATTTTTAATATTTACATTTCTAGTTTTAGAAAACAAAATTGATCTAATTAATCTAGTTTTATTTTCCTAAATTTATTATATCATTATTATTCAGACTATATCAGTCTAGTTGATTCTAATTATTAACTATGTTTTCAAATTTATACCTATATAAGATTAAAATCCCACTTGAATGACCCAATTAATAGAAATTCAACATTTTTAGCAATATAACTAAATCAACCTGATCGATCATGTTCTATCTTCTAGGTTTATTCTTAATAGTTAACATTTCCATCTTGTCAACCTCAATCAATTTTAAATTCTTGATTTTTAGTTAAAAATTCAAAAAATTCATTACTATTTTCCTCAATTATTAGTTATATCAAACTATACCCACATAGTAAACTAAATCAACTAGCTTGATCTAGTTCTATGTCTATGCTTTCTTCCAACAAACAAAATCGATCTAGTTAGTTTATCTTATTTGGGACTAATTTTATAATAGACTATGTTGACCAGCTCGATTATGTTATATACTATTTATTCAACTAGATTGACTTGTTCAATCTTGTTCTCTATGTTTCAGTTTTCACATAAGCAAAGGTAATTAACCTCTATTTTCATAGTACTTACAATCAATTTCACTTTTGAAAAAAGAGTTGACTACTTGTTTATTTGATTTAAAAAATTTCAACTTGGTTTTTAACAAATTGATTTTTCACCTTTATTTTCATCTTTCTTGGCTTTATTTAGAAACTATGTACCAGTAGTTTTAAAACTACTTATCTATTATCGTGAATGGATACATGATATTATGTTTATGGTCCTTTTCTATCATTTACAGATATCATGACATAAGGGGCTATCCATAATATGTAGAGCCATAGTATAAAGCTAAACATAGTCTTTAGTTTCCATGTAGCTCATGATATTTTGTAAATCCCTAGGATTTTCCTTTATATTGAACCTTAAGAATCCACCCATCGATTTGATTTTGTGGTGAATTAGTTAGAAGTTAGTGCCAAGTAGCTACTTCCAACTCACCCTTGAAACTAGGGTTAGTGAGATATGGGAATGACACTTCCTCTATAGTTATCCCTTTGATACATTGGACTATCACTATCCAATGGAAAAGCCAACGTCTTTGGAAGCCTATATTATCAAACCTAACCTTTTAGTACAACTTGCTGATTTTATTCTCCGTTAATTTGTTAGTATTAATAGTTATAAATTTTTATTTTTTTACTCATTGCTTTTTATTATCTACTATATTGTAGACTATATAAATTAGAGTTGATATAGTTATGTGCTGTGTGTTTGAAATAGATCAACTAGCTCGATCTATTCAACTGTGTGTGAACAGACTATGTCAACCATTATGAGTTAGTCTTACATTATGTGCTTAATTTACTTCTATTTTTAAATTAAATCATATAGTTTTAAATAGTTTAATTTTTTTCCTACCTATAGAACTAAATAAATCAACTCAATTTAGTAATTTGTTCTTTTATCTTATTTTCCCAACTAGATCGACTATATCAATCTAGTAAGTTTCTAGACTATTCTTTATCCTCTCAAAATCATATTATATTAGCCTGATCAATTGCATAGATCTTGACTGACGTAACTCGATACAATAATATAAATTTCTCCTTAATGTCCAATTAGATTGACTTGATTAATCTCATACACCACAAATGAAGTAGTTCAATCTTGGGTCATTATTTTTCCTTCTATAATCACACAAGATTAATATGGTCGACCCTATATACCCTAACCAATATAGTCTAATATCTCATTATCAATTTCTCTTTCATAATCAAACCAGATTGACCTTGTAAAACTTACATTTTTTGGCTAACTTAGTAAAAACCTTAGTTCTTCAATTACTTGGCCGATTTAGGTCTATTGATGGTCGATCTAGTTTTATTTCTAAGTAATTTTATCTACTAAAACCTTGAACTTAGTTTTTCTATTTTCCACATTGATTAACATCATGAAATAACTTATCAAAATATTTCTTAATAATCTTAACCCATTTTGAAGATACATGTGTCATTCTTTCTTACCTACCTTAATCACCCAAGAGGACAATACATTATGGTTCACTTACACCCAACCTTCATATAACTCCATTGATTATAATATGGTTCAAATTACCCAAAATTATTATATATATGGATCCAACCTATTTCAAACTTCCCATGATAACACCATCTATACTCTTAATAGTACCCTATCCAAACTTCCTTATTATACCATTGAAATAATGTATATTAACATAGGAAATCCTCCCATAATGAATCCTCCCATAACAAACATTCCTATCTTTAATAACGGGAATACTCACCCCTACTTCTAATACTAATATTTAACATACTACTCATCCTCTACTCCCACCTCTATAAATTAAAATACACCTATCCATACTACTTAAATTATTGTTCAAATGGTTCAAAAAATAAATGTTATACAAACAACCAATAATTACCAAATGATGCAAATACATCACATATTACAAATATCTATTGAACCTTCTATTCTCATGCCTCAAAATAACCAAAATTTTATTCTCATTACTCTTTGAGATATCAATGGGACTATCATCATTCAACCTCATGCATAAAAATATGCTTCAACATATTCAAAATGAACCATTAGCTCTGTTCATTATATCCATTGATATTGAAAACATTTATCCAACCATAAAATATGATGGAATTAAATATCCTACCTCTTTTCCTAAATTATTTGGTAATCTCTACAAGGAATGGGTCCAAACTAATAATTTCACTAACACTAAGATTTTGGTCATAACATTCACTAGAGATGCTTTGGAATGGTATAATCAACTCCCTCAACATTCCATCTCATAACTTAAAGATTTAGTCAATGGTTTATTTAAATAATTTCAATAAAATGATCTCACTAAAATTTTTCTTAGTCATTTCATTAATGCTAATAAATTATCCTCTAAATCAAATCACACTTTCATTAAATGATGAAAATCATTAGCTCATAAAGGATACCAAAACATGAATGATGATAATATTTTTAAATTATTTATTACTATTTAAATTTTTTCCCCACAATCATTAACATAGGCATCGAATCAATTTAGCATACAAGACTTCATTATGAACCAATTTGAGCCATCACATAATTTAATCAAGTAATTTTCCCAAAATTAAACTAACATGATTACTAGTACCAATTTTCACTTTCAATCCCATCCAATAAAAATAGGAGCAGTTAAATTACATAATCAAGCTCCTTCCCACAAAATTAAACTAACATGATTACTAGTACCAATTTTCACTCTTAATCCCATCCAATAAAAATAGGAGCAGTTAAATTAGATAATCAAGCTCCTTCCCACTCACCATTAATATTATCACAAATGAATCCATTATTATCACCATAAAAACCCTTCATCTATAACAATACTGACCCCCATGATGTTATGATCCTAATAATGTTTTTTGTTTACATGTTGACATTGGTCATTCTCATGAGATGTGTTATGGGATTATCAAATTTATGATTTATTTCATGTTATGTGATATAATTTATCATGATATTATGATCAAATTACATCATACTAAATATTTCATATCTTATCAAAAGAAATAATTTACCAAACCCAAAACCTCAAAATCTTACAAATCCTCTTATAATCTTAATACACAAAATTTGAATGATAATATTTGTGTAATTGATGCTAATTATGATAAATATTACACTAAATATCAATATATGAACATGGATAAATTTAATTATCATTGTAAACTTGCTCACAAGGATCCTATCACTAAACCTAAGAAATCCTCTACTGAAGAACAACTTCTTAGAGATATTAAAACTATTTCACCAACATCTTCAAAACCAAATACTTGTGATGAGCCACTTCCATAAACATAACCTCAAACTAGTTATTTTATCTGTATGAAAAATGTCATTTCTCATAAACCTTGTATTGGTTATTCATCCTCTAAATCTCATTGGAATTTATTACAAGAATTTAACTCAATACATTGAAAAATTCCCTTTATGGAATTAGTCTAAACTTCTCCTTATCACTGTAAATTCGTTATGCAACAATTTTAAAATATTGAAGAACCACATTCTCATGATTTTTGAACTCCCTTCTAATGGTCCTCCACTTAAGGAAGTTAATTTAATAAAAATAGTTTATTCATCCACAAAAATATCTATATATAATTTCTTGAAAAAGATATGATTAACGATGAAATTATTTTTTAAACATATGATCCTTCTCTCTTTATTATAATTAGAATCAATAATACCCTCATTCTAAAAGTCTTAGTAGAATAAGGATATGGAATTAATGTCACTTATCTTTGGTTAATTAAATTTTTTTGATACACAAAAAAAAATCTCAAAAAAATCCATCTCACATGTATAGGATTTGATAAAACCAATCACAAACCACTTGGTTGCATTTAGATCCCTCTTATCATTGGAACCAAGGCAATTCACACCAAGCTTATAGTTCTTGATCTTCCTTTATCTTAAAACATTATCCTAGGTCCCCTAATGACCCATCATATGTGTTTTATTACATCTTTAGGTAGCCAATGCATCAAATTCAAACATAATGGGAAACACTAAAAATATGAGGATGATCCCAATTCTTGGAGCATCCAATTACCAAATACTAAATCTCAATATTGCATTCCTACTTTTTATCACATATATTATCCACCTCTTCCTAAATTTGTTAACATGCATTATAATTTACACCTCACTCTTATATATTCAAATGATGATGAACCAAATGAATTATAAAATAATTATGGTACTAGTCAATTACCTCCTTATATAATAGATTGACTCCCTCCTCTACTCATACGTGATCACACTATTCACTTAATCAATGATATTACTAATAGTCTTCCCCCACACAATGCATATTAAACATCATACATAGAAGATGAATTCCTTTATAATGAATAATGGGTAGATAAAATCTTTTAAGGTCCTGTTGGCTAGATTTGGTCCACATAAGGATCTTTTGCCTGGAAATAGATTGAACATATGAGAAATTTTTTGAATGGAATGAGTGGTACAAATATCACATGTAACTTTTAAAGCCTTTGAAACACTTTAAGTAAACTTAAAGTGTATTTTGTCAAATTTTGAGGAAGTAGGTTTTCATGGTGATCAATGTAGGAAGGATCATGGAACAAGTTTGCTAAGGCCTCAAAAATTCATTCGAGCCTTAGAAATTCAATTAGCAATTCAAGAACAAATCTAAAGAGAGATAGACTATCATCAGGATGTCACATAGGAATGGATGGGTCAACTCACTTATACATTTTATAAATATTCTTAGGATGCTTACTAGGGTTGAAATGTTATAAGGAAATGATGTTCTTTGTGCTGAGATGTTACTCTACAAAATTCATGTCTTCATCATCCTTTTGTCTCGAGATACAAGCCTTCAAAGTTGATCTAGTAGAGTTAAACATTTACATGAGCATCAAAATCAAGCCTCAACAATTTACCCTTATGGGTTCAAAGTGTGATGGCCTCATGGATGTCAGTCATGGTCACATGAACATTAATGAAATATAAAAAAATGTCAACATTAAGCTATGGTAAATAACCATTATGATTTAAAAAATCATAAGACATTTGTATTGACATCAATAATGTTCATGTATATGTCAAAGATAGGTGTGAAAATGTTAATTTTTGGCCTCATGAATCAACTATATAAGGTCAAATGATGGGTCCTATCAAGATCAATTGTTGGCATTCAATCATACCAAATATCCAACAGTGTGTGACACCTATAGAGTTAGTGGGCTCAAGTAGATCTATGGATTACGAGCATTCATACCAAGAAAATTAATAGTATGAGATGGGTCAAGGGATTAAAAGGTTTGAGTTAACATCAACAACCAATGAGTGAAGGCAATCCCAAGATATTTTTCATTGGAGGTTAAAGAAGTAATTTTTAACCCAAGCAAAGTAAATACAAAGGAACTAAGCTCAAATAAGATCTAGATAGAACCAAAGGATGCCATAAAAGAAGAAACATTAGACAAAAGATATTACCACTTTGAGTAAGTAAAATACATAAATGAAAGATCAAATGTGATTTGGATAACTAGGATCATATCTTATAAATTTATCTGGTGCCATTAAAGCTCTGTAAAGCTTTTGAGAACTTCTAAATGTAGGTTTCATGTCTCATGATCAAAATATTGAGCTTACAGATCTTTGATGCAATCATGACTATATGAAAACCAATACGGAGATTGGTTTTCATCCATAATAGATCTATATTTAGGATTTAGAAGCAATGAAAGAATGGTGACTGCACAAAAAATGTTAGAAGGAATGTCAATAAACAATCTCAAGTAACTACCTGCTAACATGGAGAACACCAAGCATGATTGAAAAAGATAGTTAATGGCATTAATTTTGAGGAGCTTGATAAGGATTGTAGTGATGGGGATTACTTCCTATAACTAAGTCTTGATATTCACATTCTTGATCATGCCAAAAAGGATATAGTGACATAAATAAAGAGGAAAGCTTGATAAAGATGGTAGTGGTGATTACTCCAAGTGGAATTGGGCTCATTAATCTTCATTGCCAAATTTTCTCTCTTGCCTTCTTTCTTCTTATAATTACTAGCTTTGAGATATTGATTTGTATCCCTCAACTGGGTATAACAAACCTCTACTAAAATCACTTTGTAAAACTCTTCTGAAGCAATATAAGGAAATGTTAGATTCTAGTTTAATGTTAAGTGTACCTTATTTAAGTTTGATTTGTATAATACATGTTGCCTATTCATAATCTGCAGGTCTTCCAAGTGCCTTGATTTAGAACTATTAGTTTATTTTAGGTTGTATGAAGTGTTATCTAGTGACATTTCTCTTGAAGTGTCATAAGTCCATAATGTCTTACTTATACCTATCTCTTTCTATCTTCAAGTTTTAGGTATCTTTCAACCTTCATGTAAAATACTAATGTTTGGAACCCTATCATAGAATCTAATCAATATTTATCTCTATTAGATTCATTAGTAGTCATGGAAGTGTCCAAGTTGAGAGTCGATCATTGAATACTTGGTGCATCACCAAACTTAAATTAGGTTTTCATTCATGCATTTTTTTCCCTTTTCATCCTAATAGATTAAGTTTTAAGAAGAGAGATCTAAATTATCATATCTAATGATCTAGCCTCATAAAAATTCCTAGAGGTTTGACCCAAGTTTGGGTAACCCACAACCTAGGGTCATTCCCATGTTGGACTAGGTTTGAGAGTAGGACTTGAACACTTCTACTTTTAGCTAAGTTATAACTTGAGATTTAAATAGTTATTAGCATGCCCAGTGGGACCCTTTCTCTTTGGAATAGTTGAATATTGGATTTTATAAGAGGTATTTGTAGATTAAGATGTCTAAAATCATCAAAGGCTATATATTCTTCAAGTATAGAGTTCATAACATCATCCAAACAACACCTCTCATGCCAAATGTTGCTATAAGGTTAGTTAGTAAAGTTATTCCCTTTGATTTCATTGATATATCTTATACTTCATATAAAATATCAAGATTCAAGAGGATAAGTCCTTATCCCTAAAGGAAATATTCATCTTCTAGTCATCTTATTGTTCTAAAAAGTATAACCCCCACTATGCAAATGACAAGCCTAGAATACAAGATTTTTTCCATACAATGGTGGAAACCCTATTAACCTTTACCAACATGATGATATCCATGATTCCTCCTTAAAAATTCTACCATACTTCATAGGATATAACTACACTACCCCTATAAAGCATATAGCTAACATTACAAACCTTTGTTCAGTACATAATATTACAAAAGAAAATGTAGCCATGAGACTACTAGCCATGTTCCTAAAAGGAAAATCTCTGTAATGGTATAAAGTTCTATATCCTACCTCAATTGATAATTTAATGAGTTTGGCAAGTACCTATGTAAACATTTTGAAGATAGATGTGACCATGTATCACTTGTTAAACAACTCACTTCAATCAAGAGGGCATCCCAAGAATCTATGGTTGATTTCAACTATAGATTTCAAAAGACTTGAGATAGGATCCCTATCATCATTAATCCCTCACCAAATTATTCATTAATTTATTATTTGAGGGCATTGCATTCAGAAATTGTAGTCATGATTTGATCCATGGGTGGCAAAAGTATGCCTAGGGCTTATAAAATAGCTATAAGGGCAAAAAACTATTTGATACAAGTAGGGAAACTCATTCCAAGACCTCTCATGCCACTTTTCCCTAAGATTCATCCAATCCCACCTATCATTGCTTAATTTCCCACTCTAAATAATTAAGACCAACTTAATAAATATCAAGTGGATAAATTTTCAAGGATTGAGAGCTTGTTGAAGGCATAAAATAACAAGCTAGTTACTCTAGAGAGACAACAAAAAAATTATTATAGGCATTACCAAGGTCGCTTCCAAGCCCAATACCTTACTCAATCCTAAAATAGACCCCCTATCCATCAAATCAATAATCATAAGGGAAAATCACTCAAGGTAGATCCTATAATAACTATAATCCTATAACTGGTAGTAGTTCAAGAGCCTTGCTCCCTACATAAAACAACCTTGCACAAGAGATTCAATGGAAATCATGATGGGAGTCCAATGAGATGGTAATGGCTAAAATTGGAGAAATGCATTAGGATCCTAGTTGGTATCATGGTGCCTCCTTCCAAGGCTATGACATAATGCCTCCCCCATCATAAGGCCATCCAATACATCAAGATAACATGCCTATCATGACATCATTATAAGCTCAAATTCAATTGCAAGGGAGTATGAGTAAGCCACAAACTAACACCATGTGTATAAACTTTTAATAAGGGGAGCATATGTTTGAACATGTAGTAGTAAACATGGGGAAGACTACATAGAAGGAAAATGAACTAGTTGTGTCCAATATAAGGGCTAAGAGGAAGATGTTTGATGATAATTTAGGATAACCTAAGGCTTGTACAATACCTCCACAAATCAGTCAGTAACTCACTACTTAAAATATATCTACTAAATCTCCTATAACTCAACAAATGCCTCAACCTCATAGGTAGTAGTATAATTCTCCTTTTGTTCCTCATCTCACTCAATTTCTAAGTGATACATCTACTTCCAAGGTGAAATTTAAAGGTACTAATATTCCTTTCAATATTATGGGTCATATGAAAAAGGCTAATACCACTATGTCTATGTATTATACTTTATCCATTCTAGGATAGAAAGAGATTATTAAGTAAGAGCTCTCCAATCCTTTTCATGTGGATAAGACAACTGATAAGGTGAACACTATTTTATAAATAGTAGTTAACCTAGCCAAATTTAAGTTACTAGTCAAGTTTTGATAACCTAGGATGAATAAATTATGGATAAATATATTCAAGAAATGCAATAATTTAATTTTCTACAAAGAAGATTTTAAAAAGATTTACAAAAAGATGAGTTGGTTGAGAAACCAACTATTGGGTAAAAACTACTTGAACATCAAACTAATATTTGGATCATTAAAAAATAATCTAGAAAAGTCCCCCTTAAACCAAAGGGGTATATAAATATTGGAGCAATGAACTATGAGTCATCCAAGTAGACTCTGCTACAACTAAAACTAGTATACTATGCATCCTAGACTGATCCACTCCCTAATCATCCCTGAACTATAGTAGAACATGATCACACACTATTTAACTACATTGATCCTCACATAGAATCCATCCAAGAAGTGACTACACTTTTTACTATATATGACACATCTCAAACTAATGCCCAAAAATTTCTAACATCTTTCATAGGCCTTTATTCAACACTAACAATGCTAGAAACACAATGCTGACTCATACCACACATCATCGATGACTAATCAAATAACCAATATGCAATATCTTCTCCCCCTATCAAGTGAGAGATGAGAAACCATGCAATAAATATCCAAGTAAAAATCACTAAAATTCTCCACATCAAATATCATAGAAACACTACATCTATAAAATCAAAGTACACAAGCCAAAAAATGCTACTACATAAAATCCCAATCTTGAGCCTAACAACTCACATAAGATGGGTGAGTCAATATCTTAGAAGATATAGTCATTAGTAATAGATCATGCAACTTCATAGTCATCCCATCTGTATGAAGAAGATGCAGATGAATAGATAGAAGGGGAACTAGAATAATGACTAGAGTGATTGGAGTGAACAATAATGTTTACTTTTGCCTTCTATCAATGTCGAGAAGACCTATTTTTGGAAATCACTCTATAGAGAGGTGTCCTATCCAACCACAATTATAGCATATTATCTCACATCCAATAGAACTAGAGGAAGAATAACCACATGAATAAGAATTCCTATGGTTGTGCTTGTATCAATGTGAATGTTTATGGTGATGTTCATGTTTTAGAGAACTAGAGTGATGTCTATGCTTAGGAGAGCCTGAATGATCCCCATGTCCAAAATGATGCTTATGTCTCAAAGAAATAGAATGATACTTATGCCTAGAAGTGTGCCTCTAAGAGTGTCCTTGTTTCTCTTTGTGTCTTTTATTGGGCTCATATAATGGATTTCTTACTTTGGTATAGTGTGCCTCCTTAGGAGATTTCTTCTTTGTAAATTGTCACTCATGTTGAGTGAGCAACTCATACATGGAATCACAATTAGATTTTTTAAGTTTATCACTAAGTTGTAATATCTCTAAAAAAATTCATATAGCTAGGGATAAGACCATTAAAAATAATATAAATGAGCATTTCATCATCAATTTTCCTGCCAATAGTGCCATATTCTTGTTTCAAATTCTTAATGTGTGATACCTATTCTGAAACATATTCATCATTAGTGAGTTTAGTGTTAAGCAAATGCATAAGGAGATCAATTTTTTTGTAAGAAGGTTTTTTATCATACAAATCTTTTATAGCTTTCCATGCTTTAGATTTGATATCTTCTATATGAATTATGACTTGTACACTACAATTGGATTTTAACAATGCAAGAGCTTGCCTGTCACGTTTGTGAAATTCTATAAGTTTTGTGGCTTCAGTGGGAAATGTTGGTTTTTTTTCAACAACATGCCATAAGTCATTGAATATTAATGTGTTTTCCATTTTCATTGACCATTCTTTATAATTCTTAGGAGTTAGGCATCCCGTGTCAGAAATTTGACTCATAATTTTAGCCATGATGCAAAAAAGTAAGGAATGCTATCAAAGTTTTGCCTTTACCTTTGAAATAGATTTTTTTTTTACAAATGATCCTAGGACTTGTGAGAGACTATGTTCTTTGAGAATAAAAGCATAATGAAACAAGAAAAAACTTGCATTTGAAAGGTATCGATTTCAACCAAAAATGCACCTTGATACATCATTTATAATACATTTGTTTGTAAAAATAATATAAAAAGGCTTCAAAATACAAATTCAACCATTCAAATGTGTCTAGAAAATCAAAAACCATGAAGATCTCTTGGTCATATGACCACCTTTGCACAAAAAAAATGACTGAGCAAAAAATTGTCTCAAAAAAAATATACCCTTATATAACCAATTCTCTTGTAACAAATAAAAGTTTATCTTTAAAAAAATAATAATAAATATATATAATATTCCCCAAAAACAAGGGTCAAAACAATTTGTAACCACTAAAAGATATTTTGAAGGAATTAAACTCCTAACCACTTGTTATGAAATTAACTTCCCAAAATCTTGTGTACCAACTTCACTATAATCAATTTGAAAGTTACTTTTCAAAACATATTTGAACTAAATTTTCTAGATTTTGCTCAAAATAAAAAAAAATCTATGCATGACATTGATGCTTTTGTGGAGGGTCCCATGCAACAAAAATCAATGAAAAAAACCTTAAATAAGCTTACTTTGCTGTGTCATTTTTAATCTTTTTACCTAGTTTCCCTCTCTGATTGTGCCAAGATAATATATGTGGCTATGTAGACCATGTTATCTCTGATCTGGACAAATATTGTAGTCAATGAAATAATGAGTGATTCAACTACACTTATTTATGAAATCTTATAAAATCGATTCATGGATATTGCATCTAATGTAGATTGTGATAGTCTGCTTGCTGTAGATGAGTGGCTTTGTGAATTTTCTTTGTCATAAAAAAATAAAAAAATCCACAATAACTACTTTTATTCCAACTAATCTTAGATTTTTATCCCATAGCCAAAATTCAAATTTGGTGAAACCCTACAATATTATTAATGGTGATGGCTCCCAAATTTCAAATTGATTGAAATATTATTTTTAAATAGTAGAGATTTACCATTAAAAGCTACCAATATAAATTATCTATTAACACCATTAATATTGACATCAACAATGGGATGAGGCATCCTATGAACCGATGCACCTTAAATTGAAGTATGCTTTTGATTTGCCCTTTAATTCAAATTACCATACTCAGATCACTGGCCCTATTTTTATATGTATTAGAAGTTGTATTATGACTCCTTTTTTTAATAGCATTGCCTTCTTTCTCCTCACTTCTACAAGATTCTTCAATGTCTTATTCCTTCACAAGTTTCTCTAGCTCTGATACCACTAAAAACCTAGGATGAAGAAATAATAGAGAAATATATTCAGGAAATGCAATAATTTATTTTTATATAAAGAATATTTTAAAAATCTTTACAAAAAGATGAGTTGGTTGAGAAACTAACTATCAGGTAAAAACTATCCAAAAAATAAACTAATATTTAGATCATTAAAAAATAATCCAACAAGTTCCTAGTCAAGATCCTAGTCAAGGTCAAGTTCATAGTGTTGTTCATTCCCCTAAGGTTGTCAAACCCCCTCACTTTTATTTGTCTATAATCATAAGGGACTATTTAGTGCATAATTATATGATAGATTTAGGTGCTTCAATATTAGTTATGCCTAAAGCTATAATAGATAAACTTGAGCTTAAGTATGTGCCTAATGAAAAAGGTGTCCTCTAATTGGATGGTTCCCCCAATTAAAAAATAGGTATAGTGAAAGATCTTAAGATCACATTGGCAGCTTGCCTAAATTGTGTCATCACTCAGGATGTAATGGTTATAGACCTACCCGCATATTTTACCCTATGCCAAATAGATAAGCTACTTGAGTGGTTCCATGATGGTCTAGCTAGTGGGCACTTTGATGCCAAGACAAAGACCTCCAAAATTATTAGAGATGGGTAATTTTACCCCAAAATGTTTATATATGCAAACTCTTATGTAAGGAAATTCCCAAAATGTGCAATGTTTATTGGCAAGCAAAAACTGGCTACCCTTCCTTTGTAACGCATACAAGTCGAACAACCTTTCTTGTAATGGGGATTAGATTTCATAGGGATGATACACCCCCTTAACGTAAAGGACATAAATGGATCATTACAACTACAAATTATTTTACAAGGTGGGTTGAGGAAGTTTCCCTCAAGAAGATAATGAATATTTTGTTTTGGACTTTTGTGATAACCTTGTGGTCATATTCAACGTGCCTTCTACAATTATTTATGACAATAGATTAGCCTTTAGAAAGCAATAAGGTATGTGAGTGGGCTATTTCACATGTAATTTATCTCAAGTCATCCTCTAACTATTACCCATAAGGAAATGAACTAGGAGAGTCCACAAATAAAAACTTGTTGAGGATCATCAAGAGAACTATGGAGGATAGTCAGAGGGAGTGGCATAATAGATTGAAGACTACCCTATGGGAAGATAGAGTGACACCTAAGAAAGTTACTAGAAACTCCCCATACCTTATTATCTATGGGAAAGAATCCAAACTCCGTATACCTCTTGAACTTCTTTCATTATAACCATCACATCAACTTGAGCTCCTAAAAGATGATGCTATGCAGATAAGGTTGAATGAGCTGTGATAGCTAGAGGAGACAAGGGACACTGCAATGCACATTATATGGTCCAATAAAAACCAAGTGAAGAAGTCATTTAAAAATAGATATTTCTCAAAGATATTCTAAAAAGGTGATATATCCTCAAATAGGGTGAGGACAATGCAAAACTAGGAAAACACTCCAAGTTTGACAGTCTTTGGAGTGGGTGTTATGTTATCACAATTTGAAAAGAGAGCAATACCTTTGAGATTGATAGATTGAATGGAAAAATCCTTCCTTACCCTATAAATGGGAGGTATCTAAAATTATATTACTAGTGTTGTATCATGATCTTTATACATAGGTAGATAGGTCTATCCTTACCTTCAGTGCCCTTGCACATTGTTCAATTTGTTATTTTCCTACTATTTTGGTTATTGTTTAGTGTCTCTATTGATTTTTGTTATTTGTGTGTGTCTCATTGATTTAAAATGTTTCAAGAGTCAAGTATAATCCTTCTATAAGTAATAATCCATTTTTTTAGTTATCATGAACAAGCTTGATGAAGTTCTAGGTTCCATGACCAGCAGTCTAGTTAAGCTAGTTGAGTTGTATGAAATGTTGGCTAGGTTTGGCCTACATAAAAATATTTTGCCTAGAAATGGATTGAATAGACAAGAAAATTTTTGGATGGAATGATCAGTCCAAATATCACATGTATCTTAAAAATCCTTTGAAACACTTTAAGTAAAATTAAAGTGTAGTTTGTCAAATTTTGAGGAAGCAGGTTCTCATGGTGGTCAATGTAGGAAGGATCATGGAACAAGTTTGATAAGGACTCAAAAATACATTCAAGCCTTGAAAATTCAAGAAATAGTTCAAGAAAAAATATAGAGAGAGATATACCATCATCAAGATGTCACACGAGAATGGACATGTTAGTGTTGGCCATTTTGGCCTACATATGAAGATTTTGCATGGTCCATGTGAAGTAGTGGATCACAGGATTAGAAAAAGGGGTCTAAGATTGTAAAGAAGGAAAGTCTAAGAAGATTTTTATGGTGATCAAGCATTTAAGAGCATGGACCAGGTTACACAAGAATTAGAAGATCATCAAAGCCTTGAAGTAATGACTAGGAGATGAATTTATACAAGTTTAATAACTAGATCATCACTAAGATGTCATGCATGAGTAAATGGACCAACTAACTTATGAATTTAATATCTTCACTCTAGAATCCCCCACAAGATAGTGAAACATGTGTAGCTATATTTATACATTCTAGGATCATCCTCTAAAATTTTCATGCCCACATGAGATTTTTGACTCAAGTTATAAGCTTCTAAAGTTGGACCTACAACATAATATGTTCATGCTAACATTAAGTTTAAGATCAATCAAAATAAATCCTTTTGAGCTTAAATTTGATGATCACACAAAAATCAATGATAGTCATGTGAACATAATTTAATAAGAGCATGGACATAAATTTTAAGCCCATGAAATAGCTATTGGTTTTCAAACATTGGGTCCCAGTAGGTCTAATGGTCTATGTTGCATCATACACCTTAATCCAATGGTGTGAGATGAGTCAAATAGTTAGGGAACTTGAGAGATTGACATGTGGCATAAGCTTTGATAGATTTGATAGGTCAAGGGTAGGATTAATGACTTGTAGTCATTCATATAGAAGCAACATCAATGGCACAAGATGGGTCAATGAGTAAATGATCTAGGTCATACCAACAACCAATAAAAATAAGGTAAAAAAGCCAAGGCTAGTATTTGATGAAATCAAACATAGGTATTACAAGATCATCCTAATACCATTAAATATCTATTAAACACCATTAAAAGGCCATAAGCCATGCAATAAAGTATAAAGAACATAAACATACTACCAATGGGGCTAAATATGAACCTATGACTAGAGGGTTTGTGTCCTAGAGGGATATTTCTATGATTATGTTCATCATTATTAGGAGGGGATAGATTTTAAAAGGGTGCCATAAAAGCATACATGTAACCCTCAATGATTTAATCTCTAAGACCAACTGTATGAAAAGGACCCCTTTTCTTCACTAAAAATGCCATGATGAACCAGTTGGGAACAATTAAGAACAAGACAAGATTATAGTAGAAAGGCCTAGTTATTGTAACTGTATATATGGCAAAACAAAGCTTAGAACAACTTGAATTCACCATTACAATAGGAAGGAACATCAATATAAATATGCAACCACTTGAAGTAACCTAAATCAATCAAAAGGGTTTGAATGAGATTAATTTACAAAGGTAGTTATAACAACATTTCAAATGGATTTGAGCTTGCTTGATTCCATTTTCAGCACCAAAACTCACTCTCTCTTTCTTCCTTTCTTTTATAAATATAGCCTTTGATCTATTATTGATGATCCCTTAGGCTAGTAAGACTAGACTCTATCAGAATTATATTCTATACCTCTTATAGTAATGAATGGAGCATTTATAGTTATTTACTAATCTTAATTTAGTGTTTTGGCATTTGTTTGATATGCAAAAGTGGTTGTTATCTTCCATTTGCAAGTCCAATCTCAACCTAAGTGCTAGAAACATTATTTGTAGGTCATATAATGTGTCTTAGTATTGATCTGTCAAAAATATAGTGGGCAACTAAATTTAAGTGTCTTTAACTAGGCCTTATTTTCATTGCTCCCTAGTATGATTACATCAAACTAACCTTTATATGAAACACTATTGCATATAAAGTATAATAAACATTGCATTAGATTATTTCATAGTTCATTATTGTGTTAAAGAGTGTGATCTTAAAAGTGGATATGATAAATTTATTGTGCATCACCACATATTAGAATAGTTTTCATTTTATGCAATCTATTAGATTTTTTCATCCCAAATAATTTAGGTCCTAAAAAGAAAGGTCCAAACTATCATATCTAATGAGCTAGACTCATTAAAAACTCTAGAAGTCTGATCTAGATATAGGCACCCCATAGCCTTATATCATTCTCATGTTAGTCTAGGTATGGGTTAGACTTGAAAAAATCCAACCTCTATTAGGTGCTATCTAGATAGCTAATAGTTAGCTCCCTTTTACAATTTATAAATATGCTCAAGATGCTTACCAGGGTTAAAAGGTTGCAAGGAAATGATGCCCTTCATGATGAGATCTTACTCTATAAAATTTATCTTGATGAGCCTTTTGTCTCAAGATACGATCCTTCAAAGTTGATCCAATAGAGTAAAACATTTATGTGAGCATCAAAATCAATCCTCAATAATTTACCCTTGTGGGTTCAAAGTGTGATGGGCTTATAGATGTTAGTGATGTTCACATAGATGTTAATGACATGCATGTGGATGTCAAAATTAAGCCATGGTAAATAACCATTGGGGTTCAAAAAATCCTAATACATTCACACAAACATCAAAAAAATTTGTGTGGACGTCAAAGATGGGTTCACAGATGTCAATTTTGGGCCTTGTGAATTAGCCATTTGAGTTTAAATGGTAGATCCTAAAAATATAAATGGTTGGTATGCAATCATACCAAATATCTAATGGTACATGACACCTAATAGAGTTATTGGGCTCAGGTAGATCTATGGCTTGTGGGAATTTATACCAAGTAGATCAATGGTTTGAGATGGGTCAAGGAGTTGAAAGGTTTGAGTCAACATCAACAACCAATGAGTAAAGGAGAGCCCATGACCTTTTTCATCAGAAGTCAAAGGATTTTTCCACCTAAGAAAATTAAATACAAAGGAATTGAGCTTGAATAGGATCCAGGTCAAACTAGAAGATGCCATGAAGGAAGACACATTAGACAAAGGATCTCACCACCTTGAGTAGGTAAAATACACAAATGCAAGATTAAATGTGATTTGGATAACCAAGAATAGATCCTAAAAAGTTGTCTAGTACTATTAAAGATTTGTAAAGCTTTTGATAACTTATAAATGTAGGTTTTATGTCTCATGATCAAAATCTTGAGCCTAAATATCTTTGATGCAATCATGACTATATGAAAACCAATAAGGAGATTTGTTTTCATCCATAATATATATATATATATATATATATATATATATATATATATATATATATATTTTGGATTTAAAATTAATGTCATAATCATGATTGTGAAAGAAATTTTATAAGGAACATCAATAAGCGATCTCAAATAACTGCCTGATAAATTGGAGAGCACCAAGCATGATTGAAATAGATAGTGAATGGCATTAATGTTGAGGAGCTTGAGAAGGATTATGACAATGGGGATTGCTTACTACAACTAAGTCTTGATATTCAAATTCTCCACCATGCCAAAAAGGATACAATGACATAAATGTAGGGCAAATCTCAAGAAAGATGGTATTGGTGGTTTTTCCAAGTGGAATTGGGCTCATTAATGCCCCCTTTATCACTAAATTTTCTCTCTCTTGCCTTCTTTCTTCCTATAAATATTATCTTTGAGCTCTTGATTTATATCCCTCTACTGGGTATAATAAACCTCTACTAAAATTACTTTGTAAAACTCTTCTACAAAAATATAAGGCAATTTTAGATTCTAATTTAATTCTAAGTGCACCTTATTGAAATTTGATTTACAGAATGTATGTTGTCTATGTATCATATATAGGTCCTCCATATTGCTTGATTTAAAACTATTAGTTTCTTTCAGGTTGTATGAAGTGTTATCTAGTGAGGTTTCTATTGAAGTGTCATAATTCCATAGTGTCTTACTTAGAACTATCTCTTTCTATCCTTCAAATTGTAGGTCTCTTTCAACTTTCATGTAAAATACTCATGTTTGGAACCTTGTCAGAATATGATCAATCTTTGTCTCTATTAGATTCATTAGTAGTCATGAAAGTGTCCAAATTTAGAGTGGATCATTAAACATTTGGTGTATCACCACTCTTAAAGTAGGTTTTCATTCATGCATTTTATCCCCTTTTCATCCCAATAGATTAAGTTTTAGTAAGAGAGATCCAAATTATCATATCTGGGGAGCTAGCCTCATAAATAATCCTAGAGGTTTGAGCCATGTTTAGGTAACTCATAGCCTAGGGTCATTCCCATGTTATACTAGGTTTGAGAGTAGGAACTGAACACTTTTACTTTCAACTAGGGTGTAGCCTAAGCTTCCACTAGGTCCTTTAGCTATGTCTCCCCAAAATTTTAGAAACATATGTTTTTTACTAATGATTCTCCTATAGAAAATGATGCATGCACTATCTCTTAGACCTATGATGATAATTATATCATGGTCTAAACTCAATCAAGAGATTTGGATATACAACATTATCAAAATACATCAGCTTAAAAACATGTCTTCAACTGTGATGTTCATGTCATTCATATATGATTTGATACTATATGAAAACTTGAAGGTTATGTAACCCCTCTTAACCAACCATTGTTAGAAGTTTCATGGATAATATAAGAAGTCCCTGTATACAAGGGAAAGTAAAGTTGATCTACAAATAAATCCTAGATTGAAGTAGATAAATCACACTACCCCTTCCACTTGTCAGTACATTTAAACAATCAGGGTCATGACCAATATGTATCCACTAGACCTAACTAAGGGGTCTCTTACCACATAATATCACTATATAGGGTTTTAATGTCTCTAGTTAATCAATGCCACATAGTAACCCTAACTAGGTCATATGTTTTATTATCAAAGTAAATGATAAAGTAAAGTAAATATAATATAGTGCTTTCCAAAGCATGTGACACAAAATGGGGACAATAAACATAAAATCAAACATGTAAAGAATAAATATACTCAAGTCAATATAGAGGTAATCATAATGCATGAAGAGAGAAACATATTCATAAGCTAACACATGCATATCTATCTAATTTAATAAAGAGGAACAAGAGTTAGGAATACTTACCTTGAAGATGAACACATTAAGCCTCAATCTCTCCCTTGGCCAAGGTGATTTACAAGAGGTTTTTGTGGTTTGTAAGGATGATAAAGATAGGTCATCTCTAGGCTATACACCTTCTCCTATGCATCCAAAATAATTATCTCACAAGACAAGATTCTTATTTATAATTTTAATATAAAACCCTAAGCAATGGCTCCTCAAGTAGAATGGTGGATAATCATATGTACAAATAAATGAATAACTCTATCTTTCTCTAATGAAAATGGAAAAAATGATGTGTTTATATAACTAGATATAACCCTAAACTCTTTTGAAGTTTTAGTCAATAGAGTTGGCCCTATTGACCTCGTTCTTTAATAAATAAAGTAGTTAGGTCTTGGATTAGGTTGGCTGAGGTTGACCTAATCTTGTAATGTGCTTATATTTTAAGAAGAGGGTCAGCCCAGGCAGGGTTTGTTTGGTAAATGACAAAAGAAGTTTTGGATTAGGTAAGGGATATTTGAGCTGGTGAATTTCTTGGGGGAGTGTGTAAGGTAGGTGTTAAAGCTTAGGGAAATGTATATGAGAGGTTTGTGTTGGTTTCAAGTGGTGGTATATGGAACAAAAATCTTGAGAAGCACCAATGGTCTACCCACCCATTTTTTAGTGTACCCTTTAAGGCATACACTTAGAGAGATTGAGACTTGATGGATTCTTGAAAGAGATAAATCATCAACAATTGACAAAGTTTAAAAATATTGTGTGTATACATATGCCCCACTTGAAGCTCATCACATGTCACATAGTTACAACACGAGATGGTACTTTGAGAAAAGAACATAGAAATCACATAATAATGAGCTAAGTAAATTGTAGTAAGAAGTGAATAAGATAAATAAAAGGACATAATTGAAAAATACATACCTTTACTAACCTTAGTGTTGTAGAAGAGGAAGTGAGAGAAATGTGTAGGTATCAAATGTAGGGAACATTAGGCAAACCTGTAAAATAAGCAAAAAATCATTTTTTTCAAAATATACATATAATATGTGGAAAAATTATCTAAAATATCATGATTATATAACATCTTTCAATTCACAAAAAGAGTTAGTAAAAACAAAGTTATGGGAAAAAAATAGAACCTGTTGGTAAATAATTGATAGGTAAATAATTTTGAATAATAAATATAAATAGGGTGAAAATTAATTCATTTTTTATTTTTGATATTCTAAGAGACCTAGTTGGGCCTAGAGAGTGACATGGTGAGGAGATGACAACTCCAACGTAGAGGATGCGTAGTAGCCATATCCAATACAACTTAGGTAAGGGATGCATTAATTTCAAATTTTTGGTAATTTTATTTAAAATTAAGATATATATAGAAAAATAATTATTAGGCACAATGTAGATATCAAAAATGACATTGGGAAATTTTTAGGTAGACTAGGGGTTAAATGGGATATTAGGTAGGAATGAATAAGACTAATAAAAGCCTAAGGCATTTATGGTAAATAGTTAAAAAATCATCACAAATAAAGAACATAGTCGACCCTACTAAATCAATTGGAAAGGGTGAGATAAGTCAAGTGGTTGAATACATAAAAATGACCAGACTTAGTATTATTAGGGTGGCTAATTGCATAGCATAGGGCTGACCCAGTTATAAAAATAGATATGGTTGATAGTACAATCTAGTTGATATAGTATGTGGCTAATACAATATATTAAAATAGGTTGGCTATGTGGCAGAGGGATGATATAGTATGAAAATCATAAGAAAGGTTTGATTTAGTATCAAAAAGGTTGATTGTGTCTATAATAATAGGCTGATTATATAGTAGAGGGATGACTTAGTATGATAAAGAGGTACCAAGGCTGAGTATATAGAAAAAAAGAAAATTAAGGAAAATAGGTTGATAAAGTAGTTAATTTTTAGTATTTTGAGAATATTTAAAAAATTATTTTTTTATTATTAAATCAAGATCTAATACATTTTTTATTGTTTGATATTTTGTAGAGGTGACAAAAAAATTTGTGCCTAGTTGATGCATCATGGCTACCAGATTTACTAGATCCACTATTAGATGTGGTTTAAGCTCAACTAGTTATCTTGGGATTTGGAGGCATCATGGAGATGAGGAGGTTACCACTTAGTGTTGATATATTCATCATGTTCCTAAAATCATGGGAATGACTAACTGACACTTTTTGATGGGAGCTGGAAGGGAATACCATAGAGGTGGTCATCACCTTGGAGGATGTCCATGCCTTGATTGGTCTTCTCATTATGGAGACTCAAGTCATATGTGATGCACCATAGATGAAGGATGAGAGGTGATCTTTAGACCATTTGGTGACATGATCAAACAGTATTTATATTGGTTTTTTTGTTAGTTAGTTTGATGTGTATATCGTGGTCATTCTAAATATTTGGAAGGACTTGATAAGAATTATGATAACATGTGTCCTATGTCATGAGTCAGATGGGAAGGTATCACTATACACAGTAGACTTATATTAGTCTATCCTAAAGTAAGGTGGATTATATGATTTAGGCTCTATAATTTGGGTAAAAATCATGCATGATATGTATGGTATGCTAACTTGGGGGAAGAAGATGATGGGTCCTATTATTTTGTTAAGTGCATGGATATTTAAGAGATTCCCTATGTATCAACTAGCTATGTTACCCTATGCCATCAATGATAGGTTACCTTAGGTGGTAAAATGGAGGTATGATCATGTAGTGTGTGTCATGATCCATGTCATAACTTTATAGACTATGACATGAGGGTAGATAGTGTGGCAGTCTTACTATAATATTTTAATTATAGAGCCAACTTGGGTGACTATTACTACTAATTTGGTGTATGTTCAGATCATAGAGCACTATACTTCATGGGTGTAGCCACATTTAGTAGCTCATTTACCTAGGAAACTAGGCCTACCACATCTAACAACCCCTCTAAGAGTGTGTACTTATTATAAATGTCATGATGGAGAGACAAGAGGGAGAGGAGGCATAGGGGTGCTTGTTGAGATACCTATTATTAGGCCTCAATGGGTGAGACCATATATAGGGTAGGCAAAATAATAATAAGTGATGAGTCTTGGTTTGGACGATGTTATAGGTGAGGACATAGGATTAGAGATATAATAGGGGTGACAATGACCACCTCAATCTCATAGGAGATAGATGCACAATCAATGAGAGGGGACATAGGTGTGAACAATTGTACATGGTGATCCTATGATGGCTTTGGTACACAACTATTTGATAGAAAGGACATTGATGAGGGAGATTCAATAAGATTAAGAGGTGATTCTAAGTTTTTCACTTGTATGGAGGTAACCAATAGAGGTGGTGCTCAGTGGTTGAGCTGATAGGGAGACTATGGTTGGTGACATAGACACTAGTGAGAAAATGCTTTAAATTAATAAGATTTTGACATAGATCATTAGTTTTATTATTGTTCATGTATTTAGTGATAAATATATGGTTTTTGAGATATATACAAATGAAATATAATGTATGTTTGTGTTTGTTTTGTAGGTGCTGCAATGAAGGAAATTAGATGGAGATCCATGATTGTGGTCACATACCATGATATTTTGGATGGGGTGCTATTTTATTATGAGCCATCCACCTTAGTAGACCCTATGATACCATATGCCCTAGATTATGATATCTAGTTTAGATTGGTGGGGGAGGCCACTTGATAACTATAGGGATGAATAGATGACTCATAACCACCTATAGGAGTAAGAGAGGTAGAGGCCCAAGCCTGGTAGGCATTGGCACATGAGTGAGTCACCCATATGGTGACCAATATAGAGCTTAGACATGTGCTAGCCCAAGTGGCCAATCTATATGGAAAAATTGATGGCTTGAAATCTTGAACTACCTAATTACAACATCCCATTTAAATGGGTCAATCATAAGCATCCATGGGTAGTATGGCTTAGCCTCAGGATATACATGATGGAGATCAGCCTTAGAGTTGTAGCTATTGTGTTTTGTATTATATTTTATTAAAATCATGGTATATATATTGATATTTTTTGGTATATGGTTTGTATTTGTCTATAAATGGATGTATTTCCTTTCTAACACTTGTATTTTACTTTCATTATATATGCTATGGGAAATATGTGATGTATGTTTTCTTTTTTAGAATTATGTGACACACATGCATGTTTAAAAATAAAATCAAAATCATTTGAAAAGGTATAAATAATCATAAAATGTAATACACATTATATCATGATAGAAAATGTGTAAAATCTAAAGATGAATAAATATAAGAAACTGAAATGGTAAAGTAATAGGTAAAAAATGTTTTCAAACCATGTAAGAGATTGGTACCAGATTAAAACAAATAAAATTCATATTATATCAAGTTGGGACATGTGAAATTTTTTAATAAAATGGAAAACACGTGAAAACCAATGGTATAAAAACAAATAAACAATAAAAATAATTAATCATACTAAATTAAGATGAGAATAATGAAAAGAAAAATAAAATGTAAGTATAAATCAAATTAACCATACTATATCAAAAAGGTAAGTATGATAAATTTAATAAAATCGTTGTAAACATACACACAATCGAAAAATAAGAAGATAAAAGTGAATCATTTTTGAAGTAAGAATAAAACATACTAAATCAAGATGGGAAGTATGTAAATGATATGTAAATCATAATGTAACACAAAATCTCAAATTTGATGTATTTAATTTTATTATGACTTGGTTATATTATGAAATTTTTTATTGGAATTTTCTGTAAGAAGGGTTTGGTCTTATCCAAGGTCTTACATTACGACTCATAATGGGAACACCAATGAGGTGGAGATAAAGGTGGGAATAATTTAAATATGTTTTAAAGTGGTAATTTGTGAGGAGAGCCTAGTCCTATTCATGGTCTTATACTGTAACTCAGAAGGTAAACACCAATAACGTGAATGGTAATAAGGGGGAAAATAAGGAAATGTTTTTTGAGGAATGCATGTTAGTTTCCAAGGTCTTACAATGCAAATCATAAAGGGAAACCCTAGGGGGTATGATTGGTTAGAAAAATAATATTCATTAAGGGTATATATTATGATTGTTGTAATGAAAATAGAGAATGTAAAAATCATAACATAGGTATTTATGAGAATACCTTAGTAAACTTGAGGCATACTAGGTAAGAAGGAATGACACTAAGAGTCTAGTGACCATGAAAATACAAAGGATACATGCTCACAATAAGCACAGAACTATATGGGAACATAGGTGGAATAATAAGAAAAACTCAGGAAGGTTATATGAACAAGAGAAGTAAAATAGATGTACCTATCCACAAAATGTTCCTTGTTCTTTAGGACCTCATACAGAGCCATCAGTCTACTATAAATATTGAGTACTTGTGTGAAAAAGTAAGTAAAACTTATATATATATATATATATATTATATATATATATATATATATTCCTCTTATCTAAATTTACTGGCCTACCATACACCAATGGAGATTAGCTCTATCATGAGGCCAATTGTGGAGTTTGAGCTTTGATTAGAAATAAGATATGTGATAAAGTTAGTAAATCACATCTTTTGGTGTGACTAGACTTTTGAATTGTATGTTTCCTTTTGAATCATTGCCTTTTGTTTATATGATTTGGATTTTAACCTTTTTATGGTTTTTTGTGATTCCTCCTCCATACAAATTTAGAATAACCAACATGAGTGATAAAAGTGATACACATGAATGAGATTTAAACTTTGGTTAAAGGAGGCTAAGTAATTAGAGACATGACTAACTAAACATATTAGGCTTATCTATGAACTAGTATGTAATCTCTAGTTTCAACTGTATGTTTGCTTAGTATGTGAAAGGAAAATAAGGGAAGAAAGGAGATCCAAATAGATTAGTGAATATAAGTATTACAATAAGAAGTATTGTTTACTAACTGATCATATGGTATATATGAAATACTAAGGTAATCAAGGTTGTATAACCAACTCACAATAATAATTATATTTATTTGAGTGTAAAAGATAATAAACAAGCATCATAGAAAAAATAAAGGAATCCATGAAAGAAGTGAAATCATAATCATAAGTTTGAATTCATGAAAATGATGAGAATAGGACATAATAAAAAGTGAAAGAGAATGGAACCATTTAAAACACATAAAGAATAATATAATGGTTCATACAAAAATAAATAAGTGAAATAATTTTTGACAGATAGTCAAATGTATAAGATATACAATTGATCACAAATCCAATACAAATCATAAAATAGAATAATGTGAATGAAAACCATGATATGTTCATAAATACCAATATATTTGACCACAAATGTTATCCATAACATTTGAAACATCTCTATGTAGCTAAATTCTGATGTTGACCAGAGTCTCATCAATCTTCATAGAAAGTTTTAAAATGACTTCCTTATGTATCATCTTAATTGAAAATGTAGGTGTAAAAAAAAAAGAATAATTCTCATGTGGTATCTCTTGCATGGGATAATTGATGAGAGGAATGGATATCTCTATGGGAATGGTATCTATAGATCTAGAAGTAGGTACAACTGACAGAGAAGGAGAAACCTTTTTTTGTGGATGACTTATAGAAGAAAGAATAACTGGTAATGGTGCCAACTATGGGAAATTATGTAAATGATGTTGGATCACTCGACATCAATTATTATGATGGGTATAAAATTGATGCCAAAGATAATAATATTCCTTGTATTTAAGGATGTATTATGGAAGTAGATTGGGAGGAGGTATGGTCTAATTTTTGGGCTGGGTAATGACTACTTGTATTGTGATGATGCACTACCTAAGTATTTTTTAGTGGGTAGAATAATGGTTATTTTTTCTATGAAAGAAAAAATACATCTATTAGGAGACTATGGGGGTTTAATATCTAAAAGGGTAGAAGAATAAGCTTGGGTCTACTAATATAGATGGAAGTAATTGGTCCAATGACCAAAAACTCTATGAATATAATAATAAGGATGATATGGTCATTGTGTGAGTAAAGGATCAAGTTGATGTAAGGGAAGAAGATCATCACCAAGGAAGGGACGATGGAGTGAAATCTAGACTAGGCTTATTTGTAGGTAAGGCTAGTTATGAAACATATGTAATCATAATGGCTAACATATCTTAAGGAAGTAGACTATAAGGGTCATGATATCTGAGAAAATGATAAGGTCCTATCATGGAATTATCAATGAGCATACTCCTAAGAGGATATGATATGATTAGAGGCATATCAAGTGAGTGATCCATCTCTACCCTATGAATAGTAGTGGAAAAATTAATATTAGGTACTATAAAAGAAGGAACAATAGAAGAAGAATAAAAAGACTAAAATAAAGAAGAGTGATTTCTAAGAACCTAAACATTTATAGCCTAGATTAATATAGCTAAAACTAGGTCATCTAAAATATAACCATCATCATAATCAAGTGTATGTAAGTTGATAGTACATGTAAGAATTATTTTGTTATTCAAAAAATCATGGTGAATGGTGTGTCTAGTTTTGGTTAAGGTAACTATTATGTCATTAGAAGGTTATTGACATGATCAAGGTTTAAGAGAAAGAGTAAGTTAAATGATGATGTTAGGGGAAAGATTGTAATTTTTTTTATCTTTAGGATTATCTCATCCATCTCATCATCATCAGAGTTTAAGAGATTAAGTGGAATATTCTCAATCAATTCAAGATGACCATTATAATCTTGAGCAGAGTTATATGGATAGTTGAAGTGTTGTGATTCTTAAAATGGAACATTAGGTAAAGGTTAAAGGGTGGGTATTATAAAGACACCAAATTATGTGTCTAGTTTTGGTTAAGGTAACTAGTATGTCATCAGAAGGTTGTTGACATGATCAAGGTTGAATAGAAAGAGTAAGTTAAATGATGATGTGAGGGGAAATATTGTAATTTTTTTATCTTTAGGATTATCTCATCCATCTCATCATCATCAGAGTCTAAGAGATTAAGTGGAATATTTTCAATCAATTCAAGATGACCATTATAATCTTGAGCAGAGTTATATGGATAGTTGAAGTGTTGCAATTCTTAAAATGAAACACTAGGTAAAGGTTAAAGGGTGGGTATTATAAAGACACCAAATTCTTAGAATTGTTCAAAATTCTAAGGATTTTTGTCTGCTTGAATCTTATAGATAGAGCCATTGTGAGTAAATTTCACATATTGACATGTGGATAAAGTGACTACTCTCATATGATGATCCAATATCGATCAATTAAGATGTTGTAATCAATTATAAAGTTAAATATCATGAATTTCACATGGATGGTAATGAATAGGCATTTGTCTTTTGTCATAGCCTTGGCATGTACTATGTGTGGATTTAAGGTTGCACTTAAAGTATCCAAGTGTTTTAATAAAGTCAAAAGAGTAAACAAAAGTGCATAAACCTTAATAAATTAAATCACACTTAACTTAGATATCACATATTTGGATTCTAATGAATAAATTAGGATCATTTTCATGAATCAATATCTCATTGGGAATCACAGAAGAGATATGGAACTTAAATGAGAGGGAAATGCCCATTGTTTCATCGACATGGATGGACATCTCTCCACATTGTTGAATTATGCTATATTTGGATCTAGATATATTATATTCTTTACCTATAAGAGGGGGATGATGGATTTTCATTTCTAATAATAATTGCATTAGGTGATTATGATGGTGAGAAGAAATTCTCATTAGTTCTAAGAAGGGGAATTGAGATGGGAGATGGGAAAGCTCCAAAATAAGATCCTATTCATCATAACCTATGAGAGGATTTTTAGATATAGGTGAATAGTGTTTAAATATCTCCTATGAAGGAGGTATATATGTATAATTAAACTTGTGTTGATAGGATATAGTTAGTTTTAAGTGGTTTGAATGATGTTAGGTGATGTGATGGTTAGTTGAGGTATTTCTTGTGGTTGAGTCAAAAAAGTAGTATTTAGAGTTTGTGTTAGAATTAAAATGACTGATATGGGAGGGGGGTGAATTAGTCTTCAAAAAATTTCAATCAATTACACCCATTCATCTATAAATTATGAACGCAACATAGTGATCTAGAAATGCATTAAGAACCAATCACATGAAAATGAAACAAGATAACACATCACATATGTTGGAAAACCTCATGGTGAATGAAACACAATAAAAAATTCTTGTTAAAAATATCATATAATATAATGTATTAAATTTAGTTGATCACCAACCTAGCATGGAACACTAGCCCCAGATTTATCAAGCACCCACTTGTTAGGAGGCTACAACCCCTATCACTAAGCACCAACTCAGTCAGAGGAAAATTATACCATAAAAAACCTTCCAAGTATCTCAAAATCCCTCTTTAATAATTACAAACTCAACCAATACCAATAATTCAAGAACCAACTTGCAAGGAAGCTTCAACTCCCTCTTTGACAAAGCACCAACTTAACCAATGACACTTCTTTATTGTATTATTCCACTCATATATCTATTTTATCTATCTAAAATTTATCCATTTTCATACATAAGGAGCACATATATGATTAAAATATAATATCCTCTCAATAGACAATGATCACTCCATCACTACTCCACTTGATCTCTCTCAAAACTGCCTCTAGCCTTCTTCACTCAAATAACCCTCTTCAAGATTGAATAGGTCATTTGACCTTGATATTAAAATATAGAACACCTATATGATCATAATTAAATGATTATATGTTCTATATTAAGGGTTTAAAAAATGTTACCCAGACTAATTAGACTCACTAATTTGTCAATCCATTCGCTTACTCTTAGCTTAACCAAATAAGCCTAGAAAGCCTTGTATATACTCATCTCTTATTCATATACAACTTGATCAGTTACAAAATCTTAAAATAGTAGGTATACCATATAATCAGTCTCATTAAATCTTTGATTAAAATGAAATTTGAGTCCCTTTTTTTTGTCATAACTTAATTAAGCCTCATTTCACTTTTAGGTCTCATGGAGACCTAATTACATTAGGTCTATCTAGTAACATGTAAAATTGACCACTTGGAACACCTTTCACTTGAATATATGTCAATATTATTTCATAAAAAACTAAAATATATCCCATATAACATTATACAATATTTACAAAACATTTTAGGTCCAACCACTTCATAAGAACACTCTTCGCAATTCATTATCATATTAGGCCTGTGAGTACCAAAAGTCTTTTTGATCTCTCTCATGATTGAATACCTTCATGTCATGTAATTAGGACATAAAAAGATTTTTTATAGGAACTATATTACTCTAAGGTCAACTTAAATCATATATAAAAATCTATCTTAATGATCAATATTGGTCTTACTCATCCTTTAG